>CM076578.1:896977265-897355154 GCA_034641835.2 Pinus albicaulis | reverse complement strand
TTGTTACACCATTTTTTGGTCATCTAACCTTTCATCATTAGATGGACCCAAGTACACCATGTAAGACCAGTTTTACCCCAAGTAAAACTGCTTTCACTATGTTAATTAGGAAACCCCAAAAGGAATAATTAATTAAACCATAATTTAATTATTATTCCCAGTCATGTTTAACCCAAAAACAAAGAAAATAATGAGATAAACCCATAGTTATCTTATTATTTTCTAGGAATAATTATTTAAATCTTATTTAGATAATATTCCTTGTTAAATATGACCAAATCAACCACCATTAATTAAATAAATCATTATTTATTTGATTATATCCCAACCACTTTCTTAAAAAGATAAATAAATCATTTATTTATTTATTCTTCACTAATCAAGGGATTTAACCCAAGTCAAACACCCTTTCCCTCCAACAAATAATAATAAAATATTCCGTAGAGGTGGATCTAGATTTGATTAACATTATTTTAATCATGCACCAAGATCTAGAATGACCCAATATTTTGTTATAAATAGGAGGGTTTTCCCCATCATTCTTCACCTTTTGTTGCCTATTAGATCACTCCGGATCTATACACTTGGTCTCATTTCTACCATTTTGCTCCCATTGAGCTCTACTTTCTGCATTGGGTTTTCTACATCTACAAGAGAGAGAAAGCTTAGATCTGAAGTGCTGAGGACTACAAAGAACCCATCCCATTGAGGAGATCTGGATACACCTTCTTGTTTCCTCCCAGGTGCCCTGTAATATAAAAATTCATTCAAAAATCGTGTTCTTGTCTTGTCTGTTGGATGCATGGAGCAAACTCTTTACTTTACTGCTTAATATCTTTCTATTTATAGATCTGTTTGTTGCAGCACTTTAACTACTAATTGCAGATCTGAAGATGTTTTGCAGCCATTATTGTTGTTAGGGCTATTAGTTATGCGTAGCTAAAGTGGTTCTTTTTCGTACACTTCAACGAAGAATTCATACTAACAAATGGCGACTCCACACGGGTTTTAAATTACGACCGCTGTCGTTTTTCATATTCCTGCATATCCAGCTACTTCAGGCCCTAGGGCTTCTTTTCAGCTGCTTAGTTTTCCTCTTTATGTCATTTTTCTCACATAAAACCCTAAAAACTTAAAATTTCTAACTTCCGTGTGTTTCTGGCCCTATTGCGCAGGTAAGCGACACCAGCCGCAACTGAGACGGCAACTTTTCTCAAAATCTGCCGCCGAGACAACCTAACAAAAATTTTACCTTTTGGGCCTCGGTAACTCGCGACTCCGGACCTCCGTTGTGCCCACTTTTCAGCCTCGGCCGCGACCGCACCTCGTACCGAGTCGGGAATCGCGACCGCCTTTTTCCGCTTTTTCTGCACTTCTTTTCCTCGGTTTTGTCACAGTTTTTCCGCTGTAGTCTTCCACCGTCTCAAATTTCCGCCTTGACCAAGATCTGATCTGTTTTTACTCATCCAAGTGGGAACCCAGCCCCTTAGGGCTTTAGTACCCTCCACTTTTTGTGGAAGAGTTTTAGTTGTTTCAGCCGTCGGTTTCAGAGCTTCAGCCCCCTCTTTTCCAGATCTGTTACCTCACTTTCAGATCCATTGAAATCAGCCTCTTTTCCTTTCAAATCACCTCTTGTCGTTTTGTTTGGACCTCCTCTGAAGGCCTCCGCCTTGCCCCCCCGGTTTTTTGCTGATTTCCCTTTTCCAGCCACCTTGCCTCTGTCTCTTGGCTGTGATCTGCACCCCTTGTCTGCAGCTTTATCCTCCAGATCTCTATCCCCTTTGACCCTAGATCTGTTGAGCTTCCTTTGTGTGTGTTTCCATAGTTTTTCCCTTTCTTCTCAGCATAGTTGTGAGAGACCCACCTTCTTGGGTTAGATAGATGCATACGTAGCTGTTATTTCTCTGTTATGTTAGCATTTTATTCTGTTCTCTGTAGGTTTATTTTCAGCTACGCAGCACACTTTTTCTTGCTCTCAACAACGGAAAGGGTTTAAAAATTAAAATTAACGCACGCCACACACTGACCCTAAGTGAAGAAGCGCCCGGTTAACACCGCCCGGCAAAGACTCTAAAATCAATTGTCACTACACCTTTTCTGCCCTTGACCGTAATTGATTCTGTCCCCTTGTTGCCCCTGTCGGTTTCCTTCTTCCTGTCATCATTGCGCCCCCAAGGCGCCTTTCCCGGAGACTTCTTGGCCTTCACCTTCAGTTTCCGGTTGATCGACCTGCTCCGCACCGCCGTCGTCGAGCCAGTCCACCTTCGAGTCCGCACTCCGACTCCTCTCCTGATTCGTTGTTTCAGCCGTCTGTTTTTCAGAGCCTCAGCCTCTTTTTTTCCAGATCTGTTACCTCCCTTTCAGATCCTTTGAAATCAGCCTTTCTTCCTTTCAAATCACCTCCTGTCATTTTGTTTGGACCTCCTTTGAAGGCCTCCGCCTTGCCCCCTTCGGTTTTTGCTGATTTCCTTCCTTTTTCCAGCCACCTTGCCTCTGTCTCTTGGCTGTGATCTGCACCTCTTTTCAGCAGCTTTATCCTTTAGATCCCTGTCCCTTTTGACCTTAGATCTATTGGCCTCTTTTTCGTGTGTTTTGCCTAGATTTTTCCCTTTCTTTTCAGATTAGTTTTGAGAGACCCGCCTTCTTGGGTTAGATAGATGCACAAGTAGCTGTTATTTTTCTGTTATTTCAGCATTATATACTGTTCTCTGTAGGTTTATTTTCAGCTACGCAGCACACTTTTTTCTTGCTCTCAAAACGGAAAGGGTTTAAAAATTAAAATTAACGCACGCCACACACCGACCCTAAGCGAAGAAGCGCCTGGTTAACACCGCCTGGCAAAGACTCTAAAATCAATCGTCACTGCACCTTTTCTGCCCTTGACCTTAATTGATTCTGTCCCTTTCTGCCCCTGTCGGTTTCCTTCTTCCTGTCATCATTGCGCCCCCAAGGCGCCTTTCCCGGAGACTTCTTGGCCTTCATCCTCAGTTTCCGGTTGATCGACCTGCTCCGCACCGCCGTCGTCGAGCCAGTCCACCTTCGAGTCCACACTCCGACTCCTCTCCTGATTCATCGGGTCCTCCTTCTCCTCCTGGTTCTCCCCCTGTCACCTTCACTATGTCTGGTCCAGGGCCTAACGCTAGCGGTTCTCCCGGCCCTAATGTCGGCCCTACTACTAGCGGAACCGCCACAGGAACTACCCCGGCCACCCCTGTGCTGCCGTACATTGCAGGCCTCAGCCTCCCCGATTTCCATCAGTTGATCAATGACCCCATTCACCACAATGCTAATTGGCCCGCTATGCCAACCAAGCTCCCCTCCGACATCCCTAAGTTTGAGGGCCTTAATGGCGAAGATCCAACCAATCATGTCCGATCTTTCCACATGTGGTGTTCCTCCAATTCCATTACCGATGACTCCATCTGTCTTCGTTTGTTCCAACGCACGCTCATCGGCGAAGCTTCTAAATGGTATGTCGAACAAGCCACCTCTACCCATACCACCTTTGAGACTCTTGCCCAAGCCTTTTTGTCGTACTTCCAGCTCCCTCTCCGATACGATACTAGCACGGAGCTCTTGACTTCCTTCAAGCAATCCTCTTCAACACGCCTTTCTGCCCATGTTCAGGAATGGCGAAGAAGACGGAGCTTATGTCGAGCCCCTCCCTTCGAAGATCGGGTTTACATGGACTGGTTCCTTCGCACCCTTCCCGCTCCCATCGGCAAAGATGTCACCTCTCATTTTCCTCAAACTGAAGAAGCCGCCCTCCAAATAGCCTTGAAATATGACCTGATCTACGCTCAATCTGGCTATGTTTATACCGTTCTTCCTGACCTCCCCAGGCCCGGTGGCGCTAACGCCCCGGGGGCATCTCATTCCGCCAACGGTATCGTTGGAGCCCTTTCCCATCCATACGCTCAACCTCCTATGGGCTATGGTCTCCCCGGGGAGGGCCAAATTTCTCCAAGATTCTCCCCTCACTAGGCCGCATGTATCCAAGATATGGCATGCCTCCTCCTTTGCCCAACCTGCTGCTTACCTCAATGTTTCCCAACCTAACCATTACCTTTATCCTCATCCTGGTGCGCCAGCTCCTCCAGCATATGTGCTTCCATCTCCCTTTCCTCCTCCAAACCTACAACAACACTTAAAGCCCCCTCTAGGGCAAGTATTTGCACAGCAGGGCGCGACCAATCCCCCTTCTTCCCAAATAAGGCGGAGAGGCAATCAAAACCCATCTGCCCCTGGTACCCGTGGACCCAATCCCGGTGTGGACCCTAACACTGCCAACCAGCAACAGGGCACTCAGCCCAAGCCAGACAGGCCACTTCGTATGAATAAGCCTTGTTCGTGTTGCGGTCTTTATGGTCATTACACCCACGATTGTCCCCTTTTACCCCAGATAAGGCAGATGTGGGAGTCTCAAGCCACATTGCGCAGACAACACACCTCCCCTCATGCTCCTCCTAACGTGGCCACTACTCAAACAGCTGTGTTTACCGATCCCTTCCCTCAGTAAGGATTCGTGGCTACCCAACCGCCTGATAATCAGGTCGCCACTCCCCCTTCTATTTCTGGTTCCTCCGATTACCAGATCCTCATGATGCACTCCGATCCTAACCCATTCATTGACTTCAATTTTCAAACCTGCCCGCTGCACTAAGCCTCCCCGTCGGGTCGTCCCAGCCTCCTTCTTCAAAGTTCTCCGTATCTCTTCTTCACCTGGACCCTTAATCCCTCAACCAAAATTTGAGGTTCATACCAAGATACCTAAGGGCCCACTACGTCGAAACGCTGCTCCCAGTCGAGCTACCCATTCATATAGCATAGTAGATGATTTGGCGCAATCTCCTACCGCCATTTCCACACTGGAGCTCCTCCAGTCGTGCCCTTCCCAAAAGAAGGCTCTACTATCTCCCGTGGGCGCTGTAGATCCTGCTGATGACCAAATGATTGTTTTCGACGCCACTCAATCGAACCATCCTCCTCTCCCTCCTTCCATCGCCTTCCAAATCCCAGTCAAAATCCGGAACGCCAACGTGTCCCGGTGTATCATCGATGAGGGGGCATCCACATGCGTGATGTCCGCTTCTGCTTGAAGCATCAGATCTCCTGAGCTCGGCCCTTCCACAATCACCCGAGCGTGGGATGGTCATGCTCCTGCCCCATTGGCCTGCTCCGTAATTGTCCTATCACCCTTGCTCTGCAAGACTGCTTGCGTTGAAGTCGAAGTCATCGACGCCCCGCTGATTACAACATCTTACCGGCGAAGCTACACCTATGCTATGTCGTCTTCCCATCCGCGTTTTTCCGCAAGATGTCTTTCCCCCATAATGGAAAGATATTCACCATTAATCAGTTTGACATATCATGAGCCAAAATCTCAGACCTCTCCTGAGACGACCATCTCTTCTGTAGCCAACAAGCAAACCGTTGATTCCTTGACCAGTGTCTCCCCCGGTGTTTACAAAGATTCCTCCCTACTTGGAACTTTCCCTAACCTTCCTCCTACTCCTATCACTGATCCCAGCTTATCAGATATTTTCATGATGCAATCGTCTCAGGCTGCTCTTAAGCGGCCTGCCTCGGCTAGTCAGCAACCTCGCCCTTGCCCTCCGCACCCCGCTCCTAGCCATTCCTCTCAGCCAGCCGGACCTCCTCCTTCTGGCCCTCCCCCTACAGCTGGTATCCCCGAACCCCTTTACCCTCCTGGAACGGTTCCCCCTGGCCTTAACCACCTCGGAGCCGTCCCTCCTGGTCATTACCCTGCTGGGCAGATACCTTTCCTAGCTCCCCCTCCCGGAGTATTTTCTGTCTCCGTCATGGCCACCCTCTCTCTCCCTAGCCTGACCCTCGGCATACCTGTCTGGTACATTGACCCTCCAGCCGCTACCCCTCTCGGTCACCCCAAACCTTACCTTGCTTTGACACCGGTCCCCCTTCACCTCCTCCGGGCCCCCAGCACCTCCACAGGACCCTACCCCTGTGGTGCCAGCCCCCGGAAAGAAAGGCAAAGCTCGTAAGGGGGCAACCCATCAGGACCAGGCCGCCCCGACAACTCTTACCCCTCCGCGACCACCAAAGCCCGCCATCCAATGCGCTTTGTGTGATATCATCGGTCACGCCACTCATACGTGTCCTGAATTGCCGCACCTCAAGCTTCTGGTCAATGAGACATTCCCCGACTCTGACATCCCAGAGGTCTACGTCACTATCCCCGACTCTATCTCGAAACTCAAAAACTTGTGCACAAACCACCCTTGTGCCTTGTGTGATTTTCACGGCCATTACACCCACCTCTGTCCCCGCCTTGACGAGTATCGTTCCTCCTTGGACATGTACCACCAATTCAAGGCCACTTCGAATGGACCAGAGGACCTTCCTACTCCCATTCACATTCCTCCTCCTACTATCGAGCCAATGGAGCCGTCAACCACCATTTTGTACCTGTCATCATCCTCGCGCGATGGTTCACCTGTCCTTCAACCTGCCAATCCTCTCAGCTCCTCAGCCGACCTAGGATCTGTTGATATCGCACATCTGAGCCCTTCTCCTCCTGATGACCCGTCACACATCACTACTTCCTCGGGTGACCCCTCTTCCTCCAGTATTCCCATCTTCCAATCCGATGAAGACATTATGGAAGCCATGACCAACCCGGACTTTCCCTGGGATGATATGCACCATCGCGCATACTTCCTCCCACAGCAGTCCCATGACCAATTTGCTGTGGAAACCAAAGACTTCATCCCCAATGTTGTCGATTGGTTAAAAAACCCCATCCCTGCCCCTGATGCTTTCGAAGAAGGAAACATGGCCAACATCTCTCCTACCATCAAAATTGACATTTCAGTCACCCCAGGTATCCAGGAATATATCACCTTAGGTGCTCAATGCACCCCGGAAGAAATCGAAGCTTACACCAAGCTTTTCAAATAATTCCGCGATATTTTCGCCTGGTCCTATTCTGAAATGCCCGGACTCGATCCCGCCATTGTCGAACACCACATCGATACATGGCCGGACGCCAAACCAGTCCGTCAAAAGTTGAGACCCATTCATCCTTCCAGACGTGACGCTATCAAAGCCGAAATTGACAAGCTTAAGCAGGCTGGTTTCATTTACCCCATTGAATACACCACTTGGGTGTCCAACCCAGTTCCCGTTCTTAAGAAACAAGGCACCATCCGTGTCTGCACGGACTTTCGCGACTTGAACCAAGCTTGTCCCAAAGACAACTTCCCCACACCGTTCATTGACCAAATCATTGACGAGTGTGTGGGGCATGAGGTTCTATCCTTTATGGATGGTTTCTCCGGATACAACCAAATTGCTATCCGTCCTGCCGATCAACTCAAAACCGCGTTCATTAGTCCGTGGGGAACTTTTGCTTACCGGGTCATGCCTTTCGGCCTCAAAAACGCCGGCGCCACTTTTCAATGGGCCATGTCTTATTGTTTCCATGACTTAGCTCACATTATCCTTGCTTATTTGGATGACCTCACCGCACGTTCTAAGCATCAAACGCAACACCTCCACGATCTGCGTACCATTTTCCTCCGATGTCGCAAGTATAATATCCGCCTTAACCCGTTGAAATGCGTCTTTTGCGTTCCTGCCGACCGTCTCTTAGGCTTCATCGTGTCTAAGGATGGTATCACTCTTGACCCTTTGAAAGTTCAAGCCATTCTTGAACTTCCCATTCCACGTACCCTCCGCCAGCTCCAAAGTCTCCAAGGCAAAGCTAATTTTCTTCGACGGTTCGTCCCTGACTACGCCACCACCGCACATGGGTTCCTTAGACTCCTCCGATCTTCTATCCCTTTCGTTTGGGATTCCTATGCTCACGAGTCTTTCGATGCCCTCAAGCAGGCTCTCACATCCGCTCCCCTGATCCGCCCTCCCGACTTTGATCGGGACTTCATCCTGTATATCTCCGCTTCCACCTATTCGGTCGCTGGAGTCCTTATCCAGGAAGATGACAATGGTATCGAGCATGTGATCTATTACGTCAGTAAGAACCTTGTAGGACCCCCTGTTTCCTACTCACTCGAAGAAAAATTGGCACTAGCTGTAGTGTTCTCAGTCCAAAAGCTTCGTCATTATATCCTCATGCGCTCCACCAAGGTTGTGACTAGTTCCAACCCCTTGGCTTTCCTATTGAGTCGTCGTATCCTCACTGGGAAATACGCCCGTTGGGTCGTTATTCTCCAAGAATTCGACCTCGAATTCGTCACACCAAAGAGTAAGAAAGGCTTAGCCCTCGCTGAGCTCATTTCTGAATTACCTACCGGAGCGCAAGACACCCCAGTTAATGATGATTTTCCTGATGAACACTTATTTTCCATTACTACCGATGACCCATGGTATGGCGACATTCTTACTTACTTGCGAACCCAAAATTTCGCCCTTCACCTTGATCGTGAGGCTCGCCGACGCATCCGACACCAAGCCCCCCGGTACCTCCTTATCGGTGACGATCTATATCGTCGCGGGGTTGATACCGTCCTTCGTCGTTGCCTCACACACGTTGAAGCTGAACAGGTCCTTAATGCCTGCCATAGCGGTGCTTGCGGTGGCCACCTCTCCGGTCTTGCTACTGCCCAAAAAGTCATGCGCGCCGGGTATTTTTGGCCTTCCCTCTTTAGTGATTGCATTGAGGCAGTCAAACACTGTCCCAGTTGCCAACATTTCGCCCCTAAGGCGCGAGCTCCACCAGCTCCCCTCCATCCGGTCGTCTCAACCGGCCCCTTCTGTAAATGGGCCATCGACTTTATGGAGTGTCACCCGCCATCCGCCGGTAACCATAAGTATATCATCGTGGCGGTCGACTATTTCACCAAATGGGCCGAGGCCATGCCAACTTTCAACAACACGGCAACTACCGCGGACCTCTTTTTCTTTAACCATGTTATAGCTCGATTCGGGGTTCCCAAACAACTGGTATCTGACCATGGCAAACATTTTGAAGATGAGATATGGCGTGAGCTATCCTCACTATTGGGTTTTGAGCACCAATATTCCTCCTCCTATTACCCCCAAGATAATGGCCAAGTTGAAGCAGTCGACAAAATCCTCAAAACTATGCTTCAACGAACGGTGAATAAGCACAAAACCAACTGGCATCTCATGCTCTTCCCTGCTTTGTGGGCCTATCGAACTTCTGTTAAAACTGCCACCGGGTTTACTCCTTTCCACCTGGTTTTTGGAGAGGAGGCAGTCTTACCGATCGAGTGTGAAATTCCTTCTCTACATCTAGCCGTTGAACTTCTCCCTGACACCCAACCTCTAGAAAAACGACTTATCATGCTTGAGCGCGCTTCCGAAGACCGTCGTGTTGCCTTGCAAACCATGGAAGTGGCCAAAAAGCGCACCAAAGCTCAGTATGACCGAAAAGTCCAGCCTCGCACTTTTCACGAAGGTGACCTTGTTCTAGTATATGACCAGGCCCATGATGTCCTTGGTCATGGGAAGTTTGACTCATTATGGCTAGGCCCTTACATCATTAGTAAGGATCTCGGTAAGGGGGCATACCTCTTAGAGGATTTCAAAGGCCATCCCCTTCCTAATCCTCGCAATGCACTCTATCTTAAGAAATATTACCCTTAGCATTTCCCTTCTGAAATGCATGTTTTATTTTCTTTTAGATAGCCAGCATCTGTTTTTTCATTTTTATGATTTGCTACTTCACCCGGACCCATCGTGTCCAAGAAGGGCCACTTCACCTACACTTTAAATCGCATTTCCTCACTTACAACACCTGTATGTGGGGCATCATTTCGCCTCCATACTCGTCCATGTTCGTGTCGATTTTTGTCATGAGTTCCCACCTTGTACTCATGTTTCCACGGTCCCCCATTGGGGCCTTTACTGTGTGGCAGCACCATCGAGTCGCCCTTGTTTAGAGCATCCAAGTTGAGTCATCATTCCCTCCATGGAGTCTATACCGAGTCCCTTTGTACCCCACTATAGCCCTCCATCCGTCCTTGCTTGGTCTCTCTCTTGTGTCGCACATTATGACCTTCAGTTCCACTGTCCCCCATCCTTGATGATGTTGTGTCAGTCGCTGCCATGTCATTCATGCCCTTTATGCTCTAGCAAGGGAAGTCGTCCATTAGCTACTCAGTCCTTTCCACTTCACTATCATCATTAGTTTCAGTCTGTCCGTCGCTCTACTCTTTTCTCTCGTGCCTTAGTTGAGGGTCTCTCATTGCCTCAACTATGGCGGACCTCCTTCTGTCGACATCAGCTCATTTATTCCAGAAGCCAGGTCTAGAGGGCGGTGTACCTTGGTTCCAGCTTCCACTCTTGTTCAGTGCCTCGGATCAGGCAAAGGGATATCTCCTTTCCCTTTGGCTTGATTGTTTCTCCAGCTCCTTCAACATGATCGAGATTCGTATACTTGATGGTCCAGTGATCCAGTAGCAGCTCTTGATGATTCCCGGGTGTGTGTGAGATGTTTCAACCCTCATGAGGGGGTGGCCCTGTAGGTAGCCCCTCACATGCCCAGATGACCTCTTCTTTGCAGCCTTCGATGCAGCTCCAGATATTTGATGATGTTGGCCATTGCCACTTGCAACGCCTCTTCGATTTGCATGTATCAGTCAGATTTTGTGAGCCCTTCCCCATTTGCAGGGGGCATCCCTTGTTTACTGGACACACTATTCTTTTGTACTTTGTCTCGGTGGGCATAGGTATGCCTCCCCCGCCGCCTTCAGCACAGGTACCCTCTCATAAAAGAGACTTGTTGCACCTGCGAGTCTCGTCTCCTCAGGGTCTAGTCCTTCAGCACACTATCTACCTCACATTTCTCTCTCCGACACCCCTTTTGTTGTCTAGTGATTGTGTTCTTACAACGTACTTCGGTCATACGATTTGCTCCTGACACTCGCACGCTGGGGGGCAATCTGTTACACCATTTTTTGGTCATCTAACCTATTATCATTAGATGGACCCAAGTACACCATATAAGACCAATTTTACCCTAAGTAAAATTGCTTTCACTATGTTAAAACAGGAAACCCCAAAATGAAATATTAAACAAACCTATATTTGTTTGATTTTCCTCATGGAATAATTAATTAAACCATAATTTAATTATTATTCCCAGTCATGTTTAACCCAAAATCAAATAAATTAATTAGATAAACCTTTATTTATCTTATTATTTTCTAGGAATAATTATTTAAACCTTATTTAGATAATATTCCTTGTTAAATATGACCAAATCACCCACAAATAATTAAATAAATCATTATTTATTTAATTATGTTTCAACCACTTCCTTAAATAATTAAATAAATCATTATTTATTTGATTATCTTCTAACCGCTTCCTTAAAAAGATAAATAAATCATTTATTTATTTATTTTTGACAAATTAAGGGATTTGACCCAAGTCAAATACCTTTTCCCTCCAACAAATATAATAAAATATTCCATGAAAAGTGGATCTAGATCCGGTTAACCCATGCACCAAGATCTAGAATGACCCAATATTTTGTTATAAATAGGAGGGTTTTTCCTACCATTCTTCACCTTTTGTTGCCTATTAGATCACTCTGGATCTATACACTTGGTCACCATTTTCTGCCATTTGCTCCCATTGAGCTCTACTCTTTGCATTGGGTTTTCTGCATCAACAAGAGAGAGAAATCTTAGATCTGAAGTGCTGAGGACTTCCAAGAACCCATCCCACTGAGGGGAATTGGATACTCCTTCTGGTTTTCCTCACAGGTGCCCCATTAATACAAAAATTATTTCAAAAATTGTTCTTGTCTTGTCTATTGGTACATGGAGCAAACCCTTGTTTTTACTGCTTAATGTCTTTCCATACATAGATCTGGTATTTTGCAGCTCTTTTCTTGTCTAACTAACCGCAGATCTGAAGATATTGGCAGCCACTTTTGTTTTTAGGGCTATTAGTTATGCATAGCTAAAGTGGTCCTTTTTTGTACACTTCGACAAAGGATTCATACTAACACAAAGGAGACTCTTCGACAGAAAAGAAAGAAGCAAACACGACAGATATAGGGTCGGCATCCATTTCAGGTATGAGTGATGAAGTGTTATCAGTTAGTTTGTCTAATCATGATCAACATTGGCTGTTAGATTCTGGTGCGTCAAATCACATGTGCATTCATAGAGATTGGTTTAAAACTTATAAATCAATCAATGATGGAGTTGCTTACATGGGAAATGATGCCTCATGTAATATTGTGGGAATTGGAAGCATCCAGATTAAAATGTTTGATGGGACAAATAAAATTCTAACTGATGTAAGACACGTACCTGAAATAAGAAAAAACCTCATTTCACTAGGAGTACTAGACACTAATGGATATAAAGCCTTTATTCAAGGTGGAGTAATGAAAGTTTATAAAGGAATTTTACTAGTCATGAAAGCAAATAAGGTTGGAAATATTTATTAGTTAGAAGGAAGAATAGAGTCGGATCATGCTTCTACAGTATCTGAAAATGATAGTAATTCTATTCGTTTATGGCATCAAAGGTTGGGCCATATGAGCGAAAGAGGATTAAAATTTTTATCTAATCGTAAATTACTTCCTAGTTTAAAATCTTCTAAGTTAGATTTCTGCAAACATTGTCTGTTTGGGAAACAAAGCAAGCAGAAGTTTAAAACTGGAAAACATACTAGTAAGGGAATACTTGATTATATCCATTCTGATGTTTGGGGTCCATCTCCTACAACCTCATATGGAGGATCATCATATTTTGTATCTTTTATTGATGATTTCTCTAGAAAAGTATGGGTCTACATGTTAAAGAAAAAGTCTGATGTATTCACATTTTTCAAACAGTTTAGAGCATTAGTTGAAAACATCACTGGAAGAACCATTAAATGTTTAAGAACTAACAATGGTGGTGAGTTCACTTCAAAGGAATTTGATAATTATTGCAAGGACGCTGAGATCAAAAGACATAAAACCACTATATATACTCCTCAGCAAAACGGAGTTGATGAACGCATGAACAGGACTCTTTTAGAGAGAGAAATAAGTAAGCTTGGTAACGCCAATTTGCAGAAGGAATTGTGGACAGAAGCGGTTTATATGGCTTGTTACTTGGTAAATCAATCACCATCAACTGCGATAGGATGCAAAATTCCTCAAGAGGTATGGAAAGGTTATCCATGTGATTATTCTAAACTGAAAGTTTTTGGTTGTGATGCATATGCTCTAGTTCCGAAACATCAGCGTTCTAAATTAGATCCTAAATCACAAAGATATATCTTTGTTGGATATGGTGATGGGACTAAGGGATACAGGTTGTGGGATCCTACTACTCACAAGATCATCATTTACAGAGATGTCAAATTTAATGAATCTTCACTTGAAAATCCAGATGTAGATGATAAATTGAAACAGGAGAATGTACCTAAGCTTCAACACATTCAGTTTGAAACCAGTTCAAATACTGATGATAGTCCAGATGAAAAAGTTTCAGATTTAGATCATGAACAAGTTTCAGATGCAAATCATGAACATGTTTCAGATGCTGATCATGAAGAAGTTCCTACAGATAATAATCAGCAAATTGGGGAAGTACTAGAAACATCTTTAAGGAGGTCTACGAGAATCAGACGTTTTCCTAAAAGGTATGATGATTATGTTGCTTCAGTTGCTTTAACTGCTAACGATGATGAGCCTTTGTGCTATCAGGAAGCTATAGAAGGTTCAAACAATGGTAAGTGGAAAGAGGCTATGAAGGACAAGATGAAGGCATTAGATAAGAATGCCACATGGGATCTGGTAGAACTTCCTAAAGACAGAAAAACTGTAGGATGTAAGTGGGTTTACAAGTTGAAAAAGGGTGTTGATGATACAGAAGACAAGTACAAAGTGAGGCTGGTTGTGAAAGGTTTTTCTCAAAAAGCCGACATTGACTTTCATGAGATATTTTCACCAGTTGTAAAAACTGCTTCAATTCGGATTGTGTTAGCATTAGTTGCTTTACTTGATTTAGAATTACAGCAACTAGATGTTAAAACTGCATTTTTACATGGAGATTTAGATGAGGAGATTTACATGGAACAACCAGAAGGGTTTGTTCAAAATCGCAACAATAAATTTGTCTGCAGGCTCAAGAAATCATTTTATGGTCTGAAGCAGTCACCTCGACAATGGTACAAGAAATTTGATTCTTTCATGATGAGTCAAAATTATGTAAGAAGTGAATATGATCATTGTGTTTACTTTAAGAAATTAATTAATGGCATGTTCATTATCTTAGTGTTGTCTGTTGACGATATGATTTTAGCAAGCAAAAGCATAACAGAGATCAACAGGTTAAAGGCTCAGATGGCTAGGACATTTGATATGAAAGATCTAGGAGCAGCAAGACAGATTTTGGGCATGGAGATTTTCAAAGACAGGAGTAATGGTAAGCTGTGGCTATCGCAACAAAATTATATTGAGAAAATACTCTTGAGGTTTGGTATGAACAATGTGAAGCCTGTTTCAGTTCCTTTAGCTTCCCATTTTAAGCTTTCTTCAATTTTATGTCCTAACACTAATGAAGAAAAGGAATATATGTCTCAAATTCCATATGCTAATGTAGTAGGTTGTTTGATGTATGTGATGGTTTGTACTCGACCAAATATTTCACATGCAGTTGGGGTTGTCAGCAAGTATATGGAAAATCCAGGAAAAGAACACAGGTTAGCAGTGAAATGGGTTCTTCAGTATCTAAGAGGCACAAGTGATTATTGTATCACTTATAACAGGAATAGTGAATTTGTTTGCAGATATGTTGATTCTGATTTTGCAGGTGATTTGGATAAGAGAAGGTCAACTTCAGGATATGTCTTTACTCTTGCAGGTGGAGCTATTAGCTGGATGTCAAAGCTACAGAATATTGTTGCTTTATCCACTACAGAAGCAGACTACATAGCTGCTTCACATGCTTGCAAAGAAGCTATTTGGTTGAAAGGTTTGTTTGGTGAGTTTGGTAGGTTACAGGACAACATCAAGTTATTTTTTGATAGTCAAAGTGCAATTCATTTGGCTAAAATTCCAACCTATCATAGTAAATAAAAGCATATACCTATCAAGTACCATTTTGTAAGACAAGTTATCACTGAACATGGAGTCTCTCTTGAAAAGGTGCATACAAAGGAAAATTGTACAGACATGTTCACGAAACCAATTTTGTTAGAGAAGCTACAATGGTGTCTCGCTTCTCTTGGCTTGCAGAAAAGATAAAAATAATAATGGAACAGGGTATCAGGCTAATTGTTGTCAAGGTGTAGATTGTTGACTTTTGTTGTTGAATTGACTCCATCTATTTTTGATGAGGAGTTAATGCATCCTATATTTTTTGTGAGTGAATTTATGAGTCTATTTCCATTCACCACTATAAAATGTAAGCCCATAGAGGCAAGTGAGCATGATGAGGAATGTGAGGTGAGTGGAAGAGATGAGCAGATGAGAAACTCTGCTATTGTATTTCTCCAGTTGTTGAATGAGATTGCCAATGCCCTGTTAGGTGGACGTAGCCCAGATTGGTTGGGTGAACCACGTTAAAATATTTTTTTTTCATGGTTGAATGTTGTGTGTGTCTGTGTTTTATTTAAATATTTCCATTACTGAACTCTAACAAGTATCATAGTTGGTCACAAGAATTATAGGGCATCTCTATTCTCGGATATTCGTTCATCATAGATATGGGTTAACCACACAAAACCATTCTCTTCGATCGCTCTTCATATTCAACACAAGAATCTCAGGAGGGAACTTCACGCAATGGATACCATTGCTTCTTAAGGAGGGAGGAATGATTCGAATGGAATGTGGTATCCACCTATCGTATTTGCCCATGGTGTTGTAAGTGACATCTACCCATGGTATTTATTCACCCATGGTATTCATCCACCCATGGTATTCATCTATTGATGGAATTTACCCATGGTATTGTAAATTTCATCCACCCATGGTGTTGTAAGTGGAATCTACCCATTGTATTAATTCACCCATGGTATTCATTTACCCATGGAATTTACCCATGGTATTGTAAATTACATCCACCCATGGTATTGTAATTGGCATCTACCCATGGTATTCATTCACCTATAGTACTTACCCATCTATGGAATTTACCTGTGGTATTGTAACTAAAAAATACTATAAGTAACAAGTCATATTTTGTAAAAGGACAGATTGTCCACCACAATGTAACTTTTATATTTATTCTCTGTTTTAATAATAATAATAAAATCTTGTGGTTTTGTTTACAGTGTTCTCATTTTTTTCTTCTAGCATTTCAATTTTTTAGATCTTGGGGGCCTTACCCCAAGATCCAAATCACATATATCTGATGTTTTGGATGTCAAAAAAATCCTCTTCTTATGTCATGATATGTGACAAAAAAAATAGTCATGCAGGAAGTGGAAAATTAGTTAGATAAGGGGTTGTTGGGAATTCTTCACACGAGGATGAATTCCCCTTGGCCTATCTTTCTATTGAGGATCGGATTATACAAATTAAAGAGTCACAAGGCATTGACAGTCGAAAAAGAATAGTTGAAGCTCCTACACTTCACCACCAAACACTTCCAAGCATATGATCCTGTTACACTAAAATTTGTCACCATGACATTTAGCTGTTCATATGGGTCTATCAACAACTATATCATTCTCCCTTAGAAGTAAAAAACCCTAAATTTAATAAACCAAGTCTTGGAATTGGAGAAAATCTCATTAAAACCCTAAAAATCCTAACTCCACACTTTTCCTAGTCCTTACCTACGGTATTGCAGCTTCTTACTCTATAAACTGTGGCACATCCCGCACGTTCTGCTCATTAAAACTGCAGACCCCCATAAAACATAAAATAAAAAGAAAATTAAGTTCTAGAAGCCCAGCTGGTCGAATATTCTCCCATATGGGACCTTCTAGAAGCGTTGTATGGTTGATCTTCGCCCCTTCCATTCATGAACCTTTATCCCTTCACAAATGGAGCTATCCCTTGGTTTTTGGAGCTAAAATCCCATGATGAGAGGGATTTATCCCTTCCTTATTGAAACTGAAACTACCTTCCTTCACCTATAAATTGAGACCTTGTTTCAGTCTCAAGGGTACTTAGTAGATTGTAGACTGTAGATTGATGGACTTAGAACTTGGTAGTTTTGAGGTGAATTGTTGAAGAAATTATACTCTCTATACTTGGCATCATTGGTATGAGAACGATCACATACTCATATCTATAGTTTTATGCTAGTTCAGAGAGGAGAAGGCTTTCCAAACCGAAGGAAAACGACTATTCAGGACCCCAAAAGAACCTGTATGACATCAAGGCGACAAGGTTGTAAGGTTACTTCTTATCATACAAGTTAATAAAAATGGATTCTATTTTCTCATTAAGTTGTTCATGTATCTATTTGAGTAATTTAATTCTTGGATTTCTTGATCACTGAGATAGATTAGTGTTTCTGACTTATTATATCTTGCAGGTTCTTTTAATCCTTTTTCCTGTCTTTGAATTCAGGTCTTACATGCTGAATTGACCTCTTTTGGAGCAAATGGATTGAAGCTTACAGTAGGCGTTTGACTTAAAGTAGGAGCATCTCTTCCTATTTAGTTAATTAATAATTATGAATCATAATAATCTAGAGAAAATGGTTTTCATTTGATCTTTTTGTTTCTAGATATCCTTGGGATACTAGGGAGGTCGCTCTTGTCCAGAAGAGGGATTAATCCGTTGAACAAAATGGCGACTCCGATGGGGAAAATGAACTTAGTTTGCTTTTCTAGTTTTAAGTTTGACTTTTGAAGAGTTTTTCTGATTTCGATTAGTCCACACTGGGTTGGGTAAATTATTTATTAGAATCCATGAAAAATAGATCTGAATTTTTATTTTTTCTATATGTTTTCTAGCCTCGGCACTTTTTGTTTAAAAAAAGTGTGGTAACCTCCGCATTTTTAGTGTAAAAATAGTGCGGTACCACACTTTTTTGTATTAAAACCTGCGGACTTAAGGAAAATTTTGAAAAATTAAAGATTCTCTTTTCTTAAACCAGATTACTAGATTCTCAGTGTTTGCCCAAACTTGTTTTGACTGTCAAAAGCCTTGTGTGTGAATTTCTTTCAGCAACTTTTACAATCTCATGATTTCATGTTAAGTTAATTGGGTGTTTTCAGTTTCTTTTTGAGAAATTATTAATTTGATTTCCTTTGGTCATTACTTCGAAGGGCTAAATTGTGTCTGAGTGTTAATCACCTTTGAGTGTTTTATTTTTTGACCTTTGGAATTCTCACCCAATTTTATTTACTTACACTTGATTGGTTCCTTAGATTACATTAGAATCATCTTGTGTTTGAGAATTCTCTTGCATAGATCACATTTGCATAATTAGAATTCTCATTTTCAGAATATGAACAAAAAATGTGCATAGATTACATTTGCATACTTTTCAAGTGAATTGTGTGTAGATTACAATTGCATAGTTTACATTATGGAAAAATCAGTCGTAGATTTAGATCAGTTTCTTTGATTTGAATTTACATGTTTTTTATGCTTGTTTTTAAAAAACATAAAAATAAAAATTGGAATTGATTAGCATTAGTTTTTCTTGATAAAATTAGTGCATTAGAGAATTTGTTATATTTTCTCTTATTTATCAATCTTTGCATTGTTGGAAGTGAATGGAATCTCTCTCCTTACTTTAATTAGGATTCATTGAATTGAAAATATTACATTATCATATTCGATTGCATTCAGTTGTGGTTCAGGTCATAACACCATTGATTTCATATCCATTTACCCTTTGAGTAATAACAACCAAATAACACAGCACTTAATAAAATTCATCTAGTAATTTTTACATTTTTAGGGCTCTTCCCACCAATCTAACTCAGGATTAGTGCTTTGGAATAGGTTGTAGCTAAATTTCCAAAGCAACTAAACAAACAAGTAGTAATCTAGCAGTAAGAAAAATTCAATTGTAACTTGTATGCTCTGGGAAGCTCTTCTTAAAAGAGTTAATCACGAGATCATATCTGAACCAGTGAGGTAATCATACCTATCTCATTGGGAAAGATAGAAGATGTGCATGTATTAAAAATGGAAAACCTCAGATAGACCATTTTCGAGGAGCCTGGGGTCACTTGTCGGTAAACCTTAGATTATGTCAAGGAGCCTTCAAGGGGATTGAGCTAGTTACTCTGCCCTTGCATGTATGTTGGACTGTAGACTGTTCCCCCAAGTATATTTGTTCCCATTGGCAACCTTAGTGGCTATATACTTTAGGATTCTTTCCCAAGGTGATGGTGGAGGGAAGGTCCCACTGTACCTGGAGCAGACGTCGACTAGACTCACTTGGAATCTCCGGAGGGTTCTCTTCACTCAAGATTGTTTAAGTGGATAAACTTGCACTGGTCTATTTCATTAAGTAGGTTGTCGGGGTAATTGTTCCAACCGCCATTTCTGCATTAAAATTCTATGATGTTGTATTTCATCACCAACTAGTGTTTTTAGTGCGGGAATCTATTGTTTGTGTGTGGTTTGACTCCTAGATTTGTTAGCGCGTGTTCATTTGTTTTTTTTTACTTTTTAGAGACCTTAGGTGTGAATTGTGAATTTTAATTGCTAGGTGTCAATTGTGAGTTGTGAATATTGTTAAATTGTTAATAAAATTCACTGAAGTTGAATATAATAGCAACTGTTCCAGAATTTACCAACCAAGGAACCCCTCTGAATGAGAATCCTATTAATTTTCCTTGATTTGGAAATGTTGGTCCTCCTTATATGGCTACATTGTCATTACCTGGATTTACAATAGGTTTACCAGTATGGTTATTTTGAACTTCGTTGGCCCCGAATACTCAAATTTCCCCCCCTAAACTAGATTATTCACCTCAACAGAGTTCACCATCTCAACATCACCAACCTCATGTTGACCCTTTGGTAAAATCCTTGACGCTAGTAACCAGGTGGCTTAGAAGAAGAAGAAAGGGAAGAGGAAGAATATGAAAGATAAGGAAGAAGTCAACAAACCAACCATAGTTGTAAGTGTTAGTAGTGTTAAGGAAACTTCCAACATGCATCACAAACCCAAATTACCTTGAAAGCTTTGTAAGGGTGACCACTTTTTTATCAATTGTCTTAGCATTCCAAAGGTCTTGGAAGTATGGTCAGAAAAATCCTATCAAATTACTGTTGATCCATCAACCAATGATTCTCAGGTTCCTGGGAAAAAAGGTAAAGTTAGGTTTCCTTGTAGGTTATGCAAAGGGAGTCATCAAACTCACGTTTTCCCTCACATGGTGAAGCCTCAAAATTGTTGGAAAAACTTATTTTTCCATAGAAACAACTTTCAACTGGTTACCGTAAACTTTCTCCCAACTTACCGTCAACTGAAGAAGTGATTGATCTAATTCCATGTACAATCAATCCCACTCTTCCATTGAAGAGTGAAACTAATATCACTCAGGTTGATGATCCATTAGTTGATCAAGTGGTTGACTTTATTTCACATTCGGTCGATACCACTCTCCCAGTCGAGAGTGAACTTCATACCGCTTAGGTTCTTATTATTACATCAGATTATTCTATGCCAAGGGGCATTTCACCTGTTTCTACAAAACCCCCTCCAAGTGTTGAGGTCTTTTCCTTTGATTGGAATAGACTGACAGAACCTCGTCTTCCTTCCTCCATCCCTTTCCAAATCATTGTGAAGGTTTGTTGTAAAAGTGTGCGTTGCACGAATGTAGATGATGGTGCTTCTGTTAGTATTTTATCCTCAACTGCTTGGCAAGCTTTGGGTTCCCCTTAGCTTGTGCCTGTTACACAGAATCTAGCAGCTTTTAACAGAACCATTAGTGAACCTTTAGGGACCCTTTATAAGTTTCCTATTACCTTGGAAGGTAAAACTATCTATATTGATCTTATGGTAGTGCGAGGCCCCTTGGATTTCAATTTACTCCTTGGGCGAGACTATGTCTATGCAATGAAAGCTGTCATATCAACACTTTTTCACGTGATGTCTTTCCCTCACAATGGAAACATTGTGACTATTGACCAACTTTCATTCGCTAGTCTTGATTTGACTACCAATAATCCGACACCCCTAAATGTTCCTTATACAGAAGTGTTATCTACCCCACCACGGGTTAATTATGTGGAAACCAGTCCCATTTTTTTAGTTACCGATGCAAGCGAGCCTCTCACTGTTTTCTCATCTTCCTTTGACTTAGATCCAGTATTTGACATGGAAAACCCTATGGGATTACTTGAACATGATGTTCTTATCCCTTCCCTTGACATGAGTTCCTTCTAAAGAACTATTCTTCCATCTGATGAAGACCTCTTGGAAGCCATGATTGAGGTGTGTCCCTTGAAATTTTTTTCTTCCAGTTGGAAGCCATGAACAGGTCACTTTCAAGATGGTTCCTTTTAATGTGTCAACCTCGTTCAAAAATGAATTAGTGGGTAATGATCATAGTTCCTTTTCTTGTGTCAAGCTCCTTAAAAAATGAAACAAAGTTCCATGAGGATGGTATTTTTACTGTGTCAACCTCATTAAAAAATGAAACAGATACCATGAGCATAGTTCTTTTCCTGTGTAAATCTCATTAAAAAATGAAACAAATCCTCTCCTAATTGAGTCGAGTCTTTGATTAGATCTCGTAAGTGTTAACTTGTGTCTTTCCTCTGATCTTGTAAATGAACCTTCATTACATCCACCTATGAACTAGTAGTCCACTTAGGTGAATGAAATGAAGCTTGGGGGGCATGCACTCTAGCAAGTTATTCTTGGGGGGCATTGAAACTTATCTCAAGAAAATTTTCCTACGTTTCAAGCTTGTGTAAAAATGAAACCATTCTCAAGCAAAGTTTCCTACGTTTCAAGCTTGTGTAAAAATGAAACCATTCTCAAGCAAAGTTTTCCTACATTTCAAGCTTGTGTAAAAATGAAACCACTCTCAAGCACATTTTTCCTACGTTTCAAGCTTGTGTAAAAATGAAACCACTCTCAAGCACAATTTTCCTACGTTTCAAGCTTGGGTAAAAATGAAACCACTTTCAAGCATAAATTTTCCTATGTTTCAAGCTTGTATAAAAATGAAACCTATCTTGAGTCCATTTCGGTTATTATTTTCAAGACTCATTAAACTCATGAAAACCCCGAGATTATTTTTCTATCTTTCATTCTTGTAAAACACATGAAAATGTCGAGTTCTTTCCATCTTTTCCTGCTCGTAAATTAAATTGAAAGTCAGCCAAATGAGTATACTTTTATCACTTTTTCGGGCTCTTTAAAATTACGAAAAAGCGAAACCCTGGAGTTCTCTTTTAAGCCCTTTTTAGAATCTCTAAACATGAAATGATCTCTGAGTACTTTACTATTCGAACTCGTTAAAGGAAATGAACAGTCGTCCTTTCAATACAAGTTTACCCCTTTTCCAGACTGAAATGGACTACTTACGAAAAAGGTATACGTTGACTAATCATGGTTAATAGAGTTCTCTCCTACATTATTTTATCCTTTTTCAGGCTTGAGAGACTAAATTTATGAAAAATTACACCCATAGAGTTTTCTTAAGTTTTTCTTTTGACTCCACAAAACTGAAAAACACTGAGTTTCACCTATACTAGACTCGTTAAAATTTAACAGTAAAGGACCTGTCGATTACAAACAGGAACGAACCACTCCTTCTTAGTGTTCGATTTTAATACTAAGTTGGAATCATCCGAAGGATGAGCTTACACAACAATAAAATGTTATCCTCCTCAAGCTTGTCAAAAATAAAGAGGTACTTGCCAGAAATGGTGGGGGAAAAAGAGAGAAAATGAATCCAGTTGTCATAATTTGTTCCAAAAAGTATTATACCACTCTCGAACACGACACTTTTGTCACACTCATACCTAGGTTGGGAAAATACTTTGTCTAAAAGTTAATCAAACCACATTGAAGGTCTTCAGCCAGTTTATGGGTATTAGCTTTAGGTCAATTGTCACCAAACCATCTGCAGTATCGTTATGTGTTCAAGAAACAGTTCAAATAAACCATTCATTGTGAATGTTTGTTTCCATTCATGTTGACCATCCCTGAGTCAGTCCTTGCTTAAAATTTCTTCAAAACTTGATCTAATGGTTTCATGTCATGGGCTTTCCTACGACGGATCACTTTCTATTGACGACAACTCATCATCTAGAAAATTGATCTAGAATCCTATCAGTACCTTGGGATCTGCATGCCCTAATGGCAGATTTTTCGCCTTCGACGATAGGTTACATCATAGACCTTCGATCGAATGATTCTATGAAATGTTCGAATTCATATCACAAATTCATGTTTCATATATTGTACAGAGTACTTTGAGGGCCATTTTCATTATTGGTGGTTTCTCTCACAATTGTTAATAGTTCACATCATTGACTAGTAATCAAGTGGTTTCTGCCATGTTCGACTTCGACACAATCAATTGCATGGATAGAATTGTACTAGATTGAGAAGCAGAAATCAAGACCCTGGATCTTGTTTCTACCATCCATGCTACGAGGATTTTTTATTATTCATGATACATTAGACTACTTACGACAAATGCCTACGTCCATACTATGTGTACTATTGATGTAATTCTAAAATCATTTTTATATCAGAACATGTAGTTAGTTTTGATCCGAGTATGGGAATGCCTACCTCAGCGATGATATATACATATATATGTTTGAATTTAATTTTTTTATAGGTTTCTACCGGTATGTCCACAACCCAATCCTCAGAATGATAAAGCACTTCACTCTTCAGAACTACTTCAGACTTCGTGCTTTAGGGGGCAATCTGTTACACTAAAATTTGTCACCATGACATTTAGCTATTCATCTGGGTCTATCAACACCTATATCATGCTCCCTTAGAAGTAAAAAACCCTAAAGTTCCTAAACCAAGTCTTGGAATTGGAGAAAATCTCATTAAAACGCTAAAAACCCTAACTCCGCATTTTTCCTAGTCATTACCTGCGGTACTGCAGTTTCTTGCTCTATAAACTGCGACACATATCGCACGTTCTACTCATTAAAAATGCGGACCCCTATAAAATTTAAAATAAAAAGAAAATTAAGTTCTAGAAGCTCAGATGGTCGAATATTCTCCCAACTGGGACCTTCTAGAAGCGCTATCTAGTCAAGCTTCGCCCCTTCCATTCATGAACCTTTATCCCTTCATAAATGGAGCTATCCCTTGGGTTTTGGAGCTAAAATCCCATGATGAGAGGGCTTTATCACTTCCTTATTGGAACTAAAACTACCTTTCTTCAACTATAAATTGAGACCATGTTTCAGTCTCAAGGGTACTTGGTAGATTATAGACTGTAGATTGATGGACTTAGAACTTGATAGTTTTGAGGCAAATTGCTGAAGAAATTATACTCTTTATACTTGGCATCATTGGTATGAGAACGATCACATACTCATATCTATATTTTTATGCTAGTTCAGAGAGGAGAAGGCTTGTCAAACCGAAGGAAAATGACTGTTCAGGACCCCGGAAGAACTTGTATGACATCAAGGTGACAAGGCTGTAAGGTTACTTCTTATCATACAAGTTGATACAAATGGATTCTATTTTCTCATTAAGTTGTTCATGTATCTATATGAGTAATTTAATTCTTGGATTCCTTGATCACTGAGATATATTAGTGTTTCTGAATTATTATATCTTGCAGGAGCTTTTAATCCTTTTTCCTGTCTTTGAACGCAGGTCTTACATGTTGAATTGACCTCTTTTGGAGAGACTAGATTGAAGAAGACAACAAGTGTTCGACTTAAACTAGGAGCATCTCTTCCTATTTAGTTAATTAATAATTCTGAATCGTAATAATATAGAGAAAATGGTTTGCATTTGGTCTATTTGTTTCTAGATATCCTTAGGATACTATGGAAATTAGTCTTTTCTGCAAGAGGGATTAATCCGCCTAACAGATCCTAGTAGAATTGCTAGGCTACATTGTCAAAGGATCGACCATAACACCAAGTATTCATCACTATACATACCATAAGACAAAAATATAAAGAAATTGTACAATGCCAAAATGAAGACACATTCATCCATACAGGGAAGTTCAGCCCATGACCTACAAGATAAATAATTTCAAGGGAAAGAGCAAGAGGAGGAGGAAACACCACCTCAAGTAAAGAAGCTACTTCCCAGGAAAAGGATTAGGTATTCGTTAGGAAAGAGCAGTAGGAAATGGAAGGTCGATCCTTCAAACACGAAATCTACACAAATATAGCTAGAGAAAGAAAAGGGGGATGAATAATAAGAAGAGGGGGATATTAGTAATCAGGATGAGTTTCTCAAGAAGCAAAAAATATAAGAATAAGAGAGGGGAAAGATAGAATAAGAAGGGAAGAGAGAGAGAGAGGAAGAAAAAAAAATGAAGTCTCAAGAAGAGGAAGCATCGTAGAGGTTGGAATAAGAATAATTAACTCAAGAGATGTAGGAGGAGCAATTATAGGAAGAAAATACCATCTAGACCATGGATGATGAGCCTAGTACTCTAGGTGAACAACCACTTACAAGATTACACCTCCACCAGCAGATCAAGTCATGGACGTATGTATCATACTGTTTTATCATTTGAAGAAGAGGATCGTGTAGCAAAGGCATAGATACTTCCCATAGGATCCTCAAAATCTAGTCTCAGTAGAGACAAAAAAGGTGATCACCTCCAACACTAGAAGAAATCCAAGGGAAGTTGTGGAGGGAAATGTTGCCTTCGCTATAATGCCACAGGAAAAATCAGAGTACTTGTTAAATTATAATTCCGGGTTGAGAAGAAAATTGGATGCATCACAACAAGTAGAACATCTTGTGGCGGAGAACCAGTGGTTGTCATCACAGAGCACCAATACCACATAATGGCAATCAACCATGCTTGAAGAGTTGGGACCAATGAAGGATACCATAGCATGACTATATGATGAGATGATACTTATATAGCAGGTCATGTCCTCTCTCATTGGAATTCAAAAGAATTCATAGGAAGTGGTGAAACTCTTGAGTATAGAAACCAAAGTAGTTGAGCAAATGTAGTACTAGACTGCCAAATATCTAGATGCTCTGCAACACTTAGAAAAGAAGGATAAAATTGTTGTAGATATTGAAAAAGTGTAGTTGAGACTCCACCTACAAAATTACTCACATATTGGAGCACAGTCATTTAACACCATGGATTCCTACAACCGACTCCATAATGGGTTTGAGTCTCGTACATAGAAGCACGAGATGCCACCAATAGATCGCTTGAAGCAATCAGAGACAGGGAAATCATCTTCTAAGAGATCAAGGATTACATTGAACAAATCAAGCAAGTAATAGAACAAGAAGGCTTAGATGTGACCAAGGAAATTATTCAGTAGTATGCCTTCGCACCAGTTAAAGCGCACATGAAGCTTTCATGGCTGTGGAATAATGTGCAATCAATATCCAAGAACATTCTGACAAAGGCATTGTGGGTGAAGGTGCGATACGAAGGGGACTTGCTAGATCAGATTGAAGCCATAACAAAGGAGTTCAGAGCATGACACACTTACATCACAAATGAACTCCTTGAAGAACCACGTGATCTATCCATTTGATGAGTTCTATATTTAGCAATTTTGTCTTATTAGGCCACCGCCTCATGTGTAAATTGGCTTATGTATTGAAGTCCAAGGGACACATGTGGGATATGAAACACCACACATTTGAATATAATGAGTCATATTAGAATATGAATAGTCATGGAAGTAAAAGAGCCACGAGAAATCTCAAAAGTCACTGTTAAATGTTATAAATAGTTCCTCATAACTCAGGAAAATGTCTTTTTTGGGTTGGGTATTTTGGGAGGCTTAGCCTTGGTTTCTCTTGCACTACATAGGAGATATATTATTCTTTAGAGAAGCAAGTTGTGTCTTCATGTTCCACTACTGGATACATTGTTTCATTCATGTAATAATGTACTTGGAATATTATGCCTATAATCATATGCTCAATGAGCTGGCATTCCTTCATACATGTATCGTAGATGTATATGGACTATTTTGGTTATGTGTATGGTGTATGTTGCTTTCTTACATGTTAATTAAATGAACCATTTTTTTGCTTAGATATGTTTATTATTGAATGAATGTTGTTATGTCTTAACTATTGTTACTTACTATGTAGACTAATTTGCAGGTAATCAACAAGTCTTTATCTTTTCCCTAGGTCCCCCTTTAGGATTGTACTATTACTTTCTAACCAGTGGCTTGTTTCTCTCACGAGCTGTGAAAGTCTTCCTAGTATACCTTACATTGGGTGTATCACAAGGCTCACATTATTGTTGAACCAAAGAGGCATTGGGTTCTCTTATGTCTGATTGGAACCAAGGAATATCCTATAAATCCATTCAACAATGGTCAGTTTGTATGACCAGATGAGACTCCGACACCAAACTATGTGAGGTCTAGTTGGGACTTCACACTGGGGAGATCCTCTTACAATTTTGGTAGAATCCAATATTGTCAACAAAACCCTAATGGTGCCAATATGTCCACTAAGAGGATACACTTGGGAGGTCATATTTATGGGTTCATGTGTTTCTCTTGAAATTGAATGCATTAATTATTCGTCTAAGGCCTACAGCCTAGGTTTCCTCCCATCACCCTGTTAAGGATCCCTTAAACCATCAATTGTGCTTGAAAATCGTAACGGTGCACATAAACCCAATTGGAGGTCAAATATCCCATTCAAAGGTCGTGTGTTTTTATTGGGAATTATTCCTAAAATGTTCGTTTATGGCCTAAGACTTAATTTCTACCCCAGCCATATCTAGGATCCCAAGACCCATACCTAGTTCCAAAAAATTCCTATCATCAACAAAACCATAATGGTGCCAATATTTCCAATAAGAGGATACACTTGGGAGGTCATATTTATGGGTTCATGTGTTTCTCTTGAAATTGAATGCATGAATTATTTGTCTAAGGCCTACAGGCTAGCTTTCCACCCATCACCCTGTTAAGGATCCCTTAACCCATCAATTGTGCTTGAAAATCGTAATGGTGCACATAAACCCAATTGGAGGTCAAATATCCCCTTCAAAGGTCGTGTGTTTTTTTGGGAATTATTCCTAAAATGTTCGTTTATGGCCTAAGACTTAATTTCTCCCCTAGCCATATCTAGGATCCCAAGACCCATACTTAGTTCCAAAAACTTCCTAATATCCTCAATATCTTCACTTGGAGGAAATGATATGCTTAAAAAGTCACGAGTGGTGTATCAAGGTGTCATTATTTAATCGTAATTCTTAGAATTTTTTCTTTATGGTGTAAGGTATGTTTTTCATCCTTGAGTGATGTCTAGGGTCAAATGATTTTTGTACCTAGTATCAACAATCTCATAATAGCACCCACATCCCTACTCAAACAAAATTATAACCTTGGGAGGTATTTTCTGGTCATTTATTGAGGTGATTTTCATATTCGTGTATTTGGAAAAATATTACTTTAGGCTATAATAATTACATTTCCTCCCACAATAATTTCACGGGCCTCAAGAGTTATAATTAGTGCTAAAAGTATTCTAATAATGCTTATATCCCTACTTGGAATACAAGGATCCCCTTATGATGTCCAACATGGTAGTTTGAGTTATATTTCTTCACCTTATATGCTTAGGAGCTTAATTTACATCCTAAGTCCTGAGATTCCTTTAAAAACCATGCTCAAGGCCCTATGGATAATACTTAGTGTTGGAATTTTCCTAATTTTACTTATTAACCCCAATTATAAGCCAAGGATGTCATTGGGGGGTCATGTGTAGTGGTGTGAGTTGTCAATCTTGTACCTTGATATGTGGAAGAATCATTTATGTCCTAAGGCCCAATTTTCCTACCCTTAGCATCTCAAGGATATTGAAAGTCGTGTCTAATGAGAAAAACCTCCTAATGTCTTTAACATCCCCACTTGGAAAAGAAGGGTATACATTGTGAAAAATATTTTTCTCGCAATAGCATGTGTGCATTCTAGGAATTTTCATTCAATCTATAATACATATACATTACAAAATGTGCATATTCCCTAGAACATGTTCATGCTCTAGAATGTGCATGCATTATAGAATGCACATGCATTCCTATAACATGTGCAAGTTCCTTTAATTCAATTTCTTTTTGGAGAGATTAACAAATCTAAAATGTGTTTTTACTAACTTGGTTGCTTTAGATTTAGGTTTCAAATGAAAAATCCATTGGTCTAGGTCGCAAATACATTGAAACCTCCATTTTTCCTGAATGGATTTCAATACCTCTCTTTTTCATGTTACCTTTATATAGGCTACACACATCCATCGTTGGTGAAGCTATGATGCACATATATACAATTAACTTTTTACATTCTAATTGTATAATTAAAACTAATAATAATGTTTATTAATTTTAATTTACTTTTTTTCTTTCCATGTATTGGAACCTTAAACTACATACATCTTTATTGCTTTACCCATTTTTAGATAAAGTTCTTATATGCTACAATAGTATAGACTAATATCTATAATCTAAAAAAATAAGATTGTTTAATTATGTTAATACTATCATACCCTACATGAATGCATGTCCTTGTAATTGTAGGGCTATAATAATTTTAATAATTTAAAAAAAAACATAAAATTAACATTGTAAATTTTGAAAAACATCAATGTACAAGAACAATGTGTTCTCTACATTTACACAATTTATTTTAAGGAAACTCCATTGCTTTGATACACAATACCTACACTAATGGAAACACATGCAATATATTTTGTATGAAAAATAGCATACCACTATTAGAAAAACTATAATTTCATATATCCAAACAAAAATTCTATAAGTAAAATTTATACATTCATAAAATTAATTTTGTTTCCTACATTTTATTTTTTCTACACAATAATAAATATATTATTAAATAACCTTGAATCATCCCTCCAAATTAACAAATTTTTATTGTTCCATGTTTTCATTACCATTAACAAGACATGAGAGACCATCATTAGCTTCCACTCACCCATAGGTCCTGAAAAATTTCCATTCCACTAAACCATCTAACCCACCCACTTCACAAACCTAGCTAAACTACCTACACTGCTGATACATGGCCTACTAAATAACTTATTTATCCACACAACCTATCAATCCACTTTGCAACAATCATAATATGCCAAAAGCTATTAAATGTTGGCCCAATTAACCTACTTCATCTATTAGCCCGACCAAACTAACCCACCTAATGTAATCCATCAACTCACCCAACACACCTCACTAGCCAAAATAACCTACCTAAAGTAACCTACTAACCCATCTAACCTACAACCTAAACCATAAAAATAACCTACTAAAAGCATTGCGCTAACCCACCTATTACACCTAACCTATCTGACCCATAAAACTAACCTACTAAAAGCATTGCACTAACCCACCTATTACACCTAACCTTTCTAACCCACGCACTTACATTGTCACAAACTATCAAAATATTACACACTTAATCCACCTACCTAACCTTATTTACTATACATAAAATGTCATGCTCACCAACCTAACCTATGATATTGACATATCTTACCTACCTAACCTAAACTACCAACTCATCTAACCTACTTGGCCCATCATGACACAAGGAAAACACTACTAAGACACAATTAAAGATGCTACTCAGACTATAAGGAGGATCAAGGATGAAAGGAGACATTGATTAGATGCAAATAAGTACTTTTATGATTAGAAAATTTAAAATAAAGAAGAAAAAAAATACCCATACACATCCTTTCCCTGGTTTTAAATATACAAGGATGCCTAATTAAGATGTAAATTGGTCAAATTGTAGTAGTGTAAATATAATGTTAATTAGATTTGAGAAATTTTATGATTAACAAACTTAAAGTAAGGAAGAAAAAAATATAACTAAAGGTAATATCAAAATGGCTATAGTATATAGGGATGCCTAATTAAGATGCAAAATGGTCATACTATGGTAGCATAAAATACCCTTGATTAAAAGGGTGAGTGTTGTAATATGTGTCATTATGAAGGAGATAAATTTAATGAATAAATTAACGAGCTAAAAAAATAGAAAATAATTTTTTTACCTATCGTATAACTTTTATAACGTGTATAACCATGCTTGTAACGAGTATGATTGCTAAAAATATCATAAAATTAAAATTATGTAACCATGGCTATCATCCACTAAAGTGCCAAGGAAATCCATGGTTTCATTGGGAAGCTCCGACACGCATGAAAAAAAAAAAAGACAAAAAAACGTAGTAACAAATTGCAACAAGAATTTGACTCAACTATGAATACTTTGGCTTGGTTATATCATTGGAGTAGAAATTATTTTCTATTGTTTTTTCTTTTACCCTAACTATGAAGACTCTAACTTGGTTATATCATTGGAGTATAAATGATTTTATATTGTATTTGTTATGTCGATAAGCGTACCTATTTCAACTCACAGTGGATGTAGGCTTGTGGAAATTATTTTTTTAAATCAATGGACAAGATTGAATGTTGAGGGAATATGCTTCGTCTGATTACAACATGGAGGGTTGTGATTTCACCTCATAATTTCCTCTTGTGTGTTACAAAACAATTAATAAATATTTTAAAATTAAATTGACATGGTTTTGTGCTTTCCACATTCTGTTCGTTTTCCCACGTGGTTGGTCGCCCTTTAGCATTATTGTTCTCGCCTGCATTATAGTGTTGCAAGAAATTCTATGATGTATTTCTATTAGTTTTTTCTTGGCGCGGAAAGATACAATGCAGAAATCATTTTAAGCTCTCAAGGTTTTTTTATATGTATGCTTTGTTCTACCCTACCTTTAGGTAGCCAACTTTCTTTGCTTTATGTGAATCGATTTCATGAATCTCAAATCAAGTTCATATTTCACTAACGACCTTTATTTTCCTTGTTTTCCTTAAAGGTGCTATTGAGACTATAAGAAGGGTCAAGGATGAAAGGGGACATTGATTAGATGCAAATAAGTACTTTTATGATTAGCAAATTTAAAACAAGGAAGGAAAAAAATACCCATACACATCCTTTCCCTTGTTTTAAATATAAAAGGATGCCTAATTACGATCATATTGTAGTAGTGTAAAGATAATGTTAATTAGATGCAAAATAAGAAATTTTATGATTAACAAACTTGAAGTAAGGAAGAAAAATACAACTAAAGGAAATATTAAAAATGCCCACACACATCATTTCCCTTCTTTTCAATATAGAAAGATGCTTTGCTTCATGTGAATCAATTTCATGAATCTCACATCAAGTTCAGATTTCACTACTGACCTTATTTTCCTTATTATTCAGGGTTACTTTTCCCTTGAGCGTTGGGGCATGATGGAATCAACGATTGATTTCGAGTGCTCTAATGAGAGAAATGGGCGAATGCAAAGTCGTAACCCTCAAAATGGTTGTTTCTCAAACCCTCGTCTATCCTTGAACAGATCCACAATCTCAGGTGTGTATCTCAATCTTAAATTCTGTCACTGCCTCTATATTATTTGATCAACTAGCTAGCATCATCTTTGTTTGGAGTTTTGAAATTTGTTTTATGATCATAAAATAGTTAGTAATAAATATTGAAATAATTTTGGTTTAAACATTGCAATCCTGATATTCTAAAAGCAAGGCCACCTTGCCTCAGTTTGTTCAATTTATTCTATCATTAACATAACTTTTCTTTTAAAAATGTCATATTATTATTTATTTTAAATTATATTCCAAATTAATATGTATTTTAAATTTTAAATTATTATATTTTCTTCAAATATATACAGTTAATACCTAAATTTAAATTATATAGAAATATTTTGCAGAAAGTTTAGATATCATATGCAATTAATTAATCTTTTTAACTATTATCATATATATCAGTAAGTAATTAAGTAATGACTCCAATAATTTTTTAAAATCTATTCTATATTTTTTAATTATCAATTAAATAATTTAAACAAAATACACCTATCCGCATATATCAACCATATTTTATTAATATAATTGTGCTAATTTATTTATAACTTTGAATGCAAGAACATGAATGTTGTAATTTCTACCTAATTTTAGGCGTTAAGAAGTCCACCTTATGAGAGGCATCAATAGCGTTCCTATGGTGAAATAGAATGTCACAAGGATGTTTTTAGATGGTGTTGTGGATGTTTAAGAGATATGTTTTTTCTTGAAGAGGAGATCATTTGTACATTTTTGGTTGCATGTGTATATTACCCGACATGTTTATTTATTGTAAGCCCAAAATAATAAAAATTTGTCACAGTTTCCACTGAAATTATGGGGGGCAAATGAAAAAGCACAAAAAAGAGACAAATTAATTAGTTGCAACTCGCATGTGTTTCGTATGACATTTTCTCTATAATTATGTGCCGATGGATGTATACATTTCATTTTCTATTTTTATATTTCATCTTTTAAGTGGATCATCTTCAAATTTATTACACCAACACTTGGAATTGTCTGCATAAAAGGCGTGTGAGTGAAATTTTTCAAGGTTATGCTTAAAAGGAGTGTGAGTGATTTTTTTCCTTTTTCTCCAAGTCATGATGATGTATGATGAAAGACCAATTATATCACTATTTATCGATAGGGTTTTAGATTATCTATTAGTATATTTATTTAGAATGATAATAAAAATTCATTAAAAATTATATATAAAAAAAATTATAATTATAATTAAATTAAATATATATAGATAATATTATATTATATTATTTAAAAGTAAATGCAAATTTGTTAAGTCTTATTAGCACATTTATTTGAGGATGGCCTCTTCAGCAAGGTGACCCAAGATCAAATCTGATGACGCAGTTGTGCCCTGTGCTAAGGGAATGAGACATGCTCAAAAATCCAGTCAGCTAAGGGTTGGTGTGGCCTAGGCTGAGTGCGATTCTCGGGTGACTTTGACAGATTAGATACCCCTGGGTCGCGACTCCTCAAACCATAGATCAAGCTTAGAGGATCACAAACAATTAAACAAAAAAAAGGTAAATACGAACTTAAAGTATGAGAAAATAAAAAAAATATTTTATGGCTAGAAATTTAACATGTTTAATAAAAATTATTTGAATCTAAGTTTTCTCTTACCATAACTTCAAAGTTATACATATTTTTTTATTAGAAATTATTAAAGAAATCAATGTGTTTATATAAAGATTATAATAATACATAAAAATGATAGGGAATGGGGTCTCTATGGCTTACAATGATCTAAAACATTGTTCATAATCCTTATCAATAAGAGGAAAGTATTCTTAAAAAAACTACATGAAAACTATAAATTATATGGTGCAAGAGTTTGTTGGACCTAGATTTAATCCTAACCATTGATTAGTTAATATTAATAATAACCCTTATCAATAAGAGGAAAGTATTTGAAAAAAAAACTACATGGAAACTATAAATTATATGGTGCAAGAGTTTGTTGGACCTAGATTTAATCCTAACCATTGTTTAGTTAATATTAATAATGGATATTGTCCAATAGTAAAGGTTAAATATATGTTGATGGATGATGAAGGAACATGTCATAATCCCTTATAATCCCTTATTAGTACTAGTTTATACATAACACACTAGTATGGATGGGGCTTTACATTTTTCAAGAACCTTGACCATCAACTTTTTCTCGCTCTATGGTTGAGGTTAATTCTCCATGTAATAGATATTTCTATAACCTTGGGGGTTAATGAGAAAATGGCATTTCACAACGTACTATTCGTGTGGGTTTTATACTTATGCACCAAGGTATGGGTGTCCTTTAGACTAATGGAAATTGTAATGGTCAACTACACTTATGATTCATGATGGAGAATACACCCATGGAAAATAAGCTCAAAACTTACCTTATGGAGCTACCCTTCTCTTTAATTAGATGTCAACATGTACCAAGTTATGTGGAACCAATAAGGCCTAAGGGTAATGAAAAGAAAAGGAATAAATTTAAAGAAAGAAAACAAAAGGGGAGATATAAAGGAAGGGAAAAGAAAAAGAAAAGGGAAATAAAGGACCAACAGAGGAAATAAAGAAGAGTATGAAAAAAGAAAAATAAAAGAAAGTAATAGAAGTAGAATTATGTCTTGGCTATGGATTATGTATAATTTTTAAACTACATATTAAAAGGATTTCCTCAACAACTAACGAATTTGGATCTGAGTATGAGTCATTTAATCCCAAAAGCATGATAATTGTGTACTTTGAATCATAGTGACTACTAGGATTTGCTAGGATTCATCATAATATAACTTTGAAGTACCTATTTGATTCCTAAAACATAGGAACCTCTTTGATTCCATTCCCTAAATGCACGATGGGTGTGTATATTAACCACACAAAAAATGATGACTTTGTTTCTCTATGATTAATCCGAGTACCCACTAGGATTTGATAGCATTCATCCTAGCATAAGTAATCTTAAATGCTAGGGACCTATGTGTGTTGCAATTTTGGGGTAGGAATTGTATTTGAATCTAGTGTTGGCATAATCTATTTATTAGTTAATGCAACCTCACAAGACTTTCCACCCAATAATGATAAGATATTGCATTAGGATGAATCTTAATGGCTATTCGGATTGCTTATGATTCATGTAGCACAAGTACATTTTGGTCCTAGTGACCGGCATAAAATTAACAAGTGTGGACTTAAATTACACATCAAGTGGGTTGAGATTTAACAAAGAGCTAATTATATTGATGATTGAATTTCTCAACATGATAGCAAGGAAATTTGATGACTACCATGGTTCATATGACAGCCGTCACGATCTATTTCACATATTTCCTTATTTATTGCAACCCATTATTTTATGATTCTATGTTGACAACCACCAATGTATATGTTATGCAACCAACTCAAAGAACAGAAGAAAGGATTGATCACCAACTTAAAAATTTTCCTCTTAGAGGTGGAAACCTCCTTTACATCACATAAATGAACAATTTGTGGATGATACAAATGATAATACCTCCTTGGTATATATAGGAATCTAAGGGTTCACAATATAATCAGAGCCTATATAACAATAATAATGTAAGGGCACAACAATAACAATAGTGGGATTCTATGGCACACACCAATAACAACATGGGGGATACATGGGCACACCAATAGAAATAGAGGGTTGCACTAACAATAACCCTAAGGGGAATACACTAGTATTATAGGGATCTAACATGCCCCTCTCCTTCAAAAAAGTGTTGTCCTCAACACTTGAGTAGTTCCAGATGCTTTTGTATAAAATTCTGATCCTCCCATGTGGGGTCTTCAGCGAGTAAGTTCTTCCACTTAATGTGATACTCTGAAATTAATCGATTTCATAGTTATCGGGTTCTTGTTTCCATGACTGCTTCAGGCTCAAATATGATTTTTCCTTCTTCGTCAAGTTTTGGAAACATTGTTTTAACTAGGAGCTTGTCACCAATAACCTTATTTAAGCACAAGACATGGAAAATTGGGTGAACTCGGGAAGATGCAGGCAACTCTAATATGTATGCCATAGTACCAATATTTTGCAACACCTTGTAAGGGCCATAGTACTTTGGTGATAATTTGATATCCTTCTTAGATTGCTTGAGGGAAATTTGTTTGTATGGTTGTAGTGGTAAAAATACCCAATCGCCTACATCAAAACTTCTTTCACTGCGATGTTGATATGCCTATTGTTTCATTTTATTCTGCACTAGAGTGAGGTTATCCTTTAAGAGTTGAAAAAATTGTTGATGCTCGATGTGATCTTCCATTGCTTGAACCTTAGAATTTTCTCTTAAATATTATGTGATGGATGGTGGATGATATCCATAAAGTGCCATAAATGGGGTCATTTTTTATGTAGTACAGAATGAAGTGTTATACCACCATTCAGCTAGAGGTAACCACTTAACCCATTATGTTTTTTTATCAGATAAAAAGAAATGAAGATATCCTTCCAAACATTTGTTCACTATCTCAATTTTCCTGTCAAATTGAGGATGATAAGATGAGCTATGAGCTAATTGAGTACCAAGAAAAGAAAATAATTTTGTCCAAAAAATTCCATTGAAAATGGGATCTCTGTCACTTACAATAATCTTTTGGGTTTCATGTAGCTTTTGAATTTTTTCCATAAATGTGATAGCAACTGTATTGGATTTAAAAGTATATATAATGCACAAAAGTGTGCATACTTGGTAAGTCTATCAACTTCCACCATGATGACACTCTTTCCTCCAGACTTGGGTAAACCTGTGATAAACTCCATTGAAACCTTCTCCCAACAATGACTTGGAATGGCTAAAGGTTGTAACAGGCCCGGGGTCTTAATTGTATCAAGTGTATTTTGTTGGAAAACCAAACATTTTGCCACAAAATTTTGAATATCATATTTAAGGCCATCCCAAATAAAATCCTTCTTTACTCTATGGTAATTTTTAAAAAATATTGAGTGCCCTCCTAATGGGGAGGTTTTCAATTCCAAAAGAATCTTTTGCTTGAATTGGGAATTCCTATAGAGATATAAGTGGTGTTTGTACCATAATGAATAATTTTTCCAACTAAATGTATCATATGTACTAGGATCTTGCTAAAAATTTTGAATGAGTGTCCACACCTCTTCATCATTCTTCCATTCATCCCTTGCTTTGGTTATCCAATCAAGTTGGATAATAGAAATGGCACAAAGAAATGCTTCCACATCCTCATCATTTCCTGAGAGTGCATCTGCAACAACATTTTACTTCCTTTTTTTTGTAGACGATTTCAAAATCATAACCTAACATTTTTGTGACACATTTTTTTTACCCTTCTGAAGATAATCTTTGTTCCAAAAAGTATTTAAGACTATCATGATCTGTTTTTACCTTGAAGTGTCTTCCCATTAGGTAAGGTCTCCATTGTTTTAATTCATGTAGTATTACAAACATTTCCTTCTCATAAATATGTTTGTGTAAATACCTTCCTTTGATTGGACAAATTTCAAAAGAAATGGGTCTTCCTTCTTACATTAAAAGGACGCCAATTTAATTTCTCGAGGCATCACATTCCATAATAAAGGTTTTTTTGAAGTTAGGCATAGCTAAGACCTGTGCTTGGCACATTTCTTCTTTAAGATGTTCAAAGGCCTTAGTTTCTTCTAGAGTCAAAGAAAATGCATCTTTCTTCAGTAATGTTGTTAGAGGTTCTATTATTCTCCCATAATTCTTAACAAACTTGTGATAATAAATTGTCAACCCGAGAAATCCTCGAAGGTGCTTTATGGTTGTGGCGATTTCAAATTCCTTAACGGCTTTAATTTTGCTAGGGTCTACCTTAACACCCTCATGAGATATAATATGACCCAAATATTCCACCTCATATACTCCAAAGAAACATTTGGAGGTTTTTGTATATAATTGTTTCTCCTCCAATAGTTTGAGTACCCTGTCAACATGTTGAACATGATCCTTCCAAGACTTGTTGTATATTAGGATATCATCAAAAAATACTAACAAAAATTTTCTAAGGAAGTGCTTGAAAATGGAATTCATCATACCTTGAAATGTCGAAGGTGTATTAGTAAGGCCAAAATGCATTACCCAAAATTCGTAACGACCCTCATGAGTTCTTAATGTTGTTTTCAGAATGTCTTTAGTTTTCATTCTAATTTGATGATATCCTAAATGAATATCAAGCTTGGTGAAGTAAATTTATACATGTAATTCAACCAACAATTCATCAATGAAAAGAATGGGAAATTTATCGTTAATAGTGAGCTTGTTGAGCCCCCTATAATCTGGACACATATGCCATGATCCATCCTTATTGTGCATCAATAACACTGTAGCAAAGAAATAACTTTTACTAGGTTGAATTATACCAGCCTCTAGCATTTCTGCAATCATACGTTTAATTTCAATCTTTTGGGCATAGGGATATATGTAAGGTCTTATTTTTGGAGAAACACTTCCTAGAATAAAATGAATAACATGATTGTGGTCATGAATAGTTGGGAGACCTTTGGATTCCTTCAAAATATTTTTACATTGTCAAAATATTCAAAAAGCAAAGTGTTCCTAAAAAAGGTCATGTTTTCACTAAATGAAGAAAAAGGTGTCTTATTGATGTTATAAAAAGGGAAAAAGTGATTTCTTTCACTCATTTTATCTTCTCTTTCTCGATAAAGTGCATATATTACCTTCAAAATACCCTGCCATTGCCAAAGGTGGAAGAAAACTGGAAAAAAATTGCAAGAAAATCAATCTGTTATGCTTCTGGAGGCTCTTCGACATTTTTGAAGAAGCAACGTGACGTTTCTGAAGAGATGCGATGTTTCTAGGTATTTGCGCTATGCTTCTGGGGCAATGCTATGTTTCTGCAAAGACTGCTACGTTTTTTGTTTTCACTCTTCAAATCAGCTTCTCAAGCCTCAAAACCAATGTGAAAACCTCCTGTGGCCTCAAAAACCAGTAAGTAACCACCTTTACTGCCTTCTTCAAGTCAATTCATGATTGTATGAGTGTTTTCTATCCTTAATATTTTTCTCTCCCATGTTCTAGGGTTTCTCCTTTATTGATTGGTTTTAGCCATTGGAGACCCTTTTCCCACCATCTAAACCTCCACTCATCCTTCAAAAACCCTACCACAACACCTCATATTACTCAATGTACCCTTTACCCTTGTTTTCATAAAAACCCGAAGTCCCCATTCCATTTTCACAATAAAACTCGAAAATCTCCGTGTTTTCCTATTTTGGTCCACCTTCGCATACCTATTTCAAGAAATTACACATGTATCCTCAAGCTAACATATTACCCTACTTCCTCAAATTTTTGGGGAATTTTCCTTAACCTTCTTATACCTCATCATAGCCCCTAAACCTACCCTATCCATATCCCTTGTTTTCCCAAATTCATCATCCCTACCCACTCATTTAATATAGGAGGGCTTCATCTCGTTCATAAGAGGTATGGAGACTAAAAATAAATCTCACAAGGGAGGCCACCATTCTATATTTGAGCTGTCCACATTGCAAGAACTTAATGCCTCCCCATATGCTAAGAGATATTTTGAAAACATTGTATGTTTGATATTTTGTGAGAAGATCATGGAGGTAGGATTTCATGCCCCATTGACTACCCTTTTCGCCACTAAATTCAGCAGAGACAAAGCCACTATAGCAGGCATTGAATTCACTCTATCATTAGAGGCCATCACTTCAGCAATAGGGATTCAAAATGAAGGATAATTTTGGTTCAAGGGCATGGAATTGGACCTTGAAAACTACCCAATGTTCTTAAAACCTGATTGTAGAGATGAACCTGAACATTTTTTCCCTTTTAGGCATATACTTGATAAGTATGCCCCATTAATGAAGCTAATCATGAAATATTTTACATGCGAGGGAATATTTTCAAGACTGTACCAATACCATTTCAAGTTACTAATGCACTTCATAGCTACCAAATCACTCAATTTGTCAAACTATCTATTCAGGAGTTTGGTCAAGATGGCGGGAAAAGTAAAAAGAAAAGGTAGAAATCCTCATCCTAGTTTATTTCACCATGGTTTGGTTAAGATGATTGTTTTTCACCAGCTCTCAACAAACAATATGACTTGGGAAGTTTTCATGGAGAATGTAGCATCAACTCCTACTACTAGTCCACCTAATGTTCATAGCACAACATTAATACAACCAAAGGAGGTCAGATCTTCAAGCAGGTAGGCTCAGATCTCAAATGAACCTAGGGTTGAGATTACTCAAACCTATGAGAAGGGAAAGAGAATGATTTTTTCTCCTAATACCATTAGAGGTGTATTGGCACCTGAAGCTACACTTGAGAAAAGACAAACAATGGATCAACCACCTATTCATGATGGTGAGTCACCATTGCAATACCATGATGAAAAAGCACCCTTAGAAGTTGACATGGAAGGACAGGTGAAAGATAAGACAGTTGAAGAAATCATAAAAGAGAAATATGAAGAAATAGCATAGTTGAGGGAGGTTTTCTCATTTGCAAATTCTAAGATCACATTCCTAAAACATGAGAATTCTCAGTTAAAGGTGAAACTACTCCTCCAAGACAAACCAAAGCTACACGTTGATGTAGATAAAGGCAAGGAAAAAGAAATATTAGATTATGATCAACTGGAGGATGCAAAAATTGGAACAAAAAGAGGGATACCAAGGACAATAGGCCTCAAGAAGGAACTTTAGAGAGAAAGAGAATCAACAAGTTGTAAATCAGGTTGGTAGACTTTTGATGAACTAATTATTGATGAAATCAATAAAAATAGAGAGTATTGGCTTGATAGGGTCAATGGACACCTTGAGAAGATGCTGAAGAAAGCTAAAAAGAACAATAATCTCTAGAGACATATGGACAATCACTATTGCGCTAGGAACAAAATTTCCCAAATCAGGATCAAACAAGTAAAGAAAAAGCTTAAAGAAGCTCAAATGAAGCTCAAGGAGAAAGAAAACTTAGAACTCCTTGTTGAGGCTTCCATGGTTGTTTATCCTATTCTCCATACGTGTTATAGAACAAATTTTAGTCAATTTTGAGCACTTTTTGTATTTTTGATGATGTTTGAAAAAATATGGAATTATGTCTCCATAGAAGCGTCGCACAGAGGCACGACACTTTCTCTTAGAGCTTCCAAATATTTTTTTTTTTATATGGATGGTTGCATCCTGACTAGTATATGCCATATCTGGACTTTTTTTTTTCCATGATAAGCTCTAGTTTTGAAGAAAAATTCAAAAAATTGCCTCATTTCTATGTTTCTGCCAGTATTTTGGACCAGGCGTGGTGCTTCTAGAGCGAGGTTGGGAAAAACCACTTTTGAAGGTTTTCCTGTGGGTGTTTTCCAAAAATTAAAGGTGATTTGGAAACTAGACACATAGGAATACTCAACATAACTTTCATATTTTCATTTGGATTCTCCTAAGTGGGTCAAAATCACCCTTGAACTAGCGTGATGCTTCTTCAAGATAGGCGCGACGTTTCTGCTACAGGCACGACATTTCTGCATAGGATTCCTTTCAGGCAGATGTCATGCCAGGAAAACTCTAGAAATTCGATGCTAGTTATCCCATGAGGTTGCATTAGATGTGTTTGAGTTTTTTTTTTCCTCTATGATGAGGAAACATGTAATTTAATGAAGACACACACTCCTAGTCTTTAGCTAAATTTCAGGGATTAGTTTCTAACTTCCTTAGATTCTAGGAAGTGACTCATCTGATGTAATTATGATGATTTTTGGATACGATTCGACCCTATGAGGTGTCATGAACTATATTTTATATAATTAGTCCACTTCAAGTCTTTTTAGAGGTTGGATCGTTGTTATTTGCAGTGGAGTTATTGTACAAACTCTTTTTTTAGTGAAATCAAAGGATGTTGCAGCTATACTCTTGAGATTCCAGTATGATTTTGAGAATTGTTTATTCTCTATTACTTCATCAAGTTAAATGTTATGTTACATTTTTCATCACATACATGCTTCTGTATGGTAATCTTATGAGTTTATAAACAAAAATAATTTCCTTCTATGCTTTGTTTTATAAGATTTACATGGATTTGTTTACTCTTCTGATGAATGAATTCATTTAGATGCTCATTATTACTCCTTCTCTTTCAAAACCATATACACAATGAAAAATTAAGTATGTTCATGAGTTTACCTACCTGGCCTCATCCTTGTATCTGCAACTAAACCTTTGAAATCTAACCTAAACTCTAATTCTAGTTCCTTCAATGTCATTCGTATCCAGCAAAACTTCAAATAAACAAAAACACTAATATATTTAGCATCATATATAGCCTAAGATTAGTATATATTTAGTCATATCATTGGCTACAAAGTGGCATTGAGAGAATCCTCTCTCGTTTTGGTAGGGATATCTACCTGACCTAAAGGTTGGTTTGACGTTACCTCCTTGAGTTCCATTCTCAGCCTTGGGAGATGGGGGGAGTGATAACCCAATGAATAAAATTATGAGTACTACTTGAATCAATCAACAATATTACCTTTTTCTTCTTGATATATCCTTCTATATTGAGAGTTTTAGGACTGTTTATTCCTTCAAATTAATTACAAGTTACGTTCATATTCATTTATTTTTTCTCAGGGGTTGGTTCCTAATGTATATCCTCATTTTTTGATGTTTCTTGTTCCTTTTCTTCCTCTTCTTCACAATCTATGTAGAATAATTTATTCTTAGCATACTTGTGACATTTAGTTTATTTTCTATCACAACTGTAACAAAGCCCTTTTGTTCCTTTTTCCTCCAAATGTTGCGACATCAACCTTGTAGTTTGTGGAGGCAACTAGGAGCAGCAACACTTCCATCTTTATAGTTTTTAGTGGTAGACTTCCTATTGCCATATTTTGTCTTTCAACTTTTCTTTCTACCATGAAATCCTTCTCGAATAAATCAGGTTCCCAAAGGTGAACCTAATGTTGGATGTTATCCTTCAAATTCCTTATGAAGACATAAATCCTATGCTCCTATGGAATATCAGTTACCTTGATATTCAATTTTTATAAGTCCTCAATGTGCCCCACCATTGAACTATTTTTTTTAGGTTTATCAATTGGCTAAAGAAGGTGTTTCTCTTTTTATCCTCATAATATGCTATCATTTTCTCTATAAAAATTGACCAATTAACAATTGGTTTATGAGAACAAATCCACTAATACCATACAAAATAATTGGGCTTTGAATATAAAGTTGCAATGCGAACCTTTTGTGTGAGTTGCACATCATGGAGATAAAAATATTGCTCCATCTGTGGTATCCACATCAAACTTCCTCATATTGATATTTAGAATGTGGTGATTCTTAAACCCAACATTGGATTCTCTAAAACCATAATTCATATTCATTTTTTCCTCATCGTGATTTTCATGGATTAGCTTGTCACAATTGGGAATTCTTTCTTCTAGCAAATTTGTCAAACATTCCTTCAACCCCTTTGTCTTGACATTCATCATTGCTTCGATGTTTTCTTTTAAAACATCATTCAAAACTCCCATGTCCCTTTTTATGCCATCTATATTAACATTCATCATGCATTCTAATTCATTTTTTGTTACTTTTTGCAAGAGCGAAATTTGTTGGACTTGGTTTTGTAAATTTGATATATCATGTTGCATTTCTTCCTCTTCTTCATGCATTATAGAAGATATTTGTAGTTTCTTACTATGTGTGTCTATTTTTTTTTGTTTTGAGGAATTTTGAAATCAAACAATGATATTTATGCTTCACTATGCCCCTTGAATCACTTCATACTAATTTTTCAAACAAAAGTTATGCAAAATTTTAAAAAATACACACCTTTTTCTTGCTTTTTAGGAGATTTATGTTGAAATTGTTGTATCTTTATATTCATATCTCCAAAATACAAAATTTCATATTATGGTATCCCTATTAGTGTTATTTCCAACCCCACAAGTTTTACTGAGATTGGATTCTTTAAGAAAGAGTTATGCCCAATCTCCCACGATGACCTTATTATAGACTGATTCAGTAGAGTGAACTTGTACAGAGTTCCACGTGTCATTGTTTTATACCTTAGGCCATAAAAATGGTACCCAAAATACTACATTCCATCATCTTCCAGTAACCTTTTACAAAATTTAAATCCAATACTCGGAGAGAAATTTATGACGATTTTCCCTAGGTCACTTGTTTGAGATGGAATTTCCCTAATTTCCTCAGATCATATCTCCAAAAATATAACGAACCAAGATCTGAAATTAGTATAATATATTCTGAAACAATTTGGCTCCACGTGGTTGAAAATTTATCTTTTGAATATTCATAGAAAAAATGTTATAGAGAAAATTCCAATGTGACCTATTTGAAGAAGCAAAACGCTAGAATCTAAAGCTCTAGTAACCAAATGTTATGCAACTAGGTCAAAGAATAGAAGAAAATATAGATAAACGACTTAAAAATTATCCTCTTCTAGGGGAAACCTTCTTTACAGTACATAAATGAAAATTTCTTGGAATATACAAATGATAATACCTCCCTAGTATATATAGGAGTCTAAGGGGTCACAATATAATCATAGCCTACATAACAATAATAATTTAAGGGTACAACAATAACAATAGGGGGTTGCACTTTTTATCGCTCTCCACAACTTCCCAAGGTTGAAAATAGAATTGGAGAAAGGTAACCATAGACCAGGCTTTAGGTCAAGTAGCTAGCCCTACCAGGACCAGAGAGGGCTCTCTCGTTGTCACTTTTTCAGTCAAAGGAATGAATCAGTATCTAATTATCTTAGGCTAGGTATGTAAGCTTAGTAAATAGGATTTGTTTGATGTTTTTAGGCTGTATAGAAAAGTTAGTGAGTAGACTGTGTATAAGGTTTTTTAGGTCTGAACTCAAAGGTGAATTTAAAGAGAATATGTGAGGCTAGATAGGTATTTTGAAATCATTTTAGTAGGTCATTGAGTATAGGATGAAATCTAAAAGAGTTTTAATGATAACTGAGGTGAATTCATTTAGTTTAGAAGCAAATAAACATAGCAATGTAAACCTTGTCTAAAACAGTGCACGAATAACATGATTTCTGCTCATAAACTTACACGATAAACATATATGAAAGAATAATACATGGTAATAAGCATGAAATGATAAACACACATGATAAGAATATATGCTTCAATGCATACCACAAGTATCTCAACACAATTCCTACAAATATGTCTATGATTTCATTCCAAATAGCTGATTACAAGAGAATAAAGAGAGTCTACTTATAGAAAATATGGACTATGACACCTCAAAAGGTCAAAATCCCATCTAAAATGGATCATAAATGCACAATATGAGTCATTTCATAGTTTCTAGGGAGGTTAGAAACCATTCCCTGAATTTTACCCATGAAATAGGAGTGTTTGTCCCTTACATTAATTACATATTCCCTCATGATAGGAGGTAAAAACCAACTCAATAACTCTAATTAAAACTCATAGGAAAACAACACGTCGAATTTGTGACATTTTCTAAGCTTTACAAGTGTCCTAAGGAATCCAATGCTGCTTTGTAACATTTCTGACAAAAGGGTAATAGAAATTTGCAGAAGCATAACAGAAATTTGCAGGCACTTTTCAGGAACTTTTAGGAGTCCAAATCCACTTCTGAAAGAACAGTCAACTAGCCCTATGTGTCTAGTTTCTAAAACATCTTGACTTTTGAAAAATGACTCATGGAAAGGCCTTTCAAAATTCATTCTCCCAAGGTTACTCCAAAAGTGTAACACAGGCTCCAAAAAGTTGGCAGAAACATGAAAAATGAGTGGCTTTTGAGATTTTTATCCAAAATTACAAATTTTCATGCCATGGGATTTCATGATCTGTGATTTAATCATCAAAATACATCCACCCATGTAAATAAATAATCATTTGGATTCCCCCAAAATAATAGTAACAAAAGTTTGTTACTCTTCTGCAATGAGGAATTTCTAGAATTTTGCACAAATCACAAAAAATTCGAAAAATGATCAGAACTTAAAGTTGGTGCTATGGCACCTGTGAGTGATGGGATAAATAGCCAAATAAGCTTCAACCAACAAATCCAATTTATACTTCTCTTTAAGCTTAATTTGTGCTTGTTTAAGCCTTTTCTTCAATTGTTTCAGTCTTATTTCAAAAAATTGTGTTCATGGTGCGATAGTGGTTTTCCATGTGTCTTTGTAGCTTATTGTCCCTCTTGGCCCTCTTCAAAAGATTCTCCAAATGCTCATTTACCCTTGAAAACCGAATCTCTCTATATTCATTAATTTCCATGGCTATAAGCTCATCAAAGATGAACTCTTCAGGTGGATGAGTTGTCTGTCTTTCTAGCTCCAGCGCCCTTTTGAGGCCCCCTTGTTTTTGGCCTTCTTGTTTGTGTTTCAACCTCCATGTATTGAATTTGGTCAACATCAATAACCTCCTTACCTTTACATTTTATTGCCTCTAGGTCTATCTTGTGCTTTCTTTGTAAGAGTTGCTTCACTTTGAATTGAAAATTTTCTTGCTGCAAAAACGTGATTTGAGAATTAGCAATGGAAAACATCTTCTTCAATTATGTTATTTCATTATATTTCCCTCTAATGATCTCTTCATCTAATCTGAACTCAACCTTCTCTGCTACCTCAACCTCCAATGGCGTTGATTCACTATGCTAATGCAAAATAGGCAGCTCCTCTATCTCACTTTGTTGCACAATGGCATCAAGCAGAATAACACTTTTGGCAGACTTAGGTGCAAATACTTTTCTCTTTCCCTTCTCATATGTGTGAGTAAACTCAACAACCCTAGGAGCATCTGAAAAATGAGTTGGCATGCTATAAGAGCCAACCTCCATTGGTTGTGTTGATGATGTACTAGGAAAGACACAATGGCTAATGGTAGGCATTACTGATAATCTCTCTAAGAAATTTTCCTAGGTCATGTTGATGGAGGAAAGGTGATGAAATAAAATGAGCTTGATCAGACCATGATGAAAAATACTAGTGTGATGAGCTTTTTTTCTACTCTGAACTTTCTCAGTCATCTTAATCAAACTCCTATACAAATAATATGGAAAATAAAATGTTTTGACTAAGGTGAAATGCATCAACAACCTGATATGATACCTATACAACCTAGAGAATATTCCTTCACATGTGAAGTACTTCATTACAAACATCATCAAAGGCTCATACTTGTTTCTGAGGTGTCTGAAAGGAAATATGTAATATGGCTCCTCTCTAGCATGAGGCTTGAGAAACTATTTGTAATTTTCAACGTCTAACTCCATGCCTTTGAACCACTACTCTCCATGATAAGGGATACTTGTTGCTGAAGAAATTAGGTTTGTTGATAGGATTATCTCCATACCTACAATATTTACCTTTCCCATGCTGAAGCTTGTTGCAAATAGTCTGGTCAATTGAAGATGATACCCCTCTTCCATGAGCCTTTCACAAAATCTCAAACACTGAACTCTCTCAAAGCATCTTCTGGCCAATGGCAAGGCATTTATTTCATGCATTGTGAAGGGTTATAGCCTAAGGTGGCACCCTCCCTTGAAGCTATTCTTATTTTTGTCCATTTTTTTTGTCATTGGAATGATGAAAACCCTAGATTTTTAATGAGATGGGTGAATGTATGGAAATCTAGAAAAACATAGTGTAGGAAAGTGTGAGTTTAGAGGACGAGAGGAAGGATTATGAAGCTAAGAGAAATTATAGAAAAAAATGAGTGGTTTTATTTGTGTGTTAGCTCCAAGTTGTGGGTGGAATGAGGCAAAATGAGTGTGAGGAAGGTGGCAAAATTATAAAAACACAGGAAATTCTCAATGTTTGACTGTGAGAATAGCTAGTGTAGAGGTGGTGTAGGTTTAGAAGGTGAAATGAGGGCCATGGAGTTGAGAAAAAATTACAAGAAAAATTTAGTACATAGAGTAGCATCTTCTCTCCATACTGAAAGTGGAATGAGGAGAAATAGATGTGTGTAAGGTGGAAAAATATCGCAAACACAAGGAAATTTCAAGGTTTTTCACTCTGAAAATAACTAGAAATTAGGGTTTAGCTGAAATGACATGTTAGGGGTGGTGTGGATGATGATAAATGTGGGGATAAGGTGTATGATATGTGTGGGTTAGGGTTTATATGCTACAGTTAGGTTTTCGGTAGGTGAGGTAGGTTACGGTTTTCCAAAATAATTTTTTTATACACCATGGACAAGTGGAAATATGGAGAAATCATAAGTGAGCATGAAAATGTTTAAACGCTCAAAAATTTGACAAAAATATGGCATGAGAGTGATGAATTACCTTGTATGAGGGTTACATAAGGTAATGGTTCCAAGCTTGAGTTGGTTTGAAGGTTTTCCAAGCCAAAAACTAAAAATTGTCTCTCCTCCAGAAGTGTAACAAGTTTCTACAGAAGTGTAACAATTGAGGGAAAATTTTAACAATGTTAACAGAAGAGTAACATAAGTGGTTGCACAACGCCTGTGCAGTGCTCATAAGCATAAAAATCATGGTCGTGTAGCACTGGAAAAAGTGTAACATACACCTATAGAAGTGTAAAAATGGCTCTCAAATGCGTAACAACAGTTGCTAGAAGGGTAACAATGGATTTTGAAGTGAATTTGATGCTTTGATTTTGGAGTTTGGAATACCTTTGGAAGACAAGTGAGGTAGAGAGGTGCTCTTCCACACATCAAAGGGTAACAATGAATGAATATGACTTTGCTTTTACCCTTTTATAAGCTTAAGATGACCTTTTTACCTCTTTGACATTTGGGAATAAATTTTTGAACTTTTTACATTTGGAAATGACCTTTTTAAAACAAGACAAGTTGTCTTTGTTATTTGGAAATGACCCTTTTGTCTTTGACTAAGATAATAAGTCAAAATTGACCTCTTTGAACCTTTGACACTTGATTTCCTTTCAATGAGATAGTAAGACAAAATTTTATCTTTTGAATTTTTTTTTTAACACTTGAACATTTGAAACAAGACAAATTGTCTTTATTTCATTTCCTAAGCATGCTAGCTCCATCGTTAGGGTTTTATGATTAGGATGAAAGGTTAGAGCCTTGTTTTAGGTGATAAATTGAACATTTTTCAAAAGCAGAGATGACCCTAGACAGTGACCTATATGAGGTTGAGCGACATAACCCTATACCTTTTTAATATTATGATGGATATGACCTTGAAAATGCTGGTGGTGATGATGAGATGAAGGAGAAGCATACTTGACCTAGAATTCTTTAGTGACCAAAATTATTTTCTGAAAAACTTGTTTGAAAAGTCAAAACATTTGACCGATGACTTTTGGAAAAACAACTGAAAGAGTTATTTTTTATCACTAACATACTAAAACTAACATTGGCTCTGGCTGGGGATGGAAACTCCTTCAAGAGGTGTCAAGAACACCATATATTAGGTAGCCTTACCATCGGGAAATGGAGTAAAAAATGGACATTGAAAAACTTTGACAAACTTGAAATGATGAACTAAATATGGAAATGAATTTGACTAGAAAAAAAAAACTTAACTCTAACTTGACAACTGACTGAATTTTTTTTGAATTTTTTGAAAGAAAACATGGGATGAATGTAGAAGTCTCATGTCCTTCTCCTCGGGGTTCAAACTTATGTAGCAAGTTCCTTGTTTATTGGACATCACATTAAAATGATATGTACGGTGACAATGAATTTCATCTTTAATGATTAAGTAAGATAGTGTTTGAGGAACCTACCATTGATTGGTCCTTCCAACACTTCTTGCCCTTCAATATTCTCAAGTAGAAATGATTTATTACCTCTGAATGCAGTGATTTTGTAAGGTCCTTTCCACAGATTGTCAAAATTTACGTTCTTACTCTTGTCTTCATTCTGGGCATCCCTGCGAAGAACAACATCTCCAAGCTTGAAATCATCAACTTTGATCTTCCTATCATAAATATTTTTTATTTTCTCATGAAGCTTTGAAGTATGACTGAAGACTTCATCTCTTGACTGTTGTAAATGGATCATTTGGTTCACTCTTGTTCTCTTGCAGAATTTTCATCACCATTACAACTAGAGAATTAGGGAACACCGTGTCAACACCATACACGAGATGGAAATTTGACATTCTGATTGATATTTTTGTGCTCAATATATGCCCCCATAAAGAATTGCTGATATTTTTGTGCCAATTCCTCTTGTTTTCTTGAAGTATCTTCTTGATTATGTTCACCAAATATTTATTTGATGATTCAGCAAGCTCGTTGCCTTGAGGATAGGATGTTGTGAAATGACCAAGCCTAATGTGATACTTATCAAAAAGGTAAATAATTTTCTTGGACTTGAAGGTAGCTGCATTGTCAGTAATGATTTTTTCTGGATAGCTAAAACGAGACAGAATATTGTTCTCTAAAAACTGAACAATAACAGTGTCAGTAGCTTGCCTCGTGGGGATGGCTTTAGTCCATTTAGTGAAATAATTTTGGTAGTGAGTATCCATTTATGGTGAGCTGATGATGGATGATGGATCTCACCAATGAATTCAAGTCCCCATTGTCGGAATGGCGCTTGCACTTTGATGTAGGTAAACCCTGCTTTTACCCACATTCTCGCCACTCTCATGCATATAAAAATGCATCTTCCATATTTATGCCTCAAATAAACTTTAAGTTTGGGAAATCTTAACATTTTTCTACATGTGGAAGCTTATAGCATCTGTCCACAAATTTTTTTTGGCTTATGAAAACCATACTTCAATACAACTCAAAATTTAATTAACTCATGCGGAAGCTTTAAAACCCAACACACCAATTCATTTTATATATAGAAGCTTTACTTTTCATCTTTGGACCTATCAACCTTCATATTCTAGGTTTTTTTTCACAAATTTGAATCCTTTATAAAAGTCTTATAAAAGAATTTAACCAACCACTAGTTTCATTGCATAACTTCCAGGATTTTATGATTAAAACCCCAATGCTTATCATGGCATGAGAATGTTTCAATGTTGTAAATTACACTTCAAATAACCCATATATCACCGTGCTATTTATGGATTCACAATTTATGCATGTCTGCCATATTTTAAAATTTCAACTTGAAAATTTACTAATGCATATCGATTTTATGCATTCCACATCAACGAATGAAGTCTTCATGATATTATATTAAAATGCCAAGTCATCATGAAATAACATTGGCCAGCAAATTAATCTTACCTTCTCCAAGCATTCACACCATTTCTCTATCATTTTAGAACACCATACGTGTTCATTTCTTTTCTGTGCTTTTAACGTTTTTACAACCAGACCAATGCTTCTTTATTGAGGATCCGCTTCATCACATATTTAACTCTCTACGTGCGCCCTTCCATAATCCTTGCTTCGCATTCTGCAAATAATTATAGTCCCTCTGCACTTGTTCAAAGTTATGCTTCCGGTTCTAATTCAACACATAGTTCTGACTTCAATTTATAATTCCGCCATCAACCTCCGTCTCTCTACTCGAGTTCTGAACATAATCATTCCTCGCAATGATTCAACTACCCAATTGTAATGTAATTTCTCACGGCATGCTGTGGATCGATTTCTAAGTGGCTTCATACTCTGGCAATCCTACCTTGACTTCTCTGCGTTAATATTGTGATCAATCTCATTTGGTACTGATTCAATCAACAACATTCAATTAATAGATTAAAGTCTAGTTTCCCACTGTATCTAGCCGGAATAGGATTAGATTTCGACCAATATCATTTCAGCAACTTGAGGTTTCTCTCCAACGTAAATTGAGTTCACTTCTAGCTCAGCACTTACCACTGCTCCTTTTATTTAGACCATTCTGCTCTCGATAGACAATCTCTGCATCCTCCAATTAATTAGACTCTGCGTCCTTGAGATTTATTTCAGCATTTGTATAACTCCACCTCTACTCAGGCTTTCCAAACGCTAGGTCATCGAATTTAAATTCAATTTTGTAATTATACTTCATCATTCAACTTCGATCCCTGCAATTCAACCACATCTAACACCTACAGCATCTATACAACAGTTCATTCAGATTTTGATTAGACAATTGTGCCCATGAGACTTCATAGCTTTCACTGTTCTTCATCCATAAATTAAATCTTATTCAAACCTTCCCTACGCATTTTATTGCTATGGAATTACAATTCTGATTTCATTCAACGCAGAATTTTGAATGGGCTATACCTCGACCTGCGTAGTCGATCTCAGGATGTGATAACACATCATGTTTTAAACACACAATTTTTCTCATGAATTCACTTTAGCATCGATTAATGCTTGCTCACTCATTCAATTTGACAATTCTGCGTACTTAGTAACGCATCCCACAGACTTTCGCAACGCTCAACAATTCATCCATATTCAAACACAAATCGATATTAAAATATATTCTTCCCTTTTTGTCCAAGGCTGATATGCCCAATGTGAATCCTGAAATCAAACTCACTTACAGAGCCAAATATACATTTCTTTATTAAATAACATACACCATGCACACATTTCATATACAGGATTTTACCAACATATGTCAATCAATGGATGCACATAGTTCAAAACCAATTTCTCATATATATACACATGAAATTACTTACAAACTTTTGTCCTTGGCCAGATATTCAAAATCCATGGCCCTTCTAACTACCCGTAGGCTTACAACAAAAAATTAGTTTGTCCTCTTCTCACCTCTCTCTCTATTCTCTGATCTATTTGGCCTTTGAGGCTCATTAATTTATACAAATTGAATTGAACCAATTTAGGTTCAAATCCCTTCAATAACTCAACAAAGTCCTCAAATATCTCAACACCCCTACAATCTAGATTTTATCCCTAAAATTTTGAAATTAAATCTAACTTAGGCTTCATAATTAATTCTTAAATATCTAAAATCTAATTTCTCTCATGTTCCCTAAATCATTTTGGGAAAATTAAAAAATACTCACAATAATTAATTAAAAATATCATTTAATCACTCAAAAATCCTATTAATATTTACATAAATTTAATATTTTCTCACAACATAAGAGCCCCCTAGGTTTAATAAAATACAAAATATTTTCTCGAATCTAATGTTCCTGCATCAGAATCCCAAGGTTGAAAATGATCATGATATCCTGATCATGCGTTTTAAGTCTTTGTCCGCCTGGATCCCATACTTTTTTTTGAAAATTATCATCTACATCTGATGTTTGCTGCTTTTCTCCAGGTCTCCATATTTTATGCTGCCTTGCTCCACTAGCTGCACTTTCACAATCTATCCTTGTCTGCATTTTGTTGTTGTTGCTGCTTCTCTTCCTTGCTAATATCTTTATTTGAGATACTTTAATCATGATTCTTCTGATTAATTCAATTTCTCTGTCCAATATTTCTTCAGATTGCTGATTTCTTGTTGCCTACTAAGCTCTGGCTTGATGAGCCCTTGCTTCTATGCTTGCTTATGTTCTTACTGCCACCCAATCATCCTTGCCCTCTTGTTTTCTGAAACAGAAAACTTCCTCTCTGCCTTCTCCTATCAGCAATTTACTAGACTGGTACATTGTGTACTCCTTTCTGCTGGCTTCATCTCTCTGCACGTGCAATTCCCAATTCTGAAATTGAGAATTTTCCTGTACTGAATTTTGATCATTCAGCATTATTTCCAGCAACATAACTTCTTCATTCCATGGATTAGAAATTTCCATATAATTTTCATCTTCTTCTTTCATTTGACTACTCAACTGAGTCAAATGTTCTCCAACACTTGCAACAACACTTGAATTCACAAAAAAATGTTAAAATAAAAATCATAAGGCATCAATGCCTTTTCTTCCTTTGCCAGCATTTCAGTATGTTGTCCTGAATTTTCCATCTCCTCTATCAGCACATCAGTATGCTGATCCAAACTTTCCAAAGAATTCTCTGAAGAATTATCAAGACTGACAACTAGTCTTCCTCCTACATCATCTGCCTCCATGATGTTTTCCTTCTCTTGTTCACTGTAATGAACTCTACCTTCTGCTGCAATCTCCCTATCATACTCTGAGTTTACCAACAAGTATTCCAACAATGCAATTTCCTTGTACCATCTCTACATTCACACACAAAATTTCAGTTTGAAAATCACAAATTTCAATAGTCTCAACTGTTGGTTTATATACCAGCTCTTCAAGCTGATCCTCTTCTTCATTCACAAGAACTTCCTCTTATACTGTAACAGCTTCAAGTACAAAAGCATCACTGCTTTATTCTTCAGATTATTTATCTCCTGAAATATTCTTTTCCATACTTGTGACAGCTTCACAAGATTGTGCATCCTCCTCAGTAAAACCTGTAATCACATCACAATTGTCAGCTACAAAAATATAAGGTTTTACATTATCCAGCTGATCTGGATTTACCCAATAGCTCAAGAAATCATCAATGATCTCCTCTTCTGTTTCACCAATGGAAACCTCCACTTTCAACTCAGCTTCTCTGAGTTCTTCACATCTCAATTGTATACTCATCATCTGCTCGAGATTCCTCAACTCTTCTGTTAACTGCATGTTTACCTGTTGATCCCTCTTTACTTGTAGTCTCTGCCATTTCACTTTCTTCCTCATGGTCCAACCATTTCTTTGGTCTTTCATATTTTCCTGTAACAATTCCATCAATAACTCCAGATGAACTGTTATCTCATCTTTCTCTCTCTCATACTCTTCATCAGTCAACTGCTTCCATATGCCATTTTCCTTGGCATTTTCTTTCTCATTATTTTTACTGTGGCCTCTCTCTGAACCTTTGCTCTCTCCTTTATGACTTTCAGAAGTCATCTTCTTTTCCATGAGTTTCTCACCCATGAGTTGCACCAAGCCTCTGCAATAGCAAGCTCTCCTGCTGCCACTTACCTCACCAATCCTTTCCTACGGATCTGGTATTTTGGTAATCACCTATCCTCTACTAGAACATTTTGAGGATTTCTTCACTGCTCCTTTAGGCTTCACTCATCTGCAACTTTATTCAACCTCTGTTGAATCTTCAGGTTCTGCCACTCTCTCTTAGAATCCCTTGTTGGACTCCTTCATCACTGCGCTCCAGCTGTGATCTGCTTCTTTCTGCTGAGATTTTATTCAACCTGCTTGAAACCTGAATTCTGCAAACAGCCTTCAAACCAGAGTTAAATATCATCTTTCAACTCACCTTCATGATCCTGTTGATCTTGCTTCACTTCTTCAACTGCACTGCATCTGTGTGCTGCAATCTTCATCAGTTTCAAAATCTGATCTTAACACATGCAATTAATTAACAAAACTTGAACCTTCAAACAGAGCTTATTCCAGCTCTGATACCACTTGATGCAGGTAAACCCTACTTTTACCCACATTCTTGCCACTCTCATGCATATAAAAATGGATCTTCCATATTTATGCCTCAAATAAACTTTAAGTCTGGGCAATCTCAACATTTTTCTACATGCGGAAGCTTATAGCATCTGTTCACAAATTTTTTTTGGCTTCTGAAAACCATACTTCAATACAACTCAAAATTCAATTAACTCATGCGGAAGCTTTAAAACCCAACACACCAATTCCTTTTATATATAGAATCTTTAATTTTCATCTTTGGACCTATCAACCTTCATATGCTAGGTTTTTTTCACAAATTTGAATCCTTTATAAAAGTCTTATAAAAGACTTTAACCAACCACTAGTTTCATTGCATAACTTCCAGGCTTTTATGATTAAAACCCCAATGCTTATCATGGCATGAGAATGTTTCAATGTTGTAAATTACACTTCAAATAACCAATATATCACCGTGCTATTTATGGATTCACAATTTATGCATATCCACCATCTTTTAAAAGTTCAACTTGCAAATTCACTAATGCATATCGATTTTATGCATTCCACATCAATGAATGAAGTTTTCACGATATTATATTAAAATTCCAAGTCAACATGAAATAACATTGGCTAGAAAATTAATCTTACCTTCTCCAAGCATTCACACCATCACTCTATCATTTTAGCACACCATACGCATTCATTTCTTTTCTGTGCTTTTAACGTTTCCACAACCGGACCAATACTTCTTTATTGAAGATCTGCTTCATCACAGATTTAACTCTCTCTGTGTGCCCTTCCATAATCCTTACTTCGCATTTTGCAAATAATTACAATCCCTCTGCGCTTGTTCAAAGTTCTGCTTCCGATTCTAATTCAACACATAGTTCTGAATTCAATTTATAATTCCGCCATCAACCTCCGTCTCTCTACTCGAGTTCTGAACATAATCATTCCTCGCAATGATTCAACTGCCCAATTGTAATGTAATTTCTCGCGGCATGCTTTGGATCGATTTCTCAGCAGCTTCATACTCTGGAAATCCTACCTCGACTTCTCTGCACTAATACTGTGATCGATCTCATTTTGTACTGATTCAATCAACAACATTCAATTAAAAAATTAAAGTCTAGTTTCCCACTGTATCTAGCCAGAATAGGATTATATTTCGACCAATATCATTTCAGTAACTTGAGGTTTCTCTCCAATGCAAATTGCTTTCAATTCCAGCTCAACACTTACTACTGCTCCTTGTATTTAGACCATTCTACTCTCCATAGGCAATCTCTGCATCCTCCAATTAATTAGACTCTGCGTCCTTGAGATTTATTTCAGCATTTGTATAACTCCACCTCTACTCAGGCTTTCCAAACGCTAGGCCATCGAATTTACATTCGATTTTATAAGTATAATTCATCATTCAACTTCGATCCCTGCAATTCAACCACATCTAACACCTGCGACATCTATACAACAGTTCATTCAGATTTTGATTAGACAATTGTGCCCATGAGACTTCATCGCTTTCACTGTTCTTCATACATAAATTAAATCTTATTCAAACTTTCCCTATGCATTTTATTTCTATGGAATTACAATTTTGATTTCATTCAACGCAGAAGTTTGAATGGGCTATAGCTCGACCTGCGTAGTCGATCTCAGAATGTGATAACACATCATGTTTTAAACACACAATTTTTCTCATGAATTCACTTCAGCATTGATTAATTCTTTCTCACTCATTCAATTTGAAAATTCCGCGTACTTAGTAACACATCCCACAGACTTTCGCAACGCTCAACAATTCATCCATATTCAAACACAAATCGATATTAAAATCGATTCTTCCCTTTTTGTCCAAGGCTGATATGCCGAATGTCAATCCTAAAATCAAACTCACTTACAGAGCCATATATACATTTATTTATTAAATAACATACACCACACACACATTTCATATACAGGATTTTACCAACATATGTCAATGGATGCGCATAGTTCAGAACCAATTTCTCATATATATACACATGAAATTACTTACAAACTTTTGTCCTTGGAAAGATATTCAAAATCCATGGCCCTTCCAACTGCCCGTAGGCTTACAACAAAAATTCTGTTTGTCCACTTCTCACCTCTCTCTCTATTCTCTGATCTATTTGGCCTTTGAGGCTCATTAATTTATACAAATTGAATTGAACCAATTTAGGTTCAAATCCCTTCAATAACTCAACAAAGTCCTCAAATATCTCAACACCCCTACAATCTATATTTTATCCCTAAAATCTTGAAACTAAATCTAACTTAGGCTTCATAATTAATTCTTAAATATCTAAAATCTAATTTCTCTCGTGTTCCCCAAATCATTTTGTGAACATTAACAAATCCTCACAATAATTAATTAAAAATATCATTTAATCACTCAAAAAGCCTATTAATATTTACATAAATTTAATATTTTCTCACAAAATAAGATCCCCCTAGGTTTACTAAAATACAAAGTATTTTCCTGAATCTAATGCTCCTCCATCACACTTCAATCGGTTTTAAGTGAAAAGGCAAGAGCTTCCTCTTTCCATGAAATATTTGACTTTCATGACAGCTCATGACTATTTTATAAACGTCAGAAAATAAACTTGGCCAATAGAATCCCACCCTCAAGATCTTGTTAGCTGTAGTCTTCCAATAACGATGACCACCACAGTCACCATTATGAAAATATGTCATCACTTTTTCTACTTCTCCTTCAACCAAACAATTCAACAACACTCCACCCGGATCTTTCCAATACAAGACACCATTAAGAATGCAGTACTTAGGAGCTCTTAACTTTAAATATATAGCATTACTACTTGTCAAGCCAGGAGGAGGATTCAAGTGTTGCAAAACATGAACTATATCAACATTCCAAGGCGTAAAGAGAGAAATTAAGATACCTCAGGTAATGTTTCAGCCTCTTGTTCTTCAGATAATGTAGCAAATAAAATTGATGTCCAAAGCATGGATATTTGAATCCAGGCCTTGTCCTTTGATCATATTTATGGTATTGATCTCAAATTCATATTCTAACATATAAGTGATCCATTGACCTCACCGCCCTTCAGGATCATTCTGTGTAAGCACATCTTTAACACCATCATTTGGAACATATGCAATGACATGAGAGTGGAGAATGTAGACTACAAAGTCCTTCAATTCTTTAACTAATGATAAGGCATGTTTCTCAATGATGTTGTACTTCCTGGCTGCATCTCTTATGGTTCTACTGAAGAAGGAGATGGGCTACTCTGTGTTATGATTTTTATTTTCATGAGGACAAAAACAAGAGTATGCTCCGAGGAAAATGATTTTTCCATTGAATAAATGAATTTCCTTTTCGCTCCTAGGATAGTCCAAGGTCTGAATTGCTTCAATCCTTGAAGTATCTACCCTAATTCAATATTTTGATATGATATGTCCTAGCAATTTACCTTCCTCCGTAGCGAAAATACTCTTCTTTGGGTTCAACGATATGCCAAACTTTCTACATCTCTAAAAATTTGTTTTTAGGTGCTACAAGTGTGGCTCATATGTCTTGGAAAAAAAAACGACATATTCAAGATAAATGACCAAAAATACATCCTTTTAATTGGAAAAAGAAATATCCATTTCTCGTTGAAAAGTAGCCCCTGCATTCTTCAATCCAAAAGGAATTTTTTCATACATGAAGGTCCCCCAAGGTGTTGTAAAGGTTGTCTTTTTCTGATCATCTAGATGGAATAAAATCTGATAATACTCAGAGTATCTGTCTAACAATGAAATTCTAGAAGATCCACCTACAAATTGCATAATATGGTCCATCTTTGGTAGTGGGAAATTCTCCTTCAATGACACTTTATTCAGATTTATGAAATCAATGCACAAACAAATCTCTCTTGTCTTCTTTCTCACTAGCACTAGATTAGACATCCAATTTTAAAAGCTCAAAGGCACTATAATACCAGTGGTAAATAATCTATTTACCTCCTTTTGAATAGAGGGCAACAACTTGGGATTCATTCTTCTTAACTTCTGGCAGAAAGGTTTCTGATCTAGCTTCAAGGGAATGGTATGCTAAATTATGCTCTTATCATAGACTTTCAAATCAGAATATTCCCAATTAAATACATTAGAAAACTGAGACATAAGCACAGTGTATTTACCTTTCATTTATGCACTCAAACATTTTGAAATTTTTACCTTATTTGGCTTTTCTGGAGTGCCAAGATTGAGATCTTCCACTCCCACTTTTGTCAGTAAGATGGTTGGTTTGCAGGCAACATCATCTTGACTGAAAATCTCTTCCAAAGGTACCAAACCCCTTGGAATGGAGTTATTTTTTAGCTAAAGAACTTGCATATCTGCTCCATGAATTTCTTGGTCATCTTCATAGCATTGGTTATCCATTTGAGAATTCAAAAATTCCTCTTCTGTCTACAAGAATTTGTTGATCTTTTTATCATCTTGAAAGACCTGCCAATACTGAACATTTTCTTGGAAAATAGGGTTGTGTTTGACATTTATCTCATACTTCTTATTAGGATACAATGGAATTTTGAACATGTTGGTCAAAGTAGCAAGAGAATCGACAATAACATTATTGTCCCTTGGGATCAATGTTAAAGTGTACTCAGTGAATGTTTTGAGGATGTATAGGATTTCATTTCAATTGGACGCTTGTCCTGGTATTCCCCTTTAAATTTCTTTATTAATAGCTTGAAGTCACCATATACAAAAATATTCTTGGTGCCTAGCTTCTTGATAATTTTCAGACCGGCTGTCAAAGCCTCATACTCAGCTTCACTGTTTGAACATTAAAAATACATCTTATAGGAGGACATTCGAACATTGGAAGGAAATTTTAATTACTGATTTACAGGGCTGTGAATCCATACTCCAATTCTTGCCCCTTCCTTACCCAAAGCTCCATCAAAGTCCATGGTCCAAAAACTATTTTATTCATCCAGAAACTGCAAATTGGATGGATGAAATTTTCTTGTTTCTTGAGATAGTTTTGTTGTACCAAAAATTTATGTTTCTTTCAATGTTTCATCACTTTTTTAGGTAATGAGCTTGGTCCCAAACCACTTGGCATCTTTTCACAAATTTCTACATTTGCCAATTCTAAAATAGAATTTGAAAATTCAGAATTTTATGCTTTTTCTTTAATCAAAACTTTGGAATATGTTGAAAATTCATCATTGAACAAGATAAAGGACTTTAAATCTATATGAAAAACATGAAAAAAGTGATTATTTGGCTTTTCTCAGCTGCTGATCATGTACTTCATTTTAATTTCCCAGTATATTTTCCTAAGTTGTCCAAAGACGAGAATGGTAGCATATGAAAATTCAAGTTTTAGGGTACCTCTAAGCTTCTCTCCCCATGACCAAGAAAGAAACATTCCATATCTGGGAGGGATATCAACCACAAAAACATCCATGAGGACATTCTTGGTTGGGATTTTCTTTAATGAAACCACTAGGTCCTTGATTAGGTCAAGACATTTCACCCTCCCTGAATCAAATGAATAAAAATCATGATAAGGTATTGTGATATCTAGTCCTAATCTATCCATAATGGCCTTGGGCATGAGGTTTTGAGAGGCTCCGGAATCAAGCATGGCATTATGAAGGATAAAATCATGGATTTTGAGGCTTAGATAAAATGGAGGGACTTCATTATCTTCTAGATCACCATCAATAGCAGGACCAAAAAGAAGCTCAGGGTGATTATCACTCACATTAACCATGTGAGAAATTTAATCAGCTCTAAGCAACTTAGCTCCTTCAACTTTGTACCAATCATTCTTAACTATTTTAGTTAGAGGAATGGAGACTTTCAATTTGGTGATTTCATTTTCAAGACTAAAAAGAGCAGAATGTTTTTCTACCTCTTTCAATGGTGCATCTTTCTTTTCAGACTGATCATTATATGAAGAATATTTATTCTATCCTCCATATTGGACTTATTTATCCTTTCTTTGACCACTGGAGCAAGATTCGTTGCCTTTAGCATGATTAGGAACATTAGGTCCTTTGTCTTTACTTTGATTTGGAGCAACAACTTCTTTATGATGAGCATTTACTTGAGTGTTCTATTTTTTGTGATTGGAGGTTATAAGAACATTCATATTCCTCAAGCCATAATGTCTCTGCACTTGAGAAAGAGAATTCTGATATCCCCTTTGATAATATTTTGTTCACACTAATAATGTGACATCATTTGATAAGACATGCTACTGATAATCCGGTGCACAAATTTCTGTAGAAAATTGATCTTCTTCAGTGAGGAAAATAGGTTGTTGATTTTCCTCAAAGAAATGATTCTCGTCACAAAATTTGTTCTTTGTCATCTTCACTAGTGCCTTCAGTGTAATTCTGATAAACTGGAGTGTGAATTTCCTGCTGACTTTGTGGATCCTGACCCCTTTGTTCCCTTTGCTTGATACTATATTGAGGCTGCTGATTTTGACCCCTAAAATTGGGATTTCTTATGGAGGGATCAGCTTGTCGATCAACAATGGAAATTTTAACCATCATATTCTCCATGGTCTTGATCAAGGTATATAATTTTCCCTCTGACGAAGTATATGTTTCCTCTTTGATAGTGACTCTTTTCTCCATCTTGATTTTAGAATTCTTGATGATCAAATTAGATTCCATGCTCACTGCGTTTCTTCGAATTTTTTCAAGAGTTGGTAGGTTTCTTCCCCTCAACTAATAGGCCATGCAAGGATTGAAATCATCGGGATAATGAAGTAAAGCAAGTCTTGGAGGAGGCTTAATATTCTTAAGAATTGAATCATATATTTTATTGAATCTAATTGTAAATTCTTGGTCAGACTCATTGGGATTAATTTTCAAGGCATTATACTCAGCTAAAATTTTAAATGGATTCCTTTTCTCTTCCCATTTCACCATAAACAAGTCAATCAAATGTTGTGAAGTACCTATTGAATCAGTTGTGAGAGAGAAAAACCATTTCTTTACCTCTCCAAAGAAATTTTGTGCAATGATGCACATCTTGGCATCGTCATTGTCGATCTTCAAGATCTATGAAATCGATCACTTTGGAAATGTGTTGATAAGTTTTAACCTCTAATGTTCCATAAAAAAGCGGAAGTTTCTGACCATAGTTCTGAGGTAGTGGAGTGATCTTAAGTGGTAGGATCAACGAAGAAAATATGGCCATGACTAATGGAGGAGGTGGTGGAGGTGATGATGGAGTGAAAACTTGTAGAGGTAATGATGGAATGAAAGGAAGGGTTGTTGATGTAGCTGTATGAGAAGGTGTAATTATAGGTGAAGCAAAATCCTATTGCTGATATTGGAAATAAGCTTTCTCTGAAGTTTCTTGAAACTTATCCACCAAGCCTTTAATTTTGGGGAAATTAGACCAGACTTCACTATCGAATTAAGAATGAAAAGGCTCATAAAATGGTGCAAATGTCTTTAAATTTAAAGGATCAAAGGTGGTTTATGAAAGAAAGGTTGCAGACTTAGTTATAATAAAAAAATCTTTCAGATTATAAACTATAAAACAAATCTCGTGGGAAAGGAATTTTATTTTAAAAGTGGAGGAATCGCTCTTCAAACATTTTGAGACTTGGTTTTATGCTTTCTAAAAAGACTCTCATGATCATACATAATTAGTTAAGGATTTGGGTTTGTATTTGACCTAGTATGTATTTTAGGAGCCAACTTAAGATATGAGTTTTGGGCTTTGGCTCAGATTTAAGAATTTAGCCTATTTTGAATGCTAGAGATTGTCACCTAAAAATCTAACTTTTAGAGAATCAAAGAAATAGTCCCAAGGAAATTTTTGCAATCGCTCCCCTGCAATGGCACCAAAAATGTTATCACTCTCCCCAACTTCCCAACGCTGAAAATAGGATTGGAGAAAGGTAACCATAGACCAAGCTTTAGGTTAGGTAGCTAGGTCTACCAGGACCAGAGAGGGCTCTCTCGTTGTCACTTTTCTAGTTAAAGGAATGAATGAGTAACTAATGATCTTAGGCTAGGTATGTAAGCTCAGTAAATAGGATTTGTTTGATGTTTTTAGTGCTGGATAGAAAAGTCAGTGAGTAGACCGTGTATAAGGTTTTTTTAGGTCTAAAATCCAAGGTAAATTTGCAGATAATATGTGAGCCTAGATAGGTATTTTTAAAGTATTTTAGTAGGTCATTGTGTATAGGATTAAATATAAAATATTTTGAATGAGCGCTGAGGTGAATTCATTTAGTTTATAAGCAAATAAACATAACAATGTAAACCTCTTCTAAAACAAAGCATGAATAAACATGATTTAGGCTCATAAAATTACAAGATAAACATATACGAAAGAAGAAGACATGGTATCAAGCATGAAATTATAAACATACATTAGAAGAATAGATGCTCCAGTGCATACCACAAGTATCTCACCACAATTCCTGCAAATCTGTCTCTGATTTCATTCCAAATAATTGATTACAAGAGCTCCACTGCAATATGAGACTATCCAACCCAAAAAAAGACTAAAGAGAGTCTAAATATAGAAAATATGGACTATGACACCTCATCAGGTCGAAATACCATCCAAAATGGATCATAAATACAAAAGATGAGTCATTTCCTAGTTTCTAGGGAAGTTAGAAACAATTCCCTGAATTTTAGCTATGAACTAGGAGTGTTTGTCCCTTACATTAACTACATATTCCCTCATGATAGGAGGAAAAATCTAACTCAATAACTCTAATTCCAACTAATAGGACACCAACACCTCAAATTTGTGACATTTCATGAGCTTGACAAGTGTCTCGAGGAATCCAATGTTGCCTTGTAACATTTCTAACAGAAGGGTAACATAAATTTGCAGAAACGTAACAGAACTTTGTGGGCACTTTTGAGGCACTGTTAGAAGTCCAAATCCACTTTTGAAACAAAATTAAACTAGCCCCATGTGTCTAGTTTCCATAACATCTGAAATTTGAAAAATTACCCATGGAAAGGCCTTCAAAAAACCATTCTACCAAGGTTACTCCAAAAGCGTAACAAAGGCTCCAAAAAGGTGGAAGAAACATGAAAAATGAGTGATTTTTGAGATTTTTCTCCAAAATTATAGCTTTTCATGCCATGGATTCCTAATATGTGATGTAATTATCAAAATACATCCATCCATGTAAATAAATCATAATGTGGATGCCCCCAAAATAAGAGTAACAAAATTTTGTTACCCTTTTGCAATGAGGAATTTCTATAATTTTGTAAAAATCACAAAAATATCCAAAATTGATCAAAACTTCTAAAAATTGGTTCTATGGCACCTTTGAGTGATGGGATAAATATCCCAAGAAGCTTGAGACAAAAAATCCAAGCTATCCTTCCCTTTAAGCTTCATTTTTGCTTCTTTAAGCCTTTTCTTCAATTGTTTTAGCCTTATTTCTGAATTCGTGTTCCTGGTGCGATAATTTTTTTCCACGTGTCTTTGCAACTTATTTTACCTCTTAGCCCTCTTCAATATCTTATACAAATTATCATCTACCATTGACAACCAAATCTCTCTGTCTTCATTAATTTCCATGGCTATAAGCTCAGCAAAGGTCAACTCTTCAGGTGGATCAATTGACTGTCTTTCTAGCTCCAACGCCCTTTTGAGGCCCCTTATTTTTGGCCTTCTTGTTTATGTTTCAGCTTCTATGTCCTGAATTTGGTAAAAATCAATAACCTCCTTACCTTTACCTTTGAATCCCTCTAGGTCTGGATTTTTCTTGCTTTGTAAGAGATGCTTCACTTTCAATTGAAATTTTTTTTGCTGCAAAAAAGTGATCTGAGAAATAGCAATGGAAAACATCTTCTTCAATTCTGCTATTTCCTCATCTTTATCTCTGATGATCCCTTCATCTAATCTGACCTCCACCTGCTTTGCTACCTCAACCTCCAATGGCATTGATTCACTATAGTGATGCAAAAGAGGTTTCTCCTCTATCTCACTTTGTTCCACAATGGTGTTAAGTGTAAGAACACTTTTGGAAAAATTAGGTGCTAATACTTGTCTCTTTCCCTTCTCATATGTGCGAGTAAACTCATCAACCCTAGGAGGATCTGAAAATTGAGTTGGCATGCTAGAAGAGCCAACCTCCATTTGTTGTGCTGATGATGTACCAGACAAGATAGAAGGGCTAATTGTAGGTGATGTTGATAATCTCTCCAAGAAATTTTCCCACGTCATGTTGATGGAGGAAAGGTGATGCAATAAAATGAGCTTCATAATACCATGATGAAAAACACTAGTGTGATGATCTTGTTTTCTATTCTGAACTTTCTCAGTCATCTTAATAAAACTCCTGTACAAATAATATGGAAAATCAAGTTTTTTGATTGAGGTGAAATGCATCAACAACCTAATATGATACCTATACAACCTGGATAATACTCCTTCACATGTGAAGTACTTCATTATGAACATCATCAAATGATCATACTTGTTTCTAAGGTGTCTGAAAGAAAATAGGTAATCTGGCTCCTCTCTAGCACGAGGCTTAATAAATTGTCTATAATTTTCAATGTCTCACTCGATGCCTTTAAACCACTGCTCTCCATGACAAGGGATACCTTTTGCAGAAGAAATTAGGTCTGCTAATAGGCTTATCTCCATACCTGCAATAGTGAAATTTCCCATGCTATATCTTGTTGCAAATAGGCTGGTCAATTGAAGATGATACCTCTCTTCCATGAGCCAGTTTCACAAAATCTCAAACATTGAGCTCTCTCAAAGCATATGTTGGCTAATGGTGAGGCATTTATGTCATGCATTGTGAAGGGTTCTAGCCTAACGTGGTGCCCTCCCTTGAAGATCTTCTTGTCACTTTCCATTTTGTTTCTCACTAGAATGATGAAAACCATAGAGTGTTAATGAGATGGGTGAATGTATGGAAATCTGGAAAAACAGAGTGTAGGAAAGTGTGAATTTAGAGGATGAGATGAAGGATTATGAAGTTGAGAGAAATTCTAGAAAAAATTGAGTGGGTTGAGTTGTGTGTTAGATTCAAGTTGTGAGTGGAATTAGGGAAAATGAATGTGAGGAAGGTGGAAAAATGATAAAAACACAGGAAAATATTAATGTTTAACTATGATAATAGCTAGTGTAGAAGTGGTGTAGGTTTATAAGGTGAAATGAGGGCCATGGAGTTGAGAAAAAAATATAAGAAAAATTCAGTGCATAGAGTAGCATTAGCTCCACACTGAAAGTGGAATGAGGATTAATAGATGTGTGAAGGTGGAAAAATCTAGCAAACTGTTACATAGCATTTTGTCACTGTCCCTGCAATCCCTTGTCCCATATATTGGAGGATCATTCTCGTGACCTGTGGACAGTGTCATACTCTGCAAACACTTTCTTTACATCTTTCTGCATAAGGACATCATTTCTCCTATTAAAAATTTCCTCGAAAAACACAAAAAAACCTATGTTTTGGCCTTAGCGCAGGTAGCCAGTTCACCCCTCGTGCCAATGTGGTAAATTTTCACTAGAGCCTGCACCACCTGGCACTTTGTCTCTGTGTAGTGCCTGCGCCAGCTATTTTAGGAATGTTTTTTAACAAATAGAGGTGGAAGTTTCCTTCTAACCACCTTAGGGGTGAGTCACACGAAGTGGTTAAGTTGATCAGCCATGGATCTCCCTCTTTAGGTAGTGGTTTCCAACCCCCATGGGACACTCCTTGAAAATAGGTCTCCCTTCCATAATTATAGGGATCCTAACCTCTCCCTCTCCCTCTATATAAACATGCCTTCTCCCTTTATGAAAGCTAGCTGAACAGATAGCCAAGGAGCTCAACTTGGAGAAGAAGAGACTATAGTTGAGTAATTGCCATTGAGAAGGTAGAACCAAGGAGAATTCCGTAGAGAGAGTCCCGTTTGAATTCTCAACAAGCCTTTTTGAGACGTGCTCCGCTTGAACCTTGCTGGAGGAGATCGCAACGTCTAAGCTTGGTTGTACTCTTCCTTTCATTTATTAATATACTTGACTATGGTGTTGGTTCCATCATTGTGTTATGTTGTTTATGTAATGCAATTTATTTAGTCCTCTTCGACTGACTAATAGTTACGAATGTGAATTAGTATGTTGTATATCATCGTCATGTCTTGTGTGTGTGCAGGTGTTCGAGTGTGAAAGCAAGTGGATCGTGATCTATCAAACTAGGAGCGAGAGGTAGCCAGTCCTTTCGACGACAACAACAGTTCAGGACCTTCGGTAAGTCATCTATCGAATCTCCGTCCATTCGTTAACTAGGAATCAATATTATAGCGTATCTTGTTTATGGCTAGACCCACTCTAAGGCTAGCGGGATCGTCTCTGTCCGCAGAGGGGATTTACCTCAAAAAAAATTGGCGACTCCAATGAGGATCAGTGTGAGTTTTTCTTTCACCCATTAGGTCTTCTTTTGGTCTTTGCTTGCTTGTTTTCGCCTTTCCTGATTATTCTACTAAGTCCAAGAGCCTTGTTCAGCCCCAGAGGTTCGGATCTGACATCTGTTTTTCAAAATTTTCCCTTTTGCCTGAGTAAATTGGCTTGGCGCGTTTTATGTTCAGACATATGCGCTGATTGGTGCTTTTTTCTTGTTTGAAACCCGTGCCATCCCCTGTTTGGCACTGATTACAACCAAATAGTCACGCCAATTCCTGTAGGTGTCAGGGTTTTCTTTGTTTTGGAGTTTTTTGGTCAGTGCTTGTGCTTCTGGGTTATTTTATGTATTGAGTGCTTTGGGATGATTTTTTATTGTGATTGGCCTTCATTCCCTCAGTTGTTTGTCCGTTTCTTATCAGCATCATAGCCTTAGGGGTTTTTAAGTGCTTAGGTATGCTGAGCCTCCTATAGGTGTTTGAGCCTTGTGTCTCGCAGTCAACTTCCTTCCTGCTTTGATTGCATTCAGCTCCTTTGATCCGTTTGAGTGATTGCATTGGTTGAATGATTCTTGCCTCTTTCGTTCAGTTTTTCTTCTTGTCACTCCAAGCATAGATCACACTGCTTGTATGGGTCTGTTTCGAAATCTTTCTTCGATTTGAGAGATTGCAACATTGGTTTGAGTTTTTCTTTTCCTTTTTTGAGTTGATTGAAGTTATTTCGCTTCAACTCTCACATTAACATTCTCAAACTAGTGTGTTGGTTTTTTTTTCATGTCAGTTAGTGCACTATTTGCTCTATTACATTGAAAAATCAATAAAAAAACATTGTTTGCATTCTTGTTTGCGTTGTGAAATTGAAAGTCTTTCGCATATCTAGCATTTGAAAATTCTAGGAAAGATTGTTCATTTTCATTAGCTTGCATCAGATACTGTAGTGGGTGTTTTCGCGTGTTCTTATTATTTTCTATTGCTTGAAAACTCTTAAATTTCTCATAGATAGCTTTTCATCGAACAAAATGGTATTTTATGGCATGTAGCTTGCATTTAGGGATTTTTGAGATCCAACATTCGGTAGGACCTTGGAATTGAAACGTAAATACAAGATCAACTTAAAATTTACTCAATTAACCTAAGGCAACATTGAAACCTAATGAAACATTTAGTGGTCTAAGTTAGAGATGTGTTTCGGCATGTCTTTAAACCTAGCAGCTGTCGCTCGCCATCTGGCTTCAAACAACACTAGTATGGACTTGTGCTCCCCGTACCGTCAAGTATATAAAGGGAGACCCTCTAGGTTGCAATCCTTTTATCTGTAGGAAGCCAAGTCTGCTGCCTTGTAACCATCATACACATAACACAACATTCGGGGATACTACCTGCACGTAATTCAAGTCCTTGGTCGATTCTTCTTTCATTTGATTATCAAGGTGTATATGGCAGTTCACGGAAACTTGGTACACCCTTTTACCTAGACTACCTGAGTAGTCATTTTTTATCTTTACTGACTCCTTAAATTTGAAAATATCATCGATCACTTGTCCTTTCATGCTCATTTCAACCTGAAAGTGATAGATTCATATTTTTCCCGTTTCTCGACTCTTAAAAGATGAAACGGTAGAGTTTGGTTTCAGTGTCTTAAAATTAACTACCCACGAGATATTCTTGGTTAAAGTTAGTTTCCTTAGTGTTGTTTTACCATTAGTTCTAATGACAACCTTTCTGGAGTTCACTAACCCATGAATCCCTTCTGAAGGAAATCCTGGTCCTTTTCCTCATTTTGGGAATGTTGGTGCTCCTTATATGGCAACATTTTCCCTTCAAGGGTTAACTGTTGGTTTTCCCATGTGGTTGTTTTCGACCTTGGTGGTCCCCCATGCCCCGATCTCTATTCGACCATCACCTCCACCTGAACAACACCATGTTGATTCTAAGGTGGACCTCTCCCCTTCTTCGCCTATTTATTTGGCCTCCTCTTCTACTTCGCTTGGTGAAAGTCTGGATTCTAGTAACCAGGTGGCTAAGAAGAAGAAGAAGAAGACGAAGAAGAAGAATTATGATAAAGGAGAGGCTAATATTGCGGCTTTTGTGCCTAAGAAACCTCCCATCGATAAATCATCCAACCTTCCATGGAAAGTCAAATTCCCTTGCTTGTTGTGAAAAGGTGACTATTTTCTTCAAGATTACCCTAGCATTCCCAAGGTACTTGAAGTATGTTCTGACTGTCGTCCTCCATTGCCTTTGGCTTCCATAAGTCATATTGGTAGTACATCTTCGACTAGTGTTGATAAGACCCGTAAGAAACAGGGTAAGATTACCAATCCCTGTAGGTTGTGTGAAAGGAATCATCCCATTCACCTTTGTTCGTACATGGATGAAGCCAAGAGGGTGTTGGACAACTCTACCATTTTTGCACCTTGCCTTCTGGCTGGTTACCAGAATATTTCTTCAAGTCCTTCGCTAGTTGATTCAATGAGCGGTCAAGAGTCATCCTTGGTCGATCCCATTCCCTCAGAAATTCAAATTCATGAATTTGTTCCCCACCAACCATTGGTCCCAAAAACGGTCGACTTGATCCCGCCTATGGTTCATCAGGTATTTTCCATCGAGAGTGGATCTCATCCCCCTCATGTTCCTCTTGTTTCTTTAGATTCTTCGGACTTGGCGAAAGATTCTTCCGTCCCTATAGTTCAACAAGCTCCTCCTCCTAATCCCATGATGGAATTCTCGGAGGATGCTCCTCTTGCTTTGGTAACACCAAGGGAAGACCATCTCAGTTCGATGGTACCTCCTCCAAGTAGTTTGGTCGCTTCCTTCGATTGGAGTCGATTTGCAGGATACCACCTTCTCTCTTATGTGCCTTTCGAGATAACAATACAAACCTTTGATCTGGTCGTACCCATCACCATTATAGATGAAGATGTGTTTGTTATTATTCTGTCTTTCACTACTTGGAAAGTGTTTGGTTCTCCATCTCTTATGCCTGTTACTCGGAATCTGTTGGCTTTTAACAGAGGAACCAGTCCACCGTTAGGGATCCTTCCAAAGTTGCCTGTTACTTTGGGAGGGAAAACTGTCTATATAGACGTGATGGTTGTTCCAGGCCCCTTGGATTTCAATTTACTCTTGGGGCACGACTATACTTATGTCATGGGAGCACCTGTCTCTTCCCTCTTCTGTATGATCTGTTTCCCACACAAAGGTCGAATCGTGACCATTGATCAGCTTTCATTCTTTGGTCCTAACATGACATCTAGTCCACCATCGTCCCTTTCGAGTCTTTATCCTTCGGTTGTATCTTCCCCGCCGCAAGTTAATTATGTGGCTACCTTTCCTGTGCCCGCATTCAGTGATAGTGCCATTGTGCATCATGTGCTGGAGGCATTTATGTTGTTCTCCCATCAAATACAAACCTCTTGGAGACCATGACCTCTTATTCTTCATCATAAAAGCTTGTTGGAGTAGGGTTCTTTTTCTTGTGTCAAGCTCCTTAAAAAGTAAAACAAGGTTGTCGGAGCAGGGTTCGTTTTCTTGTGTCAAGCTCCTTAAAAAATGAAACAAGGTTGTTGGAGCAGGGTTTGTTTTCTTGTGTCAAGATCCTTAAAAAATGAAACAAGGTTGTCGAATCATAGTTCATTTTCTTGTGTCAAGCTGCTTAAAAAATGAAACAAGGTCGTCGGAGCATAGTTCGTTTTCTTGTGTCAAGCTCCTTCAAAAATGAAACAAGTTCTTATGAGGATGGTTCATCTTCTATGTCAACCTCATTAAAAAATTAATTACATCATGAGGATAGTTCTTTTAATGTGTCAACCTCATTAAAACAATGAAACATGTTCCTGTTCAGTTCGAGTCTTTGATAAGATCTCGTAAAATCCTAGTCCAATCTTTCTCTTGATCTCGTAATTTGAACCTTCACTCCATATACCTTTCATATGGACTGAAGCTTGGGGGGCATGTACCTCGAATTGAGTCACCATGCTGGGGGCATGCAAATAATTTCAAGCATAGTTTGTTTCCGTTTCAAGCTTATGTAAAAATGAAACTGGTTTCAAGCAGAGTTTCCTGATTTCAAGCTTGTGTAAAAATGTAACCTTTCTTATTTTACCTCTCGTGATTTCCATTTTATCAGCCTATTTTGCTAGATGAGCCTTGGTTTTCTCATTCCATCGTCCCTATCTGCTTGGCCAATCATACACCTTCACTTGATTGTTTTACCCATTCTTGAGGAACCTCTGCAATGAGTGGTCTTGTTAGCCAGACTCTGAACCTTTACTTGTTTTGAGCAGTTCCACCATCACCGAAACTAGTTGCTATCCTTTATACCACTCGTTCCTCCAGGAGGAGTCATCTTTCAGCTCTTTTCTGACTCTCTAAAACTGAAAATATTGTCGAGACGCTTGTCATTTTGAACTTGTTAAATGGCCGCGAAATGATATCTACCCAGTATACATTTACCCCTTTTCAAGGCTGGGATAGATTATTTACGAAAAAATAACACCTTAGCCTATCGCGACTAAGAGTTTCTCTCATACACAGTTTTATACCTTTTCGGATCTGTGAGACTATTTACAAAAAGGGCCTTGCTGGAGTTTTCTTTTCCACTTTCTTTTCAAACTCTCTAAACATGAAAATATGCCAAGTTCTCCCTTTGTTAGACTCGTTAAAAACTGACGACATCGAACTCTGTCATTATGACGTTACTCGAGTTTCTTGTTCCTAGGGCTCGTAAAATGTACTAGGTTGGATTTTTCCAAAGGAAAAAATTACATCGTAAGCATATGTTATCCCCTTAAAGCTTGTTTTCAAAAATAATTGGGGTACTCACCAAAAATGACGAGCGGGAAATGGAACCAGATTGTAGTCGTGTTTGCAATATGTTGCTCTTGAACATGGCACTTGTCTACATTCGTGTCGGGTTGGGGACATCTCACTTCGTTATTCATTTGACTCCATGGGTTTGGGTAATCTCTTTTGACTGCTCATCTACTCTTTTCCATGTCACCATGACCTCAAATCCCTTGATGTCAAATACTGGCAAATCCAGTGTCGTACCACCGATATGTTCAAGAGAAGTTTTCCTCTGAATTTCAACCTCCCTCTGATTTTCTATTGGTCTCGATTCACAAAAATTATATTCCTCTGTCTCGTGTCGATGATGTGGGAAAAATTATGGCCCACCTTCGATCAGGTCACTTCCTGTCAACTTCAGCTCATTATCCAGGAAGTTGATCTAGAGTCTCCCTTCAGGTACCTTGTAGCCTGCATGCCTCAATGGGAGGTTCTTCGCATTCGACGCAAGTTTTACATCATTGGCCTTCGATTAGATGATTATACGGGTGTTCGATGCCATATCACTGTTCACATTCCATGGATTGTACCTCTTGTACCTTGAGAACCATTGTCATTACCAGTGGTTTCTCTCACGTCTATTAACAGCTCTCATTATTGGCTAGTAATAAGACGATTTTCTTGCATGTTCGACTTCAGATCATATATTTGCATGCTTTAATTTGTACTTTGTTTGGGTCGAGATGGAGCGCAAGACCCTGGGTTTTGTCTGATGAAATCCAGGCTACGGGTTCTTTATGGATTACTATCACTTATTACATGACTCTTTTGATTGGATGGCTACAATCATACCTGAGTCTATTTGTTGATCCTTATTGGTGGATGGCTACGTCCATACCTCGGATCTCACTTTTTGTGTAACTCTAATATGGATGGTTGCGCCCATACAACATTTCATGTATTAGAGATATCAGTTGTATTTGTACTTGCATGTTTTCCGAAAACAGTATTTGGGTCAATCGTGTTCTCATAAATCATTTCACCCCTCCCTCTCTCTCAGACCTCATGCTTTAGGGGGCATCTGTTACACAACATTTTGTTACCGTCCCTGCAATCCCTCATCCCGCATATTGGAGAATCATTCCCATGACCTGTGGACAGTTTCATACCTTGCAAACACTTTCTTTACATCCTTTTTCATAAGGACATCATTTCTCCTGTTGAAAATTTCCTCAAAAAGCACACAAAAACCTATGTTTTGGCCTTAGCGCGGGTAGCCAGTTCACCCCTCTCACCAATGTGGTAAATTTTCACTAGAGCCTGAGCCACCTGGCACTCTATCTCTATGTAGTTCCTGCAACAGCTATTTTAGGAATTTTTTTTAACAAATAGAGATGGAAGTTTCCTTCTAACCACCTCATGGATGAGTCACAGGAAGTGGTTAAGTTGATCAGCCGCGGATCTCCCTCTTTAGGTAGTGGTTTCCAACCCCCATGGGACACTCCTTGAAGATAGGTCTCCTTTCCATAATTATAGGGATACTAACATCTCCCTCTCCCTCTATATAAACATGCCTTCTCCCTTTATAAAATCTAGTTGAACAGATAGCCAAGGAGATGAACTTGGAGAAGAAGAGACTATAGCTGAGTAATTGCTATTGAGAAAGTAGAACCAAGGAGAATTATGTAGAGAGAGTCTCGTCCAAATTCCCGATGAGCCTTTGTGAGATGTGATCCACTTGAACCTTACTGGAGGAGATAGCAACGTCGAAGCTTGGTTGTACTCTTCCTTTCATTTATTAATATACTCGACTATGGTGTTGGTTCCATCGTTGTGTTATGTTTTTTATGTAATGAAATTGATTTAGTTATCTTTGACTGACTAACAGTTATGAATGTGAATTAGTCTATTGTATATTGTCATTTTTTCTTATGTGTGTGCAAGTGTCCGAGCGTGAAAGCGAGTTGATCGTGATCTGTCAAACTAGGAGCGAGAGGTAGCCACTCTTTTCAAAAACAACAACAGCGTAGGACCTCTGGTAAGTCATCTATCGAATCTTCATCCATTCGTTAACTAGGAATAAATATTATAGTGTTTCTTGTTTGTGGCTAGACTGACTCTAGGGCTAGTGGGATCATCTCTGTTTGCAAAGGGGATTTACCTCACCAACACAAACACAGGAAATTTCAAGGTTTTTCACTCTGAAAATAACTAGAAATTAGGGTTTGGATGAAATGACATGCTAGGTGTGGATGATGATAAATGTGGAGATAAGGTGTATGAGATGTGTGGGTTAGGGTTTAGGTAGGTGAGGTAGGTTAGGGTTCATCAAATTAAAATGTTTTATACACCATGGATAAGTGAAAATATGCAGAAAACATAAGTGAGCATGAAAATGTTTAAAAACTCAAAAATTCGACCAAAAGATGGCATGAGAGTGATGACTTACTTTGTATGAGGGTTGTTGTTGTGTAACCAGCTCCAAAAATAGAAGAAATGAGATATCAACGCCTTAGAAATAAGCCACTTCAAGGGGGAAACCTCCAATACATTACATGAATGAACAATTCTTGGATGATACAATTGACAAAACCTCCTTTCTATATATAGGAGTCCATGGGGCCATAATGTAATTCTAGCTGACCTAACAATAATAATGTAAGGGCACAATAGTAACAATATGGGGGTTACAGGGGTACAATAATAATAGTAAGGGGGTTACACTAACAACAATAAGGGACTATAATAGTAATACAGGGGCCTAACATGCTCCTCTCCTTAAAAAACGTGTTTTCCTCAATGCTTGAGTAGCTCTGAGTACTGGTGAGAATTCCACGTTGTGCCATGGAAACCTGGGCTCTGATAGAAAATTTTGTGTAACCATCTCCAAAAATAGAAGAAATGAGATATCAATGCCTTAGAAATAAGCCACTTCGAGGGGGAAACCTCCAATGCATTACATGAATGAACAATTCTTGGATGATACAATTGAAAAAACCTCCTTTCTATATATAGGAGTCCATGGGGCCACAATGTAATTCAAGCCAACCTAACAATAATAATGTAAGGGCACAATAATAACAATATGGGGGTTACAGGGGTACAAGAATAATAGTAAGGGGGTTACACTAACAACAATAAGGGACTATACTAGTAATATAGGGACCTAACAGTTACATAAGGTAATGGTGCTAATCTAGAGTTTGTTTGAAGGTTTTCCAAGCCAAAAATTGAAAACTTCCTCTCCTCCAGAAGCGTAACAAGATTCTACAGAAGCATAACAATTGAGGGAAAATTGTAACAATGTTAATAGAATTGTAATGTAAGTGGCTGCGCAGTTTTGAGAATCGTAACAATAGTGGCTGCATAGCACTGGAAAAAGCATAACAGAGACCTACAAAAGTGTAACAATGGCTCTCAAAAGCGTAACAATAGTTTTTAGAAGGGTAAAAAATGGATTTTGAAGTGAATCTGATGCTCGAATTTTGAATTTTGGAACACCTTTGGAGGGCAAGTGAGGTAGAGAGGTGCTCTTCCACACATAAAAGGGTAACAATGAATGAATATGAATTTTCTTTTTTCCCTTTTATAAGATTGATATGACCTTTTTACCTCTTTGACATTTCGAAATAACTTTTTGAACTTTTAACATTTGGAAATGACCTTTTTAAAACAAGACAAGTTGTCTTTGATATTTGGAAATGACCCTTTTGTCTTTGACCAAGATAATAATTCATAATTGATCTCTTTGAACCTTTGAAATTTGATTTCCATTTAATTAGATAGTAAAACATAATTTTCTCCAAAAATGAACTTTTTTTTAACAATTGAACATTTGAAACAAGACAAATTGTCTTTGTTTCATTTCCTAAACATGCTAGATCCCTCTTTATGGTTTTATGAGTGAGATGAAAGGTTATATCTTGGTTTTAGGTGACATATTGAACAATTTTCAAAGGCAGAGATGACCCTAGATAGTGACCTATATTAGGTGGAGTGACATAACCCTAGACCTTTAGAAGATGATGATGGAGATGACCTTGAAAATGATGGTGGAGATTAATGAGATGAAGGAGTAGCATACTTGACCTAGACTTCTTCAGTGACAAAAATTATTTTATGACAACTTGTTTGAAAAAGTAAAACATTTTGATCTATGGCTTTTGGAAAAACAACTAAAAGAGTTATTTTTTATCACTGACATACTGACACTAACATCAATAACAATGAAAATAAGGGGAATACACTAGTATTATAGGGACCTAACAATATACCTTTTTAATTTCTTATAGAATATTTTGTTAAGGAATGCAAAAATATATTAGTGATTTTTTATAGAAACTAGAACATCTTTGTTATTGCTATAGAAGTAAGTTTAACATCAACTATATTTCCTTCTAGCACAAACACAAATATGCATAAACGATTCTTGAGACAATCTTTCTAAGAAATATGAGTTATTTAGTGGTGAATGGGTATCAATGATCTAGATTGAAGCATTATATTATTTTTCATCTATCTCAATGCTTTGAGAGTGGAAATAATTGGAGGAATCGACTTGTAGGGTTGGTCTAATGGAAAGTCCTATTTTGGAGAGTTGGGTATGAAACCTTATGAAGCGATTTTGAGGCTTCAAATGGAATTTTTTGGAGTCAAAAAATTATTTCTTTATTATAGGACCTAGGTACATTAATATTAACTTAGAGTTATTTCCAATGGTGTAAGAATCATATCAATCAAAATTTTTATGTAAAATTTATTCCTCCCACAAGTTGACCTATCATGTTGACCACCTTCGTACAAGAGGATGACATATAAGATTTCGTTATTCATGCAAATGGCTAGAAGGTCTAAAACCATGATTCTATTTGAGGGTTGAGAGAGTAAATCCTTACCCTTAGTTGGTTATTAGGATATATTAAATAATGGGTTGCTAGGAGGATAATGGGTTCCATTCTATGCTATTATATTTTGTTCCATATTTGAGTAGAGAATCTAGGAGTTAAAACTTAGAGAGTTGTTTATGTGTGTTGAAAATTGCACCAAGCAATATTCAAATTTAATTTTCCCTTGAATTAAATTAGAATAAAATTGTAATTCCACATCTCATGAAAACTTGTATGAGTTAAATAAGTTATTTTGACTTATTTGGATCAGTTAGTTCGGGTTGAGGGTCTCATTTGAGTCATGTAGAGTGGTTCCTACTTTTTAGGAGCCTTGGTTGAGTTTATTTTGAGTTGTAATTAATTAATTCAATTTATTTGAGTTAAATTCAGTTTAACTAGTTCCAATTGTTGTTGGAACTAGTGGAAGGTCAAAGTGTGGAAGTGGAACTTTAACCACACTCAGCTATCAACCAAAGAACTAATAGATCAGCCATAAATAACTCATGCATGTGTGAACTGAGAGTTACCCAATTGAGATTGGAATTCAAGGGCAGTGTCAAATCAGTTGTATAATCATCCAAATTGTGCAAGTGGTGCATGCAGTCATAGGATGGCCCTTTTTATATTACATGGTATTACCCAAGGAAACAATGTAAGGAAATATGGACTTGGGAAAGAAAAAATTTGGTTAAGTATTGGCCTATGATTTTATAGGAAGAAGTGACACAGATAGAGATAGTGGAAAGGTTTCTCGGGAATGAGAAAAGCATCGTAATATTCTCATATTTTTTGGCTAATGAAATATATAGATAGCGGGGTTTTTAGATATGGATTTCCCCAGGAAATAATTGTGTATTGTGTTGATTGAATTCTTTCTCTTGTATGCATTGTGACTTCACGAGCGTTTAAATTAGTTTCCATAATTGGTAGATTAGATTCAAGTATATTGTTTTAGAAATTTACAATTAGTATTTGAATCTACAAGGAATTTCTACATGGTATCAAAACTAAAATCACAATAGAATAGAATAATACGAGTTTTTTCCTATGCAAGTGAATCGAATTTCCAGTTTCATTCTTCGGGGTCAACAAAATGTTGTTCTATGGGTTGAGACTTGAGTATGCCCTTGATGGAATATTGAATTACATAGCTTGGAAGGACAAGATGGAGGCAGTTTTGGAAGATAAAGGGCTGAATTAGTTCATAGATAATGATATTCCTAAGCCTCCAGTAGTTGATTCTCAAGATCTGGCAAACTGGAAGAAGAATTTAGAAAAGTCAAGAAGGATCCTACTGGAAGGTGTTCGAGATCATATTGTCTCAAACCTCCACATAAAGGAAGCTCCATATGCAATGTGGAAGGCCTTGACAGACTTGTTTCATAACAGAAGTGACCACAGGACACTGGGACTGACGGACAAGCTCAAGAAAATCAAGATGGAGAAGGGCAACACAAAACCAAATTACTTGACCAAGTTCACCCAATGTCAAGATGAGCTTGGAATTGTTGGTGTAATAGTTGCTGAAGATGATCTTGTCAGCCTATAACTTCTAGGCCTTCCCAAGAGCTAGAAAAACCACCAATATTCAATTAATGGGAGGGAGAAGCCACCATAGTGGGAGAATTTGTGGTCTGACTTGGTGCAAGAAGAGATTCGGCAGAACACGAGAGATGGATCCTCATCCAAGAATGATGATGAGGATAATTGTGCCTTTTTTGGAAAGTAAAAGAAAGGGAAACAGAAGGAATCCCATTCAAAATTATATTTTGGTCAAGTGGGAAAGAAGAAGGACTTGTCGAAGGTTAAATGTTTTCATTGTCATGAGCTCAAACACTATGGCATGAAGTGTATGCACAAGAAGGTCAAAACTAAGCCCTCGGGGGGAGTGGCAGGTGAATCTCTTGCTTCACAATTCGAGTTTGATTTCTCCCTCATCGAATGCATGGTGTCATCAATGATGGGCAGTGTGTGGTACCAAGATAGTGGAGCCTCATTCCATATGACCAGAAACAAAGAATTATTTAGCAACTTGGAAGATAAGGACCTCTAGATGCACATCGAGAAGGGCGATGATGGAAGTTATAGCATGACCGACATCGATATTGTTACTTTTCAAAGGGATTTTGGTTATCCTCTCACATTAAAAGATGGCATGTATGTTCTGGGTCTGAATAAGAATTTAGTTTCAATTGCTATGTTGGAAGACTGTGGATACTATGTGATATTTAGCAAAGGAAAGGTGTTTGTTCATCACATAGCCATGAGATAGGTGAATAAGATCGAGCTTCAAGCGAATAACCTCCACAAATTGTATGTAGAATATTGTGTTTCTTTGAGCACGAAAGTAGAGAAGGTGTAGAGTCGATACATCACTGAGTTATAACATAGAATATTGGGTCATCTACACATAGAGCTTTGAATATAATGCAACAAATTTCTACAGGAATTCCCATGGGTGCACTAGATCAGCATGATACATGCAAAGGGTGTACATTAGGGAAGTACACCAAAGCCACTTTTCATGATAAGGACAGTCCACCACAAGCGATCTTTGAAAGAATTCACTTAGATGTGCGTGGATCATTATCTATAGCCTCCACAACCAAGCACAGGTATTATAGGATATTTGTAGATGATTTCTCACGTAATTTTTGGATATTATTCATGTAGAAGAAAGACCATACATTCTCAAAATTTTGTGAGTTCAAAGCCTTTGTTGAGAAAGACACAGGTAGGAAACTGAAGGATCTGATGAGTGATAACAATTGAGAATGTGTGTCAAATGATTTCAAGAACTTATGTGCATCAAAATGAATTCAACATGAGTTTATACCACCCCATAACTAGAAATGGAATGGAGTCACAGAAAGAAAGAATAGAATTATTGTGGGAGTTGCACGAGAAATGTTGCATGATCAAGGCCCACCATTGCACTTGTCAGTGGAAGCATGCAAGAAATTGGAATATGTGCAGAACAAGAGTCCTCATCAGATTTTAGGTAAGAAACCAGATGTGGCACACTTCAGAATATTTGGTTCATCACATTACTATCATGTTTCCAAGGATGCATGGAAAAATCTAGAACCAACAACTGAGTTGGGAATATTTTTTGGGTACACTCATACACCTCAAAACTATCGGGTGTACCTACCATCTCATAGGATTAAAATATTTCGTAGATATGTGAAATCTAATGAAGAGAAGGCCATGATAATTTCCCCTGAGAGGGAGCTTCAATTGCATGGAGATGAGGATCTTTTACCTCCAAAGGAAGAACCTTAGAATGATGTGGAGCAGCCACATGTAGAGGAGAAGAGATTGGAAGCACAAACTCATGCAGAGACATTCAGAGATGGAAGGAAGTGCACCAGAGAGGCTGAAAGGTTTATGCATGATGCTAGAGATAATGTGGGAGAACCCATAACACAACACAGGTAGATGAGGTCACCAGATTGATACACTGGCTACATGGCTCTGATGAGCGAGAGTGTAGAGACTAAGCCATCCTCATTTGAGGAATGAGTGCAAGAACCAGTATGGGTTCATTCCATGGTATAGGAGTATGAATCAATTAGCAGGAATATTGCATGGGAATTTTTCCCAAGGCTAGAGGACAAGTCAGTTGTAGGATCCACGTGGATCTACAAGGTGAAGCAAGGAGCATATGGGAGTGTTGATAAACACAAGGCCATATTTATGGCCAAGGGGTTCTCTCAGGTGGAGGGAATTGATTATGAGTATACCTTTGCTCTAGTATCAAGGTAATCTTCAATCAAATCTATTCTGGCACATTTAGTGCAAATGGGATGGAAGATACGTCGGATGGACGTGAAGACATCTTTCTTCAATGGGTTAATTGAGGAAGAGGTGTACATAGATCAACTGGAAGGATTTGAGACGTTTTACAAAGATTTGCATGTGTGCAGACTCAAGCGGGCACTATATGGATTGAAACAATCACCTCTTGATTGGTACACCACGATCGACAACTATTTCAATAGTTTATGCTTCACCAAAATTGGAGCAGATGCAAACCTTTACCATATTCTAGTTGAAGGTAAATTATTTATTATAGTATTATATGTCAATGATTTAATTCTAACAGGTGATGAGAAGATGATAAAATATCGCAAAGAATATTTGGCAAGATAATTCGAGATGAAATACATGGGGCTCATGCATTATTTCCTTAGTTTGGAAATTTGGCAAGGGGATGAGGAATTGTTTGTCTCTTAGGGAAATTATGCCAACGAGATACTGAAGAAGTTTCACATGGATATCAACAAACCCATGGAGACTCATCTAGCATGGAATTGGAGGAAGGAAGATGCTACTTCAGGCGCAGTGGTAGAAGATACCATTTATAGGAAACTTGTGGGTTCACTTATGTACTTGGTGAACACATGACCAGACACGTGTCATGCAATTAACCAAATTAGTCAAGCAATGGTTAATCCAACCAAAATATATTGGAATGAAACCAAACATGTGTTGAGATACCTCATAGGAACCACTCAGTTTGGTCTTTGGTACATATGAACAAAGGGAGTGAAGCTGCAAGTCTTCACAGATGTAGATTGGGTGGAGAGTCCATCAAACATGAAGAGCATATAAGGAGGAATCTACAGTATTGGGTCAACAATAGTTTCTTAGTACAGTAGGAAGCAAATATCAGTTGCACTTAGTTCAGCAGAAGCAAAGTACATGGTTTCTAGTCAAGAATCTTGTGAGGCTATCTAGATGAGGAAGATCTGTGTTGGGTTATTTGGTAAGTATATGGATCCTACAGTGATTTACTATGACAACCAGAGTTTTTTCAAACTCTTGGTGAATCCATTTTTTCATGATAGGTCCAACCATATCGATGTCTGGTACCACTATCTCACAAATTGTGTGCAGAGGTGGATCATGATGCTAGAGTACATTCCTACAAAGGAACATGATGTAGACATCTTGATGAAGGAACTCTCAAGAGGAAAATTCGATTTCCATAGACGCAGGATCAGAGTATCTAATAATCCCTTTCTTGTTGAGAGCGAGTGTTGAAAATGGCACCAATAAATATTCTAATTTAATTTTCCCTTGAATTAAATTAGAAGAAAATTGTAATTCCACATCTCATGAAAACTTGTACGATTTAACAAGGTTATTTTGACTTATATGGTTGAGTTAATTAGATTTGAGGGTCTAACTTTAGTCATGTAGAGTGGTTGCTACCTTTTAGGAGACCTGATTGATTTTATTTTGAGTTGTAATTAATTAATTCAATTTATCTAAGTTAAATTCAGTTTAAATAGTTCAAATTGTTGGAGTAACTAGTGGAAATAAAGTGTGGAAGTGGAACTTGAACCACACTCTGTGACTAACCAGAGAACTGATATATCATCCATAAGTTAATCATGCATGTGTGAACTGAGAGTTACCTAGTTTAGGTTGGAGTGTTATATATTAATTTGTCACCATGCTCACTTCCCGCCCCTGATCCTAAAGTGCCCCATGACATACCCTGTGCAATGTTTCCACCATGGAAAAATATGTAAAGACATCCCCTGGAGACTCAAAGAAAAATTCCCTGGAATATTACTCGAGGAACTTGGTCAAAACCCGAGTTTTCTGGGTCAACACATTTTCTAGTGGCCTGCCTGTGTTGACGCCAGGTTGATAGTTCTCGCTTAGCACTGCCAGTGCCCTTATTTCTTGGAAAACCACGTTAATCCCTTTATGGCAGTTTTTCCTCAAATGGAGGAGAAGCTTCGACCTCTACAAGTTCCAGGGTAGCGAGTTTGTTGTTAAATAGTGGTGATAGGGTCGAGCTCTCTTATTTTTGAGCTTTTATCTCATCCATGGGGGTTTATCCCTTATAAAGTGGACCTTCCTCCTCCTTTCATGGGCTCCCAACCTCTTCTCCCTTCCTATAAATTAGTCCCCATCCATCCACTATTGGTTGGTCATGGCTAGGTTGGTATGAAATCTCATTCCCTTTACATTCTTGCACTATGATAATGCCTAAGTTGTTCGAGAGAAGGAATCCTTTATATCTTCGGTGAAGGACTCAAATTTTCACCAAAGGGGGCCCTATAAAATCAAGGTATGGATTGTAAGCTCTCTCTTTTATATTCATTAATAAAACATCTGATGTTTTCTTTCTATATTTTTCTAATATTTTATGCAAATATTCTGGTACTCCTTGATCTGCTAGATATAGATTTTTTAATGATTATTATGTATCATATTAATTTTGTTTTGCCTCTTGATCAATCGCATGTATTCGTGTGCCACTAGTAGCAAGGAGCAAGCCTAAAATAATTGTGGATCAAGGTCATCATCAACATGTTTGAGCATAGCATCAGGAAAAGGTACCTCTATTTCATTTCTTGTCACATTTTTAATATTAGCTAAGAAAGCTTTTCATTAAAAAGTATCTCGAATTGCCATTTATTTTGTTAAGATAAATCCCCTCTACGGACAGAGGCGATCTCACTGGCCAAAGCAAAGTTCCTTTTCTTGTGTCAAGCTTCTTAAAACGTGAAACAAGGTTCCGAAGTAGTGTTCCTTTTCTTGTGTCAAGCTCATTAAAAAATGAAACAAGGTGTCATGAGGATAGTTCTTTTACTATGCCAACCTCGTTAAAAAATGAAACAAATCCCCTTTCAATTCGAGTCTTTGATTAGATCTCATAAATTCCCAGTCGAGTCTTTCACTTGATCTAGCGAATGAACCTTCATTCCATCCATCTATTAGTAATCAATAGTCTACTTAGGTGAATGAAATAAATATTTTGGGGGCATGTACCTTGAATTGAGCCACCATGTTGGGGGCATGCAAACCTATTCCAAGAATAGTTTGTCTCAGTTTCAAGCTTGTGTAAAAATGAAACCAATTCCAAGCATAGTTTTCCACATGTTTCAAGCTTGCCTAAAAATAAAAAAAAAATCAAGAATAGTTTACCATGTTTCAAGCTTGTGTAAAAAATAAAACCATCCCCATTTTATCTCTCGTGATTGCAATTTTATCAGCCTAATTTTTCCAAATGAGCCTTGATTTTTTCATTCCATCATCACCATCTGTTTGGTTGATCATGCTCTTTCGCCTGGTTTTTTTACCCTTTCCTAAGGAACCACTACGATGAGTGGTTTTGTTATCTAGCCTCTTGACCTCTACATGTTTTTATCAGTTCCACCATCACCAGAACCAGTTGCTACCCTTTATACCACTCGTTCTTCCAGGAGTCAAATTTAAGCTCTTTTCTGAATCTCAAAACATGAAAAGATTGTCAAGTACTTGTCATTTAGAACTCGTTAAATAAAATGAATTAGCATGGTCTCACTATACGTTTACCTATTTTTTGGGAAAAGATTCACTATTTATGAAAAATTAATACCTTGATCAAACATGGTCAATCGGTTCTCTCGAATATTGTTTTCTACCTCTTTGTATTCGAGGGATGATTTATGAAAAGGGACATGATGGAATTTTCTTTTTCATTTCTTTACGAACTCCTTCAACACAAAAAATACACTAAATTCATTAGGGGAATTTTGAGTTCTAAAATGGGACTCCTAAGTAAATTATAAAATAATAGTGGTAATAATAAAATAAAATTTGATTACATCATCAAATTTTAGAGGGAAACCCCCGATCGGGGTGCCACAAGGAGTTGAAAGGACAACGGTTGGTGCCACGTGGAGGCACGCACCATACCTTCCATCAGGTATAATCATAAATTCTATGCTACAGAAGGTTGGAGGCCTATTCCTTACACGATTGATCATTATGGAAGGTAATGAAATAGTTGGAAGCCAGCGAAGCCTGTCAGAACAGAATTGGAATATGCGCCGATTACGGAGAGGGATAAAGCATAAAATACATTCTCAGAGAGGGAATGTTATCAGAAGACTGTCTCAAGAATAGTTCAAGGAAATGGAGAAAGTTCTGCAGTGGCGTCGAGTTAATTGGTATGTAATGGCTCTTGCTACCTTGGTTTCTCAATTCCCTCTTCCTGTTCTAATCAATGAAGGTGAAGGTGACAAATGTAATGAATTGTTTGGTTTTTGTAATGGGATAACTTACCAGTCTTGTATTGTCTTTTGTTCTTACTATTATAAAGCCACTGAAGGGTCAGTCATTGAGGTTTACATGATGCTCCTTATAAATCTGGCCCCTGAATAGAGCCCTGATTTAGAAGACCGTCTCGAGTAATTTCTCTGTTTTGCCAATTAAAAACCAGAAGGTACCTTTGTAATAGACTAAGTCCAGTTATAATTTTAAGCCCGTTTCGTCTGAGATTACACTAAATTTTCCTGTACTACACTATGGCACATTTACCGGTCCTCTGGAGCTTCCTTCCAAGGAAGTGTCATTCCATGCCTCCGACTTCCTGGGAAACCATCAATGAAAACTTCCATCAGGTTTATGAGTAGGTTTGCATGTTTCATAATGATAAACAACAAACTCACCTTTCGCCTACGTAGTATAATTTGAAAGCCTTCCTTCAACTTCTGTGTTGCACCAGTCATAATCTGTGTTTGTTAATAGGCGGCCTCTGCTGCAAAAAAACCATGCAAATTCTTTTACAAAATATGGTTTATGTATTGTATATGTTTACCATACATGTTGTTGGTTGCGCGGTGGAAAAGTTTGAGTCACCACCTATCTATACCGATGTAGAGGGTTCCACCAAAGCTCACCCGAATTATGTTATTGATTTTACTCTACCATAAACATGACTATCTTACAGTTTTACAAGGGGATCTATCTGTTAGTTCAAAATCATGGCAAAAGGACAGCTTGGGAAATGTAAGGGAACCAGAAAAGGGAAGCAGAAGCAACCAATCCATAATGAGGGACCAAGCAAGCGGGGAAGGAAAACTAATAAAGAAGTTATGGAAAATATCTTCGATCTTTATGAAGTTGGAAACCCAACTCAAATCCGCAATACCATTCAAGGATGGGAAAGAGAGAGAAACCATGCTTATGAAGATATCAAACAATAGGAGGCAACCATGGACTTCCTATATGATACGGGGAATACAAGAGGAAGATTATCCCTTTTCCATCAATCTGTCAACACCTATTGGAAATTCAAATTTGTTCTGGTGAAGGCCATGATTAGCATGCAGGAAACGGAAGGAAACCCAACTGTGGTTTCAAAATTGCAGCAGATCAAATAGGAAATTTGAGAAATTTCCATGTCTCAGTATCATGCTGTGGCAAGAATTGGGAGAATTGAACGAAAACTTCAAGGAATGCAGCAAGTAGAGATGTCTAGTTTTACTGCAAAAGACCCAACTCCTATTGACTCTTTTGATGGGTGATTTTTTCTTTTAATATATTTTTAATGATTTTTGCAGCAAATTTTTATAGCTTTTGGTTAAACTATAACTTTTATGAACATATTAAAGTAGATATAGCGGCAAGTAGAAGGAAAAAGAAATTCCAATACTGGTTGGCGTTTAATTCACTCAGGTGGCCAATAGACCTGGTTTCCTTTGGGCAGGTTGAGGCCAATACTTGCATCAGAATATGTATAGCAACCTGATTTTTTTGATAAATAGAAAATGGAAAGGCTCTACGAAATTAACAAAAAAAAAATTAAAGGGAAAAAAGAAAAAATTAAATTTTCAACTTATCTCCCTATGGTTTTACTCAAATTTTGAGCGAGAACACTCATTTGATGCAAAATTTGATTCATCATCCAAGGATTACCCTTGTTGCATACTTTCGATGGACCCTGCTACATGAAAAATGAGAAATAAATGAAAAACATGATTGCAATCATGTATTTTCATGTATTTCTCATTTTTCGTTTAGTAGGTTCCATCAAAAGTATGCAACATGGGTACTCTTTGGATGAGAAATTAAATTTTACCTCCAATGAGTACTCTTTTTTGAAATTTCAGTAAAACTTTAGGGAGATAAGTTGAAAATACAAGTTATTATTTTATTATTTTTTAATATTTTTACCTTTTTACCTAAAATATGGTGAATAATCCCCCATGGTTGATGTTATTACTCATTAGTTTTAACACTTTCATTGATAGGGTTCTACATATGATTCACCTAGGTTCATGTTGTCTCATAAATCATTTTCATGAAATTTTTGAAAATTTTGCATATGGTGATGTCTACCCTAAGTCTAAAACCCACCTCAAACCATGACATATCAGTTAAGTCTACCTCATATCATTTAGTTTTCATTCCCATTAAAAAATTATTCCACTTATCAGTTTTACAAAGTTTCGTAGCAAATATCTCAGCAATTAAATGGTTTTCGCTATGAAACTGGGTTTTTTCCTGCAGAGAGTGTAAGAGCAGTGTGAGGAGTCAAATTTTTATGGATGAATACAAAGGTGAGGTCATGCGAGTTAGTTATCATAATTCCCAAGCATGCAAGGTCGTATCTTTTGAAATTATTGTCTCTTATGGTCACATATGTCATCCTTTTACCTCGAATTATCAAATTACCTTTTAAACCTTGGCCCCAATCAGCTCTTTGTTATTCATCATTTAATTCTTGCATGGAAAGAATATCAGTGTCATTGTTTGAGAGTTGGTTCACCATGAAAAGTAGGTTGATGTTCAATTTTGATTCTCCAGGTGTCATCAACAAGGAGGCAGCAAGAAGTATAAAGCATCAATGCAATCGAAGAGGAAAACAAACAAGGTTGGTTATTGCGTAAGGTATGATCTTATGGATTTGAAGCTGCTGAATGAATATCATAATGCTATGGAAGCTTTCAGGAAGGTAGGTTGCCCACAGTTCTGCCAAAAACTACAGGGTTTCCATGTCCAGGTATCCAAATAATTTGCAACAAATTTTACAGGGACATCATCAGAAGTTAGAGTTTTGAATCTCATAATGTCACTAGATGTCATCTCCCAAGCTACAAATATTCCCAGGCTTGGTGGTGAAGAATGTTTCAAAGGCACAAAATTCATAATGCAAGGTTGTGAAGAGTTTCTCAAACATGAGCACAGAGGAGCTGACATGACAAATGACATCCCTAGGGGTTATATGAAAGAGAATTATGGAAATTTGTTGCTGGTGGTCCAAAAGTTCTTCACATGTGAATGGAGATTCGACCCGATTTATTCATATCATTTTAGACTCCTTCTGAATTTTGTTGGTAAGCAACCACTTGACCTACCCTTATTTTTATACAAAAGTTTGGGAAAGATGTCAGAAAAATTCCAGGTCAAGGCAGAGGGTAATGAAACATCAGTCTTTCACAATGGTCTAATAAAATTGTTAGTGTTGGAGGAATTGAAAAGGTTAAATAGAGATTGGACCTCTTTTGTTTTTATGAGTGGATATGAAGTAGATGTAATGAATCCAAAGAAAGTTTCAAAACCTAAAACTACTCCATCTCCAGCTGTAATAGAAGGTATTGATGAAAATGAGGACAAACTCCTGTAGAACCAATGGACATTGAAGAAGACCCTCTAGAAGAGACTAATATCCCTCAGCCAGCACCTGTTAGACTCCGTCTTGTCAGCCCGCTGCAGTCAAATTCACCAAGGTTCATTTCTTGTCATTTGCAGTCATTAAAGAGTCATTTTAATTCTTGAGTCCAGGGTCTGGTCTTCAGAAGTGCTTCAATAACATGTGCAAGCCAGAGGAAGGTTCAGTGAGTTATTATTTCAGGAGTTTCAATGATCAAAAGGATGATTCTTCTCCAAAACCCTGTTTTGGAGAAGAAATTGTTAGATTAGTGGTTTGTAATAAGTATATTTTTAAGGTCTGCCCTAATGAAAAATGTCAAAAACTAGCCCTGGTCACCTTGCCAGGACTCATCAGTTCCTATCCCTGCGAAACAATCAACAGAAAGAACATCATCAGCAATCAGAGAAAAAGAGTAACCATAAAAGTATTGTTTTTGCAAATATGAGTCATGATTTACGGACATCCCTTGCAACTATCATTGGCCTTATTGATCTCTGTTGTTATGATGCTGCTAAAGGATCAGAATTGGAGGCAAACCTCTTCCAGATGAATACTTGTGCAAGTGATCTACTTAGGATATTGAATTCAATTCTGGATATAAGTAAAATTGAGGCTGGAAAGCTGCAGTTGGAGGCAGACTAAGGGTGGATGAAAGAATGGAATTATGCATGAGCGATCCTGATCTTGTTCCTCTTTTTATTCAGGAAAATTATTTAAATTATAAGCCTAGTACTACAAGTCATGATGGAGATGGAAGTCTTCGAATGGATTTGATTTCCCGTGCAGCAGATTCTATTGCAGATGGAGATTTAATTAATTTTCAAATTCGCAGATATCATCAATGGCAACACTCGCAAATGGGTACTTTTGCATTGTCCATCATTCCTGTAGCTCTTATGCATGGTTCAAGGGAGGTCCTAATTCAGGGAGAACGGAATTTCAATAGATTTGGAGGATGGTTGAGCAAAAATTCTACACTGGGCAAGAACACTAGACTTCTGGAGGTGCGCGCTACCCATACAGGGTGCGCGCTACCCATATAAGGTGCGCTACCCACATAAGTTCCACAGCCAGTGTTAATTAACACGGGCGCTACCCACTTGCCGGGCGCTACCCGTTGGGCAGGGGCGCTACCCATACAGTGACAGAGCCAAAAAACTTCATCTTTGCGTCCGGTTTCGAGCTCAAACGCCTCCATCCACTTGCAAACAGCTTGTTAATCATTGCTCAGTGATTTTGAACAAGGTTTTGAACAATACGAGTGTGACAAGCACATTCTTCCTCTGTTCGAAGGAGGCAGCGAATAAGAGCATCCATGGTGGAGAATCCGCTGTTGTTACAGCGCTTTCATCGTTATCTTCATGTGGAAGTGAGATTCAGAGCATCTCGAGAATAAGGGAGCCATGGTACAACAAGCTTATGCGCTGTCTTCTGTCATCGCTTCAGTGATAATGACATGAAGTGCGATCGATCTTCAAGGCACGGAGAAGCAAATGAAATGGGATGTCTTAAAACAAAAGTTAATGACTCAGTCTGTCGACCAAAATATTAGGATCTTATCACCAAAGAATTGTCAAACAGTAGAGATGCATTCCAATGCTGAGAAGACGGCAAAGGCAATAGGTAGGTTGGCAGGAAAAATTCCAGAAGTATGCAGTCAAGTGGGTAATTTATTGGTAAGAAAAGGGTTCCGTTATACAGCAGTTATCTATTCCATACAAGAAGGAAAATTTTTGAAACATACCATCTTCCACAGCGCAACATGAACTGCTTGGTCGTCTTGTGCTTGCATATTATTTTTGACAACAAAGTTTTTAACAAAACTTTCGCATCTTGTCCAGACTTCATCGAACGTTTCCAAACTGGTCATTTGCAATGATTATCAAATGCTGGAGGAGTCGATGGAAAAATTACAGCTGTCTCAAAAGGTTCAGGGAGTGTTAGTTGTTATTATTATGAGGCGACATACGTTTACTGTTTGGATCATCTCTCACCTTACATCTAGGGCAGTATACACCTGTTATAATTTTTTATTTTTTTTATGGTGCCTCAAACGGAATCTTTGCCATTTGTATTAAAATTCAGTTCCATTTGTATTAAAAATCAGTTTTTATTACAACGATGAAAAGTCAAAGATCGAATCAAAGATCGAAAGCCAAAGTTAAAAGAAGAATACCTACTACAGCCGAAGAATAGGATTTGATTCCTATTTAAGACTTCAGTTAATGATTCAAATGGATCTGCGCTCTAGTTAGTGTCTTTAAATTGGCCATCAGAGGATTTTAAGGGGAACGATCTTCTGTTTTTAGAACAAAGGGATGACTCTATCTCTATTTTTGTAACTTCAGGTGAAACAACGCCCTTGTTTTGGGTCGATCTGTTTTCTCCTAGCATAGTTTATTTAATGTATTGAAAAATCATTTGTAGAAAGGAAAGTTCTGAGAGGTGTGTGGAAGAGAGAACAAAGTTTTATTGTACAGTTTTTGACAGGGATTTAATGAAAAAATACAGCTCTGACTCCTGAGATTCTTGTGGTGTGGATTTAGCATTTTGTCTTTTCTTATGTTTCATATGTAGCTTGTAATGTTTTACATTTCATTTCATAATCATTTTCTGTTGAATACTTTTAAGTGAGAAAGGCAGAATCCAGTTTACTACTCTGCCTTGGGAGGTATTCATTTTCTATGTTTTCTTCAGTTTGATAAGGATTCAACTATTGCCCTTGTCAACCTCGCAGCGATCTTTCACTCCATATAATTCCAATTTGATTGTTAAACTTCATGCTTATCTTGCCTCAGGAGATAATCTGCGTTTTTCATTTAATCTCTGCTCTTGCTGTCTTTGCCCCATGCAGCCCAGAAACCCATCATTTATCAAAAACCCCTTTCTTATCTGTTTACTAGCCTAAAATCAATATCAGTGTTTCATTTAGGTCATCTCAGATCCTATTGGACATCTTTCACTGAGTTTGACCCGGAGAGAGCCCTCTCCTATCCTCGTAGGGCTAGCTACGAGGCTGAGCTTGGTTTGATGTTGCCTCGAGTTTTTCCTTCTTCAGCCTGTGGCAGATTCGAGCGCTAACAGCACCTACAAAGAAAAAAAAATAATTAGCAAACAATCAGTAAGAGGTTAACAAGGAGCTAGAAATTTTCCAAAGGAAACTTGGAAGACATCCTCCAGGAAATAGATATTAAAGAGTCCCCAATAGTGCAGGCAGAATATATTGAAGGTGATCGAACAAAAATGAAGAAAGGTAATTCTATCAAGAAGTTGGATTTTGTAAGAGAGGATGTTGGCTTCATTTTCTAGCCAAGGAAGCCAATGACTAGGTCACAGATTTCAAAGGATGCCATGGAAAGAAAAGGAGCAGAAAAGGTCAGTGAAGGTAAGCAACCAGAGAACATCATATATTTATCTCCAGTAGCAGATGAGGTTTTTGTACAGAGAAAAGCGAACGAACATGTTGAAGAAAAGACAAAGGTGAAAATTCTATAAGAACATTTAAGAGAGGCCAGGGAAGAGGTAGTTGAAGTGAATATGGAATTAAAAGAAGCCAAGGTGGAAAGACAATTAATGCCAGATTTTGAGAAAGAGATGATGGAACAGTTGGACAAGTATGACAAGACTTTTTCAAAGGCTAAAAATATGCTGAAGAGAAGCCTTCCCTTGAGGAGGGTGGTAAAAATCACAAGGAAAAGGAACGTGTGGCTACAACCTTAGAGGAAAAGACCGAAAGCACAAGTAAAAGATTTGGAGCACCAAATGGACATGATTCAAGATGAACTGAAGAAAAGAGGACTGAAAATGAAAGTGGTAGAGGAACCTGAAGGCCAACCTATTGTTAATGAAGATGAATCACCCAAGGACTGAGAAGTTGAGCTAAGACATTTTTGTTAAAGTTTATAGCTTGTAGGTGACTTAAATTTTGGCTTAGAAGGTGAATTTTTGAAGAAAACTAACAAATCTATAGTTTCAACCATATTAGGCAGTTTCATAGCGAGTTCCAGGCTTGAAGGCTAAAAAATGCTATGCAATTTCTGAAGAATTATTTTGGTCTTTAAAATCAGTTTTATGGAGAAATAAGGAGGGATTTTGATGGTATTTAGCTATTTTCACCTGACAAACACTTTTTAACCAGTAGAGGTGGCATAAGAAAAGGTTAAAATGAAAAAATGGGCATGCTACGAAACTGCCTAAAGATGCTCTATTTTGCAGCAAGGTATTTTTAAAGGGTTTTTGAAGGTTCGAAGTGATGAAACCTTAGCTAAACTAAGAGAAGGAGGGGTGAATCAGTTTAGTACATTCATGGACATTTAAAATTTTTTCCTTTAAACTTATTTACACCTCCATTTCATAAGCAACTTAATATATAATGAATTAACAAACTTGATATGTGGGAAACAAGTGATAAGCAGATTAAATACAATACATCAACACATAATCATCATGCATATAGACAACAGATATAAGTGGAAACCCATAAGGGAGAGAACCACATATTATTATTTTTGTGATGCAAAGGCAAGCTCCAACACCCTCTCACAATTGATTTTCTGTAAGCTCCAACCTACAGGAGGCTACTACCTCAATTTCTGCAAGCTACAACTTGCACGGAAGCTCCAACTCCCATCTAATTTCTGCAGGCTCCAACCCACAGGAAGCTCCTACCTCAACCAGCTAAAACTGGACATATATCAAGCTACAACTTTATATGGAAGCTCCAATTCCTTCACACTACAATAAATCATATGCCGATTTACCTGAATATTATCTCTGTTTTACTCCTTCTTCACTATTGCCTTTTCAACATTCATATCTACTTCATATTAGCTTTGGATGTGCACAACATCTCTATCTGCTCACTCTCATTCTTCCACCCTCTAAACTCTTTATGAACATTGCAATAACATCATTTATAGAGATAAATTCATGGATGTTTTCATTCTATATGGGATTATGAAGTGCACATGCATGACTCTTTGACTTCCACCCACTTATTTCCTCACTCATCATATTCAGAATGTTACAACAATATATACATTTATTTTTGTATCAAATGGATTTTTGCTTTGCCTTGGAGACTTTCCTTTGCATCAAAAACAATATAAAATATATCAATAAATTTACATTCATACAAAACATTTCAATTCAACCCTTTCAGATTCTTATCTTTGCTGTGCATTTGTACTCTTCTTGTTGTTGTCCATTTGTCTTTAATGTTTCTAATATTATATTCTAATTGTGCTACATAACAGCCTTTTTCCTGACTCGACTTAGCTAGTAAGTTCACAACAATGCCACCATATGCTCCTTTTCCCGACTCTACCTATCTTCCTTCCTTCTCTTGCCCAAAACGTTCAGCCTTCTGCTCCTTTGCTCTGTGTTAGGTCATCTACCCAAGTCTTCTACCCTTTTTCATCCTTTTTTTATTAATTTGCTACAATACACCATTACTCTATAGTCGGGTCACTGTTCTGTACAAATTTTTACTTACCTGAGTCTTTTCTTCCCACGTTCAGCCTTTTCCTTTGTTACCCAATTCAACCTCCACTTCCAGGGTTTTCTTCATAAAAGAAACACAAACACATTAAACATGGACTTCAAATAAATTAATATTTACATTTGAATAGTGTATCGCGCCCACCTTTCCATCACATTTCGGAATTCCATTGGTTTTACGTTATATTCTCCTTTTTCCTTCCGACGTGATTCCTTAACTAAAAAACCTTACTTCCGGATTTGAATTCCTTTGCAATTTAACTTTGGAGCTACATTGCATCCACACCTTATCACATGTCACAAGATTTAGCTCATAGAAAAAATAGGTTTCCTCTTATCATATGCGATATGCGATCACATTGCATCACAAACTGAACTTCTTATTACATCGCAACTTAAAATAATTAACTTGTGACACATTAATATATAAGTAAAAGTATCGCCGATAGTGATGTGCGGTATGTGAATTGGTCCCATGCCAAACTTTAAATCCTATAGACTTTAGCTTTGAAGTATATCGCATCCGATACTCTTATCTCATTTCACAGTTCGGAGTTTTAACATGATTCTTTTGTTCTTATCCTCCCAAGCTTGCAATGTGCGATATGCGGGCCAGGTCCATGTCATCTCTACATCATCGTGCCACGTCTCTGCCACATCATCACTACGCCATTGCCACATAGTCACCATGTCACTGTCACATCATCACCACATCACTTCCATGTCATCTTTCCATGTCATCTTCCGCACTTCGCATTTCACAATTTCTATGTCTTATCACATCGCAACTTCGCAAGTTTACATTTCTGCCATTAACTACTATGCCATATCACATGCACTATGTGATATGTGAAAGGACCTCCGCCTAACACATGGCTCCTCATCACATTGCAACTTAAATAATATAACTTTTGATGTTTTCTCCCACACTTCAAATTTCGCAATTTATGTGTCTTATCGCATCTTAACTACGCAAGTTTACATTTATGTCATTAAGTGTTATACCATATCACATGTGCTATGCGATATGCGTAAGGACTTCCACCCAACATGTGGCTCCTTGTTGGCTTGAAGCGTCCTGACCCAGGTTCGTTGTGCAAGGTTTTCCAACAAACCCATATACTACTGACCCTTTCGGTAGTGACCTGATTTTGCAGGTCACAGTCTCACCTGATGTAGTATGGGTGGGTGCTGGAACCAGGTTTTTGCACCCTGAGAAAGGATGGGTAAGGAAAGCAGGGTTGCATATCGTTCTATAATTCCCAGATTACCTTGTCCTGCGCAGGGTTAATTACATTCCTAATTGCATCCATGTGCACTAGATCTATAGTTATAGGCTTATTATACCATCAACACAGTAGTACATAAACATAGCATGCCAGATCTAGATCCAAGAGCACAATACATAGATATTTCGCAGCTTAAAGACAGAAAATACACAACACAACATTTATTAGCAATTCACATAACATAACTCACAGATTTAGATCTCTAGTAATTCTCTGCAGTCATTCATTCATCAACCTTTCCTTACAATTCCCTTCTCAACCTGCGCACATAGCAGCAGGGTCTGCACACAGCTAGACTAGGATCTCCGCGCACATAGCCAACAGGAGTCTGTTCCCCAAAACCCAAACAGACAGCTTAAACCACAGATCGCATCAATATCTCATCAATTCCTATCCTATTTGATACAAAATACATCTCTATTTATAACAATCTAGCTCCGAATTTCCTATGGTCCACAACCCATGGTTTTCAGACCCCTAGTTTACCCTTTGACCCATTACAATGCATTTGGGGCTTTGACCCACCCCAAAACCCATGCGCTATATTAAATATAATCAAAATTAACCAAAATGGACCAGTTTTGCATCTTGTTAGGAGACCCCATTCCAACAGTCCCCCAACACAATCTTGTGACTCATCCCAAGTCACTGCACCGGTGCATTGTCGATCTGCGTACAATAGGTATCCAGAGAGTAGAAAAGCAGAGGGAGTACGTCTAGAATTTGGGCCGCAGCTTGCTGTGCAATGTTTATCAACACTAGGGAGGTATACCCATCTGTATTTGTAGTGATCCGTTGTAACAGCCTATGGAGACATGCGATGGCAGACTGAGCATCATGTGCGAGTTGGAGTGTAGTAGTAGACCATGGCTTCAGTCATTTTCGAATAAATTTCATGGATTGCTAGAGGTCCTCAATCCTGTCTCTGACGGCTAGGCGCTGCGCAGCATTGGGGGAAGGTGCGGAAGCTCGGACTTGATCTAGAACATCTTCTTCCTGTTGTAATTCATGCTAGATGTGTTGAATCAAGGAATGGTGTTGAACTGCCATCCATAGCTCTGTAGCGGTTGCGACCAATTGTTCTCCCTGCGTCAGCTGCTCCTCAATGATACACATTGCGTCTGTGACTATGGAAATCCACTGGGCCCGGACTTCTGGAGGTATGGCATATTGTTGCTTGTCCTGGTCACGGTGGTGACCCTCCCGCACCACCCTGGAGGATAGCCTTTGTAACTCTAAACTAGATAGCTGTGCTAAATCTAGTTGGACGTCCTCAATAGTCAGGTCAGGAGTGAAAATTATGGCTGCGCGAGGGAGGACTCATACATTACTTCGGGTAGGTGGCGCTTGGGAGTTGCGGAGACATCGTAGCATGTCTCTATATCTTAGCGTTCCTTGTGGCCTGCAGACAAACTTGTAGTCGGAAGCCCGAGCTCCATCATATAACTACACACAGCAGTCCCAGTTCCTTGCACCAGTTCTTTCGACGGGTTCGGGTCCATAGTGTTAACAAAATGACGAACATTATAGATAATATGGATGACCATAAAAACCCGGAACACAAATAGCCAGAGCCTGCCAAACAGTGAATAAATATCCCAACGTGAAGCTTTGCAGCCATCCACGCCCCCTCTAGAGTTATTAATTGGTGAGGGAGTTCGTTCGTGGCACGTACCCTCACTTCGGTGGACCGTTTTGTCCATTAATTGCTGCATTGTCACCCTGACGCCTGTATTTCGTACTTGCGGGGGTCTTTTCTTATGAAATCGGGACATGCCGGCGGTTATCCTTCATGCCCTAGGTCGTGTCCATGAGTTGTCAGACCATATATGATGCCTGTATGTCGTGTGCGTATTTGGATCGAGGGTCGAGGTGAGGTGATCCTACAAGTTGGATAGCAGTCTTGTCGAAGCTTTTATTTCACCTACGGGCAGGATGTTCCTGGTTGTGTCATACGTCCTAGTGTAATTTATTACTTGAGATGTTTGCTGATGCTTTGATAGGTCTATACTTTTATGTGTGCTGAGGGTTGTGGTACCCCGATAATTTTGTTCAGGTGAGATTCGGTCGCACTCTTTAGCGTTGCTCCATAGTAGGTATCCACGTAGGTCAACTGACTTCGGAGCCCATCTGGCCCCAGGGGTCCCTATGTGCAGGATCACCCTACTCCATCATTTCCCTTGAGTGAAGAATACTGGTCCGCATGTAGGTGTTCCATATAGCGTTAGTGGTAATTCTTCTGGCCTACGGTCCATAGGACTCTTCAGTTCATCAGGTTTCTGATCTTCGCCTGCGTCCTTTTGGTGGTCGAAATGTGACGGAAATTCCTGATGGTCCAAAGGCTTCGCAGTGATGAAGCCTCATGCAACCAACCTTGCCAATTCTCCAGCTCTTCATCGGAGTCAGAAAAACATTCACTGTCCTTTTCCCAACAGAGCATTCCTTCATCTGTGGGGTTAACTCGATCTTCATTCTACGCAATTATCATATAAATGTGATCCAATTCCTCCTTTTCATAGGCTGGCTCTGTGTACCGCACATGTTCAGCTGGGTCTAGTGGTACTATGACACGCGTACCTTTTTTTTCAAATACCATGCTACGTTTCGTGAGATTGATGACACCTCCCATGTCTATTTCCCAGTCCAATCCAAGGAGCGCAGGGTAAGGGTCCACATCTTCTACTATTTCTAGTACTTCAAAATCGGCTAGGGCCCGTACCCTTACGATGTCTACCATGACTTAGGGTAACCTACCCAGAGGGATGATCTTTTGTTGATTCGCCATTTGCAGCTAGATATTCGACCATTCCAACTTAGGCTCTCCCATTCATTGCCATGATTGTTTTGGTAAGACGTTGGCATCCGATCCAAGATCCAAGATAACTCGATCCATTTCATAGTCTCTGATATGTGCAGTTAACTGCATTTCTCTCCCGGTGCATTTCTTATAGTTGTACAATTTGTGTACATCCTTGGTCTTAGGGATCAAGGTGGGCCGAGCTACGTAGTTATTTAGTAATGCTAGGAGATTTCCTATGGCTTGTGGATTTCTTAGAAACTTTAGACACGCCTTTAAAAATGGCTCAACTCCTTCTTCGATCTGAGGCTGCATAGGGGTTGCCAATGGTGCTTGTTCCTTGCAAGGCACTCCTTTCTGAAAGGCAAGCCCTTATTTGTTTCCCTGGGTGGCCAACCCACTATGTGTCATGACTTTTACACTTGGATCCACCTCCCGTTGCTCAGTTTTAACCCTCTGTACGTTTTGTGTAGGGGTAGGCTACCTTTTCTACATCTTGGCTATTAAAGTTGGGCAGTCTTCCACCTCATGGTAGAGCTATCTACAATATTTACACGTCAGCCTGGTGGGATTAGGGAATTATCTGGAAAATTTTCCTATTTCCCCACAGTTATAACAGATTTTCTGGCCTTGTCCTTAGCTTGTGCTACCTCCCTGACCTCCTCTGCCTCGGCCTAGTGATCCTCCAAAGTGCACAGCTAGTCTTGGTGATGCAGGGTCTGATTGCACCTGATATAAGTTTCCCCGATCCATCATTAAGTCATACGTTCGACAGTTCTGCTCATCATGTCCCACTGATCAGCAGAAGCGAAACCATTGTTGTTTGAGTTCTGGGATGTACGCACCTAGCCGAGGGCAATGTTTCGTATCATGTAGGCCTGCCACCCAACAATCATCGCACCACAATGCAGATTCGCTTGATCCTGGTCATAATAGGATAGGTTCCCTACTTACTTCGGGTTGTATCGGACTAGGCCCTCTTACTTGCATATAATCGGCCAGCAGAGGGCACTGATCCTTCGTATGGCCAGACGCCCGACAACGTATGCACCAAGGATCTGTGCAGATGTCCTTTCCTCGTTCTTTTCACAGGTTCTGCATATCCATATGCATAGCCCCAAGTTGTTCCTAGATTTGTTGTACCCCTGCGGAGGTATCCTCTCGGGGTGTAGCCTCTAATTTCATAGCGACTTCCATAGCTTTCTCTTGTGATTCAAAGGTCTATTTCCCATCGATCTATGCAGGTGAGGTAACAACATGGTGATGAACCACTCCATATGTTTTCTATCATCATACTCAAACCCTCCATCCCTGATTGATTTCTTAAGTCACTGATCAGCCTCCCATACTAACTCAGACGCACCTTTTTTGAAGTCCTTTACCTCTACTACCAGCTGGGAGTAAGATTTCAGCTTCCGTAATTGTTGCTTCAAAGCATATTTGATATCTTGAATGGAAGTAGTCTCATTCTGGGCAATGTATCGCATATACCAGTCCAGAGCTCTGTCTTCGAATGCTAAAGACAGCTGCACCCTTTTGATTGTGTCACTTGCTACATTTTGCACAGTCCAGACAGAGTCTGCCACAAACCAAAATTGGTCCATATCCTCTTCTCCCACCCCCTTGAAGGTAGGTAGTTTAAAATGCGCAACCATATCACTATCGATGAAGGGTGGTGGTTCAGACGAATTCTTACATTTACACGTTCGAGGTGGCGATACAACCGAGGGGTCATGTGTAACAGGTTCCTGAAGCAGATTGTAGGCGGATCTCCCTCCGTCAAGGTTGGTTCGATAGTATTTACCACTGCGGGTTGCACTCCCATCTAGATCCGAGGTCATTCAGTCCGTATGACTACACAGAATGCTCCCTTCACACAGTAATTTCTTGATCAGCAATGGTAATGTCCTCAAAAACTTGCCTCAGAATCCCTTGAAAAATCGCCATTCAGCTTCAGAGTATGATACAAACTGATCAATGGAAAATTCCATTACAAATCCTCCCAGCACGCTATCCACCCAGTGATCCACCATGCGTGTGATAGTATTATCAGTTTTTTCAAGTTGTTCGAGAAACTCCAAGGTCCACAAAGTGACCTGCTCATCCTTCCAGTACTTCTGGAATTCCACTAATCTGGCCAGCCACTCTTGGAGTTCAATTACAAAAGAACCAAAGAATATTTCGTAGCTTTCAATAAGGACGTACCTATTTTTCCATATTTTCATCGTTAACTTCTCACTACTATTTTATTTTACTGTGAACTCCTGGATCTGTCTCTCGAACCAGTACTCGATCTCTTTTCTTTCAGGCTTATAGTATTCTCTTGCCATTACTCAATTCCTCTCTTAGACCTCTTCCGGTCCCGACAACAGAACCATTTGTTGGCTTGAGGGGTCTTAACCCAAGTTTGGTGTGCAAGGTTTTCCAAAAAACCCCTATACTACTAGCCCTTTCGGCAGTGACCTGCTTTCGCAGGTCACAGTCTCACCTGAAGTAGTATGGGTGGGTGCTGGAACTAGATTTTCACACCCTGATAAAGGATGGGTAAGGCAAGCAGGGCTTCGTCTTGTTCTATAATTCCCAGATTACCTTGTCCTGTGCATGGTTAATTACGTTCCTAATTGCATCCACGTGCACTAGATCTATAGTTATAGGCTTATTATATCATCAACACAGTAGTACATAAACAGAGCATAGCAGATCTAGATCCAAGAGCACAATACATAGATCTTTCGCAGCTTAAAGACAAAAAATACACAACACAACATTTATCAACAATTCACATAACAGAACTCAGAGATTCAGATCTCTAATAATTCTTCACATTCATTCATTCATCAAGCTTTCCTTACAATTCCCTTCCCAACCTACGCACACAGCAGCAGGGTCCGCACACAGTTGGACAAGGATCTCCGCGCACACAGCCAACAGGAGTCTGTTCCCCAAAACCCAAACAGATAGCTTAAGCCACAGATCGCATCAATATCTCATTAATTCCTATCCTATTTGATACAAAATACATCTCTATTTATAATAATATAGCTCTGACTTTCCTATGGTTTGCAACCCATGGTTTTCAGACCCCTAGTTTACCCTTTGACCCATTACAATGCATTCAGGGCTTTGACCCACCCCAAAACCCCTGCGCTATATTAAATATAATCAAAATTAACCAAAACGGACTAGTTTTGCATCTTGTTAGGAGACCCTGTTCCAACACTCCTCATTGCAACACAACTTAAACAATATAACTTGCAATGTCTTCTCCCACACTTCACATTTCGCAATTTTTGTGTCTTACTGTACTGGACGTGAATATCCTCACTTGACCCTGCACTGCAAAATTTTCTTCTTGCATGCATGACACTATCTTTTGCATCTGTTTCTACTCCTAGCTTATTTCTTGCTCCTTTGGCTTAAGTAATAGTTCTAAAGCTACTCCTTGCCACTTTTCTACTCCTCTGCCTTAGATTATACTTATAATGCTTCTCCTTTGCCTTGCTCCTTTGCCTCTTTGCTGCACATTGCTGCTCCTTGCCTCCTTTTTTCATAATGTTGCTCCTTTGCCTCTTTTTTGTTCTTGCACTGTACTTTTGCCTTCTTTTCCTTATTTCTCATTTATACTCCAGTTGATCCTGATATGCTCCTCTATCCTCAATGATACTTCTGGTGCTACTCCTTTGTGCTCCTTTTCCATCAATGACAATATTTCCAATAGTCTCCCCCTTTGGCATTGATGGTGACACTTCCTCCAACACTTCCTCCCCCTTTCATTCTGAGAAGTGTCTATCTTCCTCTACTTGATTTTCCTCCCCATTTGATAGCAATGGCAAGTGGTTATAATTGTTTTCGTCATTGCATTACTTTTCTCCGAGTTGTGTATAAGAATTCTTCATTCTACTCCTTTGTTATGAAATGAATATACACACTCCATCTATTCATTACACACTTGATGAATCCTTTTGTATTATAATGACTACACCCAATCCACCAATGTATTACTACTTCTTGATTGTCCTGTATCAACCGTGATTGTTGCTTTTTGTTACACATAAGCATTGCTTTATATGTACTTCAAAAGTACAAGAGAATTGAGAAAGAATTGCAGACTTCATATGATATATGAGCATTGTTGGGGTAACACTTTGAAATTCATTGAGATTGCATGAATATACACAATAAAATGATGCTATCACAACTCATGAGAATGCTAGAAGGTATGTTGCCATAGAATGTTATGCTTGTTTGTCCCTTGCTGCTTGATGAAATTTTGTGCAGTGGTGAAATATCAACAATTCCTTTCTTTCCATACTTTGATAACGCAACTTGACATTCTCCTTGATGTATTTCTGACATATCACCACCCTGATGTATGTTATCATACTCTGATACTGGGGACCTGTACCATATTACTGCTCCAAAAAAAATAACATTTGGTATTCTAATGAGAGGAATACTTCTCCAATGATGATATACTGATAATAACATTTTTATTATTCATCCTTCTTAAAATAATTTTGTTACATTATTAACACTTGCAGTGAGACACACAGTGTAATCATCCTCTTGGTTTCCAAGTTCATGACTGATGTTCCCTTTACCACCATGGTTGCTTGCTACTTTCACTTCTTCCATCAACATGTTGGCTATTGAATGCTTCAGGTGTCCTTCTTCCTCTATAGTTCTCTACCAGAGGAATTGTCCTTTCCCTTCCTGATCTTTTAACTGTTCTTATTCCAAGTAGCTCTTCTCTGACAACTTTTATGGGCTACTCTCCCCGTGAGAAGTTTCTTCTTGTCTAACCTTGGCTAGATGTTTGTTCCTGATATTGCAGCCTCTACTGGCGCTTTTTTTTATTTGATTTCTAATCACATCAGAGCGTATCATATGTAGACAATATCCCTAGTTTGTCTCTTAGTTATTTGAATGGTTCTCTAACAAGAGGTTTTGTAAATATGTCTGTTGTTTTTTCCTTTGTTGGGACGTATTCCATATTTACTATTTTTTCAGCTACTTATTCTCTGAGGAAGTGGTACTTTTTTTAGATGTGCTTGGTTTTCGAATGAAGCACATGATTTTTTGATATGCTTATTGCACTTGTATTATCACATTTGATAGAAATAGTTTCATTGATGCTTATCTTCATGTCTTGAAGATTTTTTTTCATCCACATCACTTGTGTGAAACAAGTTGTTGCTGCTATGTATTTTTCTTCTGCTGTAGATAGAGAGACAGATGTTTGCTTCTTTCTTAACCAAGCCACTAGAATTTCTCCTAAATATAATGAACCTCCAATGTGCTTTTCCTGTCATTCACAAAGCCGGCCCAATCTGCATCTATATATTTTTTCAACGTGGAATATTTACCTTTCGGATACCATAGGCCATATTGTGAAGTTCCTTGTAGGTATCTAAATATCCCCTTAATTTCAAGCAAGTGATTTTTTTTTGGTGTTGCTTGATATCTTGCCACAAGTCCTACTACTGACATAATGTCTAGTCTAGAAGCTGTTAGGTATAGTAGACTTCCTGTCATAGATTTGTAGAGTCTTTGATCTACATCTACAAATCCATCATCATCACATAACTTGCATCTAGTTATCATGGGAGTTGACACAGGTTTGCAGTCTTCTATGGGAGTTAACATTTCTCTTAAGTATTTTTCTTGTGAAATGAATATGCCTTTGTTCTTCTATAGAATTTGAAGTCCTAGGTAGAAGTTAAGCTCTCCAATCATAGACATCTAAAATTATGACTTCATATCTTCTGCAAATCCTTTTACTAACTCATCCTTGTTGCTCCCAAACATGATTTCATCTACATATACTACTACAATTAAGAGTTCATTTTCATCAGCCTTTATATAAATATTGTTGTCTACTCCTCCCTTCTTGAAACCTTGTTTTTGAAAGTACTTGTCCAGCCTAGAATACCATGCACGTGGTGCTTGTTTGAGACCAATAGGGCTTTCTTTAATATGCAAACATAGTTGTGTTTATTTGCTAAGGAAAATCCTACAGGTTGTTCCATGTAGACTTCTTCCTCTAGATCTCCATTTAAGAAGGAAAACTTCACATCCATTTGATATACCTTGAAATCATGATAGCATGCAAAATCCAGAAACATTCTAATTGCTTCCATTCTTGCTATAGGGGAAAAAGTTTCATCATAGTCAAGTCCTTCAATTTGAGAGTATCCCTTACATACAATTATGGATTTTTTCTGATTACCTGACCTTGTTCATTCCTCTTATTCTTGAATATCCACTTTATTATAATGACATTTTTCCCAACAGGACTTGGTATGAACTCCCAGGCCTTGTTCTTCTCAATCTAGTCTAATTATTCGTTCAGAGAATTTATCCAATTTTTTTCTTTGTTGGCTTCATCGAAATTTTTCGGTTATATCTGTGACAACATGACTAGATACACTTCCTTAGTCTATTCAGCTAGTTGTCTTCTATTTTGGACTCGTGCACTCTTGTCTCCAATGATTTGATCTTCTAGATGGTTCATCTGAATGTGTATCAAGGGTCCTTTTGAGGTTATTTTTGTATCTTTTGTTGTCTCATTTTGTTCTTTATTTTCTTGATTCTCATCTTGATGATCATTCAGAGGATTGAAACAATTTGTACTTCTGGTTTTGTCTGGTAGTTATTCATCGAATCTCACATCAACGCTTTCCATAATTTTATGTAGTCTTTTATTGTAGCACCTATAACCCTTACTCTTTGATGCATATCCCAAAAATATTCCTTCATTATCTCTTGCATCATACTTCCCCAATTTTTCATCATTATTATTTATGAAACATTTGCTACCAAATACTCTAAAGTGCTTAATTGATGCTGGTTTCCCATGCCACAGTTCATATGGAGTCTTGTCACAATTTGGTCTGAGATGAGTTTTGTTGAGAATATGAACAAATTTGTGTACTACTTCTACCCAGTAGGTTTGGGGAATGTTTCTTTCTTGCATCATGGCTCTGGAAATATGTTGTACATACCTATTTTTCCTCTTTGCCACTCCATTCTATTGAGGTGTATCTACAACTATAAAATTTTTCTTTATCCCACAATCATTGCACAAGTTTACAAACTCATCACCTGTGAATTCACCTTCTATGTCTGATTTGATGTATTTTAGTTTACATCTATTTTGATTTTCTGCCAGTGCCTTGAATATTTTAAATTTCTCAAACGCTTCGGATTTATATCTGAGAAATGCCACCCATGTTAATCTGGAAAAATCATCGATTATCAGCATGAAATACGATTCTCCACCTGGTGCATTTGTTCTTGAAGGTCTACGCAGGTCCATGTGTACAAGCTGAAGAGGCTTACTTGTAGATGGTATTTATATTTGAACGATGTGTGAGTTTGTTTTCCCATTTGGCAGGACTTACATATGGTATTTGGTGGCTTCTTTATTGCAGTAAAATATCTGACAACTTTATTTTTGCTCAGTTTGACGATGTGGTCAAAATTTAGATGTCCCAATATTCTATGCCATAGCCAAGATTCGTTATGTTTGCTGATGTGGCATGCTTCATTCTCCTCTTCCACTATATAAACATTACTCTCTGTTCGAACACCTTTGACCAAGGTCTTTCCTATGGTGATTTACCTTACTTTACAATCTTGGGCTCTCAAAAGGACCTCACATCCTTTATCACACATTTGACTAACACTTAATAGATTGGCTTTTAGACCATCTACAAAAAGTACATCCTAAGCCTCTCCTCTTCCATTATTCAGGTTGACTGCGCCTTTTCCCTTGATTTTCCCTGCTCTATCATTACCGAATGTTACATTCCCAGATTTCTTTTCATCAAAAGTTATAAACTTGCTTAGGTCTCCAGTCATATGTTTTTAGCACCACTGTCCACATACCATTTATTTTTATGATATTGAGAAATTAGAACCAAATCACATTTATTTAGCTTCCTTTTCCATTGCTTGCAACTATTTTTTCTATAATTTTTTTAGGATATGGATCACAGTCTTTGAGATGGCATTCGTTAGACTTGTGCCCATTTTTATGGCAGCAAATTTTTTTTATTGTATTTCAGAATGGATTATGTACACAAGTGAATCCACCATTATTCTTAATTCCCTTTGAATTTCCATACTCCAGCCTAATTCTATACGCTCTACACTCCATGGCTTTATGACTGAACCTCTTAAAACAAATAAATACCCATGGAAGTAGTATCTCTATCCAGCGGAGAAGGTTGTTTGGGGATATAGCCATATGGTTATATGAAAATTATGTCTTTGAAAGCCATTTGATCTGTGCTAGAATTTTTCTTGGTTGTTCACTCCTTTTGTTTCTAGGGCTTTCATTGTGGTGGATTTTTGTTGTAGCTCATGAGGATTTAAAGGGTTTCCCACAATTTTTTTCTCAAATTGATGGGAGTCAATGTTTTATTTTAGTACAACTTTCACAAATGTAATAGCTTTCTTATCCTCTGCCTTTTACTTGTTGTATTCTCCTTCATATCCTATCCCAATCTTTACAAGAGGAGATCTTTGTGCATTTAATATCCGGTCCAATTTTTCAACACCTTTTAACTATTGAATGTTCATTGTTAAATCAGTTTGATCCTTTTCCAATTTCTTCCTCAGACTCACCACCTTCTTCCAATATTCCACATTCCTGAATTTTCTGTCTTATTTGTTGTAGCAGAATGTCTTCTACTTTCCTTGCTTGTTCTAGTTCAATTTTAAACTTGATAAAATATTCAGAGTTTGGTTCTTCCTTTACATGTTTCATAAGGATTTCCTTCTATTTTCTAGTCTTGAGCTTGAGTCTATCTATTTCCTTTAGGGCACTCACAAACTCCCCCTCAAGATCTACCTCACCTTCTTCTTCAAATTCCAGGAGATATTTCTCAAGCTCTTCCTTGGCCATCAAAATGAATTCTGATGTTCCTTCTTCATTGGGGGATTCATCTAAACTCTCAACTACACTATTGTCTTGTTGAGCATAGAATGTTCTTCTATTAAATCTGTTCCCTTTCTGCATATTGCTGAAATTTCTTTTCTCTTTCCATTTTGACTGATTCTTTATTTTCTTATGAGGAAATTTTGAACCATCGTGCCCAACTCTTCCACAATTAAAGAAATTGAATGGAAGTTTAACTTTATACTTACATGTGCTTCTATCCAATATTCTGACAAATTTGGTTTCTTCTTCATCAGAGCATGAACATGTACCTTCCTTTTCTTCTATGCACTTGTCTACCTAAAAGGAAACCTCCCTCGTGTTTGAATTCCCTTTGGGAAGTCTCATCTCATGTGTTATTAGGTTCCCAAGTGATTGGTTTCTAGTTAAGGTTTCCAAATTTGTTGTTTCTTCCATGGTAGAAACCTTAGGATTAAACCTAGGTGGTAGAGATCTCAATAATTTTTGTACTACAACACTTTCTTTAATTTCTTCTCCTAGGCCTATCATGATACTCACAACTTCTACAACTCTTAATAAGAATGCAGCTATATGTTCATCTTCATTCATTTTTAAGTTTTAAAATTGAGTTCTATGTGCTTTTAGTTTGGCCATCTTCACCTTTGTATCTCCCTCATAAATTTTTCCTAAAGTATCCCAGATATCTTTGGCAGTCTTACTGTGCATTACTTTGAGAAATCCTGACTCACTAAAACCGCTCAGGAGTGCATTTATTGCTTTTGCATTAGCTCTGAAATTTTTTTTGGCTTCTTCCTCAGTGTCCATATCCTTTGGTGCATATTTTTCTTCCACAACAGCCCAAACTTCTATTCCTAGAGACATTAAGTATGTCCTCATTATTATTTTCCAGAAAGCATAGTTTGTGTCAGTAAACAATGGGGCTTTATTTGTTGAGCATCCTTCTAGGCTAGCCACTTTATGGACCTAGGACCTCCTTCTAGTTGTTAAACTGATACAGAAGGAAATGGCTCTGATACCAATTGATGAACCCTTAGCTAAATTGAGAAGGGGGGGGGGGGTGAATTAGTTTAGTACATTCATGGACATTTAAAACTTTTTCCTTTAAACTTATTTACACCTCCATTTCATAAGAAAAGTAATATATAATGAATCAGAAAAATTAATATGTGGGCAGCAAGTGATAAGAAAATTAAATAGAATACATCAACACATAATCATCATGCATATAGAAACATATATAAATGGAAACCCATAAGGGAGAAAACCACATATTATTATTGTTTTGATGTAAAGGCAAGCTCCAACTCCCTCTCACAACTGATTTTATGTAGGCTCCAACTTACATGAGGCTACTACCTCAATTTCTGCAAGCTACAACTTGCACAGAAGCTCCAACTCCCATCTAATTTCTGTAGGCTCCAACCCACAGCAGGCTTCTACCTCAACCAGCTAAAACTGGACATATATCAAGCTACAACTTGATATGGAAGCTCCAATTCCTTCACACTACAATAAAATCATATGCTGATTTACCTGGATATTAGCTCTGTTTTACTCCTTCTTCACTGCTACCTTTTCAGCCTTCATATCTACTTCATATCAGCTCTGTATGTCCACAACATCTCTATCTACTCACTCTCATTCTTCCACTCTCTAAGCTCTTTATGAAAATTGCAATAACATCATTTATAGAGATAACTTCATGGTTGTTTGCATTCTATATGGAAATATGAAGTGAACAAGAATGACTCTTTGCCTTCCACCCATTCATTTCCTCACTTAGCATATTCAGAATGTTACAACAATATATACATTTATTTTAGTATCAAATGGATTTTTTCTTTGCCTTGGAGACTTGCCTTTGCATCACAAAAAATATAAAATATATCAATAAATTTACATTCATAGAAAACATTTCAACTCAGCCCTTTTATCTTCTTAGCTTTGTTGTGCATTTGTCCTCTTATGCTTGTTGTCCCTTTTTCTTTCATGTTTCTGCTATTATATTCTAATTTTGCTGCATAACATCCTTTTTCCAGACTCGACTTAGCTGGTACGTTCACAAAACTGCCACCATAGGCTCCTTTTCCCAACTCTTCCTATATTCCTTCCTTCTATTGCCCACATCATTCAACCTTCTGCTCCTTTTCTCTGTGTCAGGTCATCTACCTAAGTCTCCTTTTATTCACTTTCAGCCTTTTATTATTAATTGGTTGCAATACACTGTTACTCTATAGTCGGGTCACTGTTCTGCATGGATTTTTACTGACCCGAGTATTTTCTTCCCGCATTCAACCTTTTCCTTTGTTACTCGAGTCGACCTCCACTTATAGGGTTTTCTTCATAAAACCAACCCAAACACATTAAACGTGGACTTCAAATAAATTAATATTTACCTCTGAATAATATATCGTGTCTTCCTTTCCATATCATTTCGACATTCCATTGGTTTTACATTATATTCTCCTTTTTACTTCCGATGTGATTTCTTAACTAAAAACCCTTACTTTCGGATTTGAAATCCTTTGCAATTTAACTCTGGCGCATCCACCCCTTATCACATGTTGCAATATTTAGATCATAGCAATAACATGTTTCCTCTTATCATATGCGATATGAGATCGCACTGCATTGCAAACCGAACTTCTTATCACATCGTCACTTAAAACAATTAACTTGCGAGGCCTTAACATATAAATATAAGAATCGCCGATAGCAATGTGTGGTATGAAAATGGGTCGCACACCAGACTTTAAATCCTCTAGACTTTTGATTTGAATTATATCGCATCTGATACTCTTAACATGATTCTTGTGTGCTTATCCTCCTGAGCTTGCGATGTGCGATATGCGGGCTAGGTCCATGTCATCTCTACGTCATCATGCCACGTCACTACCACATCATTGCTACGTCACTGACACATCATCACCACGTCACTTTCATGTCATCTTGCCATGTCATCTTCCGCACTTCGCATTTCGCAATTTTTGTGTCTTATCACATCATAACTTCGCAATTCTACATTTCTGCTGTTAACTATACCATATTGCATGCGCTATGAGATATGCACAAGGACCTCTACCTGACATGTGACTCCTCATCGTAGCACAACTTAAACAATATAACTTGCGATGTCTTCTCCCGCACTTCACATTTCACAATTTCTGTTTCTTATTGAATCGCAACTTCACAAGTTTACATTTATGTCGTTAACTGCTATACCATATCGCATGCACTATGCGATATGAGCAAGGACCTCCACCTGACACATGGCTCCTCATCGCATCACAACTTAAGCAATATAACTTGTGATGTCTTCTCCTGCACTTCACATTTCGCAATTTTTGTGTTTTACTGTACTGAACGTGAATATCCTGACTTGACCTTGCATTGCACAATTTTCTTCTTTGATGCATGACACTATATTTTGCCTCTTTTGTTGCTCCTTGCTTCTTTGCTGCTCATTTGCCTTAAGTAATAATTCTAAAGCTGCTCCTTGCCTGTTTGCTGCTCCTCTACCTTAGATTATACTTCTAATGTTTCTCATTTGCCTCTTTGTTGCACATTGCTGCTCCTTTGCCTCTTTTCTACTCCACTATAATTTTTCCTTATTTTCCTTATTTTCTCCTTTATACTCTAGTTGATCCTGATATGCTCCTTTTTCCTCATTGATACTTCTGGTGATGATCCTTTCTACTCCTTTTCCATCAATGACAATATTTCCAACATGAAAAGCATATGGAAGACCAAAAAGCCACATGGAGGAATCCAAATAGATAGTAGGCCATCTCAATAGACATCCATTACTTGGCATGTGTTTCATTTATACAAATCAACATGAGGAAAAAATTCTAGTTAATTATTATCCTTTCCTAGAAAGTAGGACAGTTGTTGCTAAATTCTTGGGGAGTACATTCATGTCTTAGTCATGGAGAATGCCATTCGAGCATCTCATCTATGTCTATGTAATTGTCCCACTATTAGATAAGTGGAGGAAATAAATGTAATTAGAGTCCTATTAGGAGAGTAACTGTTGAATTACTAGGTGTCTTTTTATGTTCCAAAAATATAGTGTTCAGTTATGATTAGGTGTCAAAGTCAAGGTTCGATGATCTAGCCAGCTGGGCAGATCCTATGTAATGTAAAAAGAGTCTATTTATAGACAGAATATTGAATAACAAAGGATTGGAGAATGATTTTAACACAGCTACTATTGTAAATTTTCATATCAGTAATAGACAGACAGTGACTATTTCTTTCTTCACCTGAGATTCTTGATGTGTTTCAATGGGTTTATGTGTCTCTTTTATATCTTTCTTCCATTAATATTGATGTTAAATTACTCAGAATTCATTTCATACATGCTCTGACTTCATTTTAGCATTGATTTTCTGATTATTCCCATGTGTTAATGTTTTTCTGTCATTGAAACATAAAAAGCCTTAGTTCCCATATGTTAGGTCCCTATATTACTAGTTTAGCCCCTTATTATTATTAGTGTAGCCCCCTTATTCTTATTATTGTATCTCCCTCTAACCCCAATATTTTTATTATTGTCCCCTTACATTGTTATTGTTAGGTCTGCTAGGATTACATTGTGGCCCCATGGACTCCTATATATAGAAAGGAGGTTTTTTCATTTGTATCATCCAAGAATTGTTCTTTCATGTAATGTATTGGAGGTTTCCCCCTTGAATTTTTTTATTTATAAGGCGTTGATATCTCTTTTCTTCTATTTTTGGAGCTAGTTTCACAGCATTTGGTATCAGAGCTTTGGATTCTAGGGTTTCGCTGCTCTAAGCATGTCATCGTGGAATTTTCTCTATAAAAAATTTTCTACAAAGGTTCAAAAGCTGAAATTTTTAGAGTACGAAGCCGACATCTAGAGGAACATCTTCGCAAAATTTCATAACTTGGTTCACATATGATCTGTGCAAGTTAGGTCTTTTTGCAGGCTCCTCAATTTAACCTAAACAGGTCATCGTGGAATTTTCGCTATAAATTTTTTTCTATGAAGGCTTAGGATCTGAAATATTTAGAGCATGAAGCCGAAATCCTTAGGAACATCTTCACAAAATTTCAGATCTTGGTTCGCAACATTTTCGGAGATATGGTTTGTGGAAGTTAAGACTTTTTCAGGCTTTCGAATTTCATCTCAAAGGGGTGATCATGGGAAAATATTCATAACTCTCTCTCTCTGTGCATTGGATTGGAATTCTGTAAAAATTGGACACAAACACAGGGAATTTAGTTTCCTATCTGTCAATTTCAGAGCCGAAGGAGGAAGCAGTCACATGTGGCAATTCATACAAGTTCGCTCTACTAAACCAATCCATAATTAGGTCATCGTAGGAGATTGGGCACAAATTTTCCTTCAAGAATCCAAATCAAGTCAGACTTGTGGCATTCAAAAGAGGATTCAGAGGGCTACCTCAGTACCAAATTTCAGATATTGAAGATCCGAAATCATAGAGATAATTCAGTTTCAATATCGCACTCCTCAAAAACAAGAAAAATGTGTGTATTTTTTTTCAAATTACATAAGTCTCATTTGAAAAAAATTAGTTGGAATTTATTCCAAGGGCATATTGAAGAATAGATATCAGTATTGGGTTCTAAAATGGCCCCTAAAAGGAATTCAACACCCATTAAGCCTTCATAATGCTCTACTATGATTCATGAAGACGAAGAAACACAACATGAGATATCAAAATTACAAGAGAAAGTGCACCAAATTTCACTATCGCAAAGAGCAACAAAAAATGAAATGGAAGTTTTGAATAAAGGCATGGAAAATAAGATGGATGGTTTGAAGAAAGGCATGGAAGATAAGATGAATGGTTTGGAAGCTAAGATGAAAGGCATGGAACTGGGCATGGAAGCTAAGATTGATGAAAAAATGGAAAACATAAAAGTAGACATCGAAGGTTTGGCAAAGTTGATACAAGAAATGTTTCCTAATGGAGAAACGATAGTAGAGGAAACTCATGATGAGAACAAAATAAATGTTAATCATGAATTCATACACTCTAATGTTGGACGTAAGAACAACCATATTCCAAAGATGGATATGAGGAAGTTTGATGACAAGGATCTTATAACATGGATACTACAGATGGAGCAATATTTTGATCTCAATAATGTGAAAAACACACAAAAGGTACGCATTGCAACTTTACATTTAGAACAAAATACATTTGTATGGTATTGATGCCTTTACTCCCGTAAACAAATTGTCACTTGGTTAATTTTTACGAAGGAAATGATAGCACACTATGAGGATACAAAGAGCAACACCTTCTTTAGCCAATTGATAAATCTAAAACAAAAGGGTTTAGTGGGGAAGCACATTGAGGACTTCCAAAAATTGAATATAAGGGTAATTGATATTCCAGAGAAGCACAACATTGATCTCTTCATAGGTACTTTAAAGGATAAAATCCAACATGAAGTTCGCGTTTTGGAACCTGATTCATTGGAGAAGGCATTCGGTTTGGCAAGAAAAATTGAATGTAAAATTATGGCGACAAGGAAGCCTACCACTCACTTCTATAAAGAGGGAAGTGTTACTACTCCTAGATTTCCACAACATACAAGGTTGACACCACAACAATTGGAAGAAAAAAGATCAAAAGGGCTTTGCTAAAATTGTGATAGCAAATACACTAAAGGTCATAAGTATGCTGAGAAGAAATTATTTTACATAGATTGTGAAGAGGAAGAAGAAAATGAACAAAAAGAGGATATACACTAGGAACCAACCCTAGAAGAGGAAGAAATGAGTCCGACCATATTGTGTAATGCATTGGTAGGAATTACCAATCCTCAAAATCTCAAGATAGAAGGACATATCAAGAAGAAAAAGGTAATAGTGTTGATTGATTCAGGTAGTACCCATAATTTTATTCATTGTAAGGTAGCCAAGAAATTGAATTGTTTCCTATACCCAGCACCAGAATGTCAAGTGATGGTTGCAAATGGAGGAACTATAAATTTCTCTAGAAAATATGATAATATAGAGCTAACCATGGGGGAATATGTATTGAATATTCCAATGCTTTCCATTCCTATGGGAGGTGTTGATGTTGTACTAGGAGTACAATGGTTACAATCTCTGGGGACGGTAGCTTTTAATTTTCAAGAACTTTTCTTGAAATTTTTTTCAGAAGGAAACGAAGTTGAATTATGGGGTATTGCAGGGAAGACGGGAAAGATAATAAGCTCTAATGTCATGAAAAAGCTTCTGAAGAAATAACAACGAGTCGTAATTGCACAATTATGCTCACAAGAAGTTCCAACAACAAAATCATGTATTTCTGCAAATCTCCAAAAAGTCTTGGACAATCATTCCAAGGTGTTTGAAACTCCCAAAGGACTCCCACCTATTCATGATCATGATCATGTTATTCATTTGTTTCCAGGAATTTTTCCTCCAAACATCAGGCCTTATAGATATCCTTATGTCCAAAAGAGAGAAATTGAACATATGATTGCAGAAATGTTAGAGGCTGGTATAATTCAACCTAGTCAAAGCTCCTTCTTTGCTCCAGTAGTATTGGTGCATAAGAAGGATGGATCATGGCGCATGTGTCTGGAATATAGGGAGCTCAATAAGCTCACCATTAAATATAAATTTCCCATTCCTGTGATTGATGAATTATTGGATGAATTACATGGAGAAATTTATTTTACCAAGTTGGATCTTCGTTCAGGATATCATCAAATTAGAATGAAGACTGAAGATATTTTGAAAACAACATTTCTAACTCATGAGGGTCATTATGAATTTTTGGTCATGCCTTTTGGCCTTACCAATGCACCTTCTACATTTCAAGGGTTGATGAATTCCATTTTCAAACCCCTCCTTAGAAAATTTGTGCTAGTATTTTTTGATGATATACTAATCTACAGCAGGTCTTGGAAGGATCATGTTGAACATGTTGACAGGGTGCTCAAACTATTGCAGGAGAAACAATTATATGCAAAAACATCCAAATGTTTCTTTGGAGTACAAGAGGTGGAATATTTGGGTCATATTTTATCTCACGAGGGTGTTAAAGTAGACCCTAACAAAATTAAAGCCATTAAGGAATGGAAAGTCCCCACAACCATAAAGCAGTTGCGAGGATTTCTCAGGTTAACAGGGTATTATCGCAAGTTTTTTAAGAACTATGGGAGAATAGCAGCACCTCTAACAACATTATTGAAGAAAGATGCATTTTCATGGACTCTTGAAGCAACTAAGGCCTTTGAACATCTTAAAGAGGCAATGTTCCTAGCACCGGTCTTAGCTATGCTAGACTTCACAAAAACCTTTATTGTGGAATGTGATGCCTCAGGAAATGGAATTGGTGTTGTTTTAATGCAGGAAGGAAGACCCATTTCTTTCGAAAGTCGTCCAATCAAAGGAAAGTATTTACAGAAACCTATTTATGAGAAGGAAATGTTAGCAATATTGCATGCACTAAAGAAATGGAGAACTTACCTAATGGGAAGACACTTCAAGGTAAAAAATGATCATGATAGTCTTAAACACTTTTTAGAACAAAGACTATCTTCAGAAGAGCAGCAAAAATGGGTCACAAAGATGTTGGGTTATGACTTTGAAATAATCTACAAAAAAGGGAAGCTAAATGTTGTTGCAGATGCACTCTCAAGAAAGAATGAAGAGGTGGAAGCATTGCTTTGTGACATTTCTATTATCCAACCAGATTGGATAACCGAAGCAAGAGATGAATGGAAGAAGGAAAAAGATGTATGGACACTCATTCAAAAGTTGCAGCAAGATCCTAGTACATCTGATACATTTAGTTGGAAAAATGATTCCTTATGGTACAAAGATTTCTTATATCTTTGTAATAATTCCCAACTAAAACAAAATATTCTTTTGGAATTGCACACTTCTCCTTTAGGAGGACACTCAAGATTTTTAAAAACTTACCACAGGGTGAAGAAAGAATTTTTATGGGATGGCCTTAAATCTGATATTAAAAAGTTTGTGGCGGAATATTTGGTTTTCCAGCAAAATAAAGTTGAGACAATTAAGACCCTGGGTCTTCTACAACCTTTATCCATTCCAAGTCAACATTGGGAGGAGATTTCAATGGATTTTTTCACAGGTTTACCTAAGTCCGAAGGAAAGAGTGTCATCATGGTGGTAGTTGATAGACTTACCAAGTATGCACACTTTTGTGCATTATATCATCCATTTAAAGCAAGTACATTTGCTACTACTTTTATGGAAACAATTCAAAAGCTACATGGAAACCCAAAGGTTATTGTGAGCGACAGAGATCCCATTTTTACTGGAAATTTTTGGACGGAGTTATTTTCTTGTTTGGGTACTCAATTAGCTCATAGCTCATCTTATCATCCTCAATCCGATGGTCAAAATGAGATAGTGAATAAATGTTTGGAAGGATATCTTCATTTTTTTGTATCTGATAAACAAACACAATGGGTCAAGTGGTGACCTATCGCTAAATGGTGGTATAACACTTCCTTCCATACTGCAGAAAAAATGACCCCATTTATGGCACTTAATGGATATCATCCACTGTCCATCACATCATCTTTAGGAGAAAATTATAAGGTTCAAGCAATGGAATATCACATCGAGCATCAACAAGAAGTTCTCCAACTCTTAAAGGATAACCTAAATTTGGCACAAAATCGAATGAAACAACAGGAAAATCAAAATCGCAACGAGAGAAGTTTTGATGTAGGATACTGGGTATTTTTATGGCTACAACCATACAAACAAATGTCCCTCAAGCAAGCTAAGAAGGATAATAAATTATCACCAAATTACTATGGTCCATACAAGGTGTTGCAAAATATTGGTACTATGGCATACAAATTAGAGCTTCGTGCTTCTTCGCGAGTGCATCCAATTTTCCATGTTTCATGCTTAAAGAAGGTTATAGGTGAAAATATTCCAGTTCAAACAATATTGCCAGAACTTGATGAGGAAGGAAAAATCATATTGGAACCTAAAGTGGTCATGGAAACAAGAACTCGACAGCTACGAAATCGATCAATTTTAGAGTATCTCATCAAGTGGAAGAACTTACCCACTAAAGATTCTACATGGGAGGATGAGAATTTTATACAGAAGCACCCAGAGCTACTCAAGCGTTAAGGAAAACACTTTTTTGAAAGAGAGGGGCATGTTAGGTCCCTATATTAATAGTTTAGCCCTTTATTGTTATTAGTGTAGCCCCATTATTGTTATTATTGTAGCCCCCTCTAACCCCAATATTGTTATTATTGTGCCCTTACATTGTTATTGTTAGGTCGGCTAGGATTACATTGTGGCCCCATGGACTCCTATATATAGAAAGGAGGTTTTGTCATTTTTATCATCCAAGAATTGTTCATTCATGTAATGTATTGGATTTTTCCCCCTTGAAGTGGTTTATTTCTAAGGCGTTGATATCTCTTTTCTTTATTTTTGGAGCTGGTTTCACAACACCATAAGTATGAATGCATGTCATTGAATCCCTTTTATTGACTCCATGAGTCCAATGGTAGTTAAATCTTCCTCCATTTTCACCTGCAATCACAAACATTAAAAAACTCATAGAGTTACCCATCTGTTTTAATACCTAATTGAGTAAATCATTTGATAAGTTGAGAGAGCCCTCTCAGGCTAAAGAGACTCATCCTCAGTCGAAAATTGGTTTGAAAGAGTTACTCTAAGTTTTTTGGTGGAGCAGCGCATTAGTGCCAATTTAGATATAACATTTTGGTGCGTCTTCCAGGAGTCTAAAGACATATTTCCTGAAGTTTGTGCTCAAACAGTGAAGCTGAACTCTTGGAGGTAGCAGGAGCTTATAACTTTTCAAGGCTGCAGAAACGACCTTGATGACTCCACTAGAAATTTTCATGCTAAAAGGTGGCTTCGAGAAAAATATACACAAGAAAAAATCCAGATCCTAACCCACCTAACATTGTGGATAATATAAAGAGGATTGTTAGAGGCATTGGAAGCAGCTCTTCAAAATCAGGTATTCCATCACATTCAAGAGCTTTGTCCTCTGAAATTATTCGAAGTCCCGAAGAGAGGAAATTTGATGATAAAATTGAAGAAGTTTTGTTTAGGTCTAAGACTGAAAATTAATTTATTAATATAATTTGAGACCTGTAAAGACTAGGTATTGACACATCATTCCTAGTATCTAAAGAAGAAAAAGAAGAATTCTGGAAAATAGTCACATCATAGTTGTTGTTAGAGACGGAGTCTTTTGAAAAATTAAAGGAATTAGATCCATTTGAGTTCTTGTTAAAAATAAAATCTCATATACCTTTACCTAAGTGGATTTCATTTGTATCTAAACTACATATACCATCTACACTGCCTCCTAATAGCTCATCTTCTCCTACTATTTTTCCAAATAATCAGAAATAATTCTCAGTTGTTGTCCCTCCCCATACCTTAGTTCTTTTCATTATGGCTGGAAATGTTCCTCCACCTCCTCTAGTTATACCTTCAAGATATGCTCTGCTTGTCCTCCCTGTTGTTCTTCATTACCTCCCAGATGGATACTCAACTAGAATTAAAACTTTTGGGAGTGAAGAGGATATATCAGCTGAGGAACATGTAGAACAATTCAATTATTTCACTGATAGAGAGAAGGTAGACGATGAAGATGTAAAAATGAGATTATTTTCCCAGAGTTTCACTGTTGAAGTAAGAAAGTGGTTTAAATCCCATCTAGCAAGTTTGCAAAATTGGGACCAACTAGAAGATATTTGTTTGACCAAGTGGGGGAGTAAGGTAAATTTAGTGCAAGCCCTGACCGAATACAACAATTTGAAAATATCCTTAGACAAATTTGTCCAAGAATTATCTAAGAGGTTTAACAAAATATATAACTCCATACCTGCTCATATTAAACCTCCTCTAGGAGTTGCTCAATTACACTATGCAGAGACATTTTATTATGAGTTTTCTATTCTGTTTAGGGAAAGAGAGTTTGCTTCTCTACCATAAATGCAGAATGATGTAGCGAAGGTAGAAGTAAACATGATAGCTGCAAAGAGGTCTAATATGGGAAAATCCAATTTCAAAGAAGAAGAAAAACCTTCATCCTCAGATGCTAAGTTAGATTATATGTTAAATACTATGGAGACACTCATGGATAGACTTGTTCTTGGAGCCACTCCCTTACCTCCTACACAACATGATCCACAAATAAGAAATCCATAATTTAGGAGGCCTCAAAATTAGCAAAGATAAAGAGAAAACATAAATTATCCTGACCCATAAGTGAGGCCTCCCTTTCAACAAAATTTGGTTGATGAAGAAGAAACTAAGCCTAAGTTTCAAGAGGATATTATCCACTGTGTATATGAGGATATGTCTAGGATGTTTCTAATCAAGGAAGAGCATGATGAGTCTGGTCATGATTTGAACAATGATGAAGGACAATATGATTACCTAAATGGTTATCAAGATGCTATATTTGAAATGAAGAAGCAATACAACATAATAAACATAAATGTTCCCATCACCACAAATAAAACTTAGCCAAAGAAGGATGCTCTTAAAGCAGCTGAACCAAAGAAGGACCCACCACCTCCACCTCCTACTAAAGAAGTTGAAAAAGCCACATCTGCTTTCAATCTAGAGAATGAGATCTCTAAAATTAATATTCCTGCCCCCTTTGGAGAAATGATCAAGGTCAATGAGTATATAAGTAAAATTTTCAAGATGTTTAATTCTCAACCAGGACCTTCAGATATCCTTAATCTACAAGAATACCATCCTACCATTTTCCCAGGACCAAGGGTGGAATATGAGCATAATGAAGAAGTACCTCCCTTTTATGTCAGCCTTAATATCCATGATATGACTTTACACAATTACATTTTGGATTCGGGGGCTTCCCATAACCTTACGCCTAAGGTAATTATGGAGAGGATGGGTTTGGAGATCGGTAGGCCTTATAAAGATTTGTCTTCTTTTGACTCTAAGAGATTCCAGTGCATAGGTACGATCAAAGATTTTGTTTTTGGCTTGTAACAAGTGCCTGATAAGACAGTGGTGATGGACATAGTGGTAGCTGATATCCCTCCCAAGCTTGGCATGCTCTTATCCAGATCTTGGGCAGCGAAAATCAAAGGTACTATGTGGATGGATATGGCATATGCCACCATTCTTGTTTTTGGTGAGCAGAGAAGATTGTATAGGGAGAGTAGGATGGCCTACATGGTCAACAACAAATATAAGCCCAAAAATTTTCCAATTTATGTTGTTGAGACATAATTAGGATCATCAATTTTATTTAATGAACTAACTGATGAAGAAAAAATTGAAGGGAAAACAGAAAATCAGCAAGCTGAAAATTAGGAAGGTGTTGAAGAAAAAGCAGAGGGTTGGTTGCTTCTACACTTTTATGGTTCTGCTAGAAGAGAGGGGGCTGGAGAAGGCATATGGATTACTACTCCTCATGATGAAAGTAAGTTTTATTCCTTTAAACTTAGCTTTGACTGTACCAACAATATAGCAGAATATGAATCTCTATTTTTGGGTTTAGAAATTTTGAAGAAATTGGGTGCCAAAAAGATATTAGTGTGTGGTGATTTAGATTTAGTAATGAAAAACGTTGAGGGGTCATACTAAACTAAGGATGTAAGGATGAGGACTTACAGAAATCTGATTATGGAAATTCTTGAAAATTTTCAAGAATATGCATTCATTGTGAAAACTAGATACCAAAATTCAGTGGTTGATTCTCTATTTGTCTCTGCAAGTTTGTTTATCATCCATACACATTCTACTGAGAAGTATGAAGTTTAAGTTCAACATAGGCCTGCAATTCTTGATAATATCATTCATTTGCAAGTGTTTGAAGATGACCAATAGGTCCAAAATTTCCTAGAGTTAAAGGAGGAGTTTGAAAACATAAAAGTGGATCAGCAAAATATGTTTGTTGAACCAAGGTCAATTTTGAAGTCTTGCAGCCGGAAAATAATTGTATACCAAAGGGCCTTATTCCACTTGAATTTTTTTTTGATCAAAATGATGTTTTTAAATCTCGTAGAATGCGGGTTGATGATGAGGAGGTAGAAACTTGCAATCTTGGTACACCAGCAGCACCTAAAATGGTAAAACTTTCCAAGTTTCTTTCTATGGAGATAAGGAAAACGTATGTTGAGATGATGAAGATAGTGCATATAATGAATTTTTCACTCTATCAATTTTAGAGCCAAATGAAAAAACAGTGACACCTGGCACGCCATACAAGTTCGCTCTGCTGAAACATTCCATAATTAGGGCATTGTGATTTATTGGGTATAACTCTCTCTTGAAGAATCCAAATTGGGTCAGACCTGTGGCACTGGAAAGATGACTCAGAGGACTACTACACAACTGAAAATCAAATATTAGGGATTTGAAATAACAGAGATACACCAGATTCAATATCGAGCTCCTAGAAGACAAGAAAAAGCTAGATCATGTGTTGTTAAGGGCTGCAAAGGACCAGACTTTCTAGGGCAGCAAAGCAAATCAAGGTGCAGTAGAGGGTAGCATGACAAGGGAAACAACCAAGGTGTGGAACAGTAGCAAGAAGCTCATCACATGAAGTCTTCAAGTGGGCAGCACTGCATACAATCATTGTAAATACATTATTGTACAAATTTTACTAGTGTCTATCTGCCAAGAGTTGAAGAGGTAGTGTCGGGTGGTCTAGGATCATCATTAGGTGGTTGTGTCAAATTTGGGGTTATGATCTAGTGTATCTTCTTCTTCTACATCATTCTATATCATTGTAAAGTGAACCATTTTCCCTGGTACAGGAGTCCATTCTTCTTTTATTCTTCTATAAGGTGGTAGGGTGGTGCTAGGGTAAGTTGTAGCTCATTCGGTGTTGGGGCATCCGTTCAGTTGACTACTGAAGAATCTCGGGCATTGGAGCGTCCATCCAGTGGGAGCTGGAGAAGAATTCTTTTCTAGATTCTAGGAAGTTGGAGCTTTATTTTCAATTGGAGCTGAATATTAAAGAATTATTAGAAAAGAATTAGGTGGTTTTTGTCCCGTAGTGGGTTTCCACCCTAAAAACTATGTGCATTTTTGTTCCTCTTGTTTGCTGCTATCATTGTACAAACACTGATAATAATTGAAGATTAAATAATTCTCTAATTGAAAGGAATACTGAGAGGGAGGAATACTGATTCACCCCCCCTCTCAGTATTTCCAACAATTGGTATCAGAGCTTGGTTCCTTCAATAGTAGTTTAACAGCTGGAAGGAGGTCATGGAGAATACCAAGACTGGTGTACCTCTATTCAATGAAAATAATTATGCACTCTGGAAAGGAAGAATGGAGGTCTATCTCTTGGCGCAAGGTTACGAATTATGGGACACTGTTCAAAATGGATTTACATCAACTGCAGATGAACAAGGTAAGAAGAATTTGGTAAATGATGCAAAAGCAAAGAATATTATTATCAGTGGACTTATTGAATATGCTTATCATAAGGTGTTGGGTTGTAAAACTGCCAAAAATGTATGGGACAAGCTTGAGAATATATATGCAGGTGAGTCAAATGTCAAAGAAGCAAAGCTTCAAATCCATAGAGAAAAATTTGAGTAACTCAGAATGAAAGAAGATTGAAACATTGTTGCATACTTCCAATACGTTGATGAAATAACCAATACTCTGGAAGGATTGGGAGATCCAGTTAACAAGAAGACTATTATACGGAATATTCTCATAACGTTACTAGGGAGATTCAACCCAAAGGTATCTGTCTTAGAATACAGTGAAAATATGGACAAACTCAGCAAAGAGGAATTACATGGAGTTATCATAGCATATGAAATGAGACTTGATGAAGAAGAGGGTACTTCAAATATAGAAACTTTGTTCATTGCATCTAAGAAAACCAATAAGGACAAACAACCTTCAAGTGAAATGACATGCACCTACAAGTGCGAAGAAAAGGGAGATGATGGAGAAGGCCTTTCAGATGAAGAATATTCTTACTTTACGAGAAAACTAAAAACTAGTAAGGGAAAATTCAAAGGTAAACTTCCATTGATATGTTTCGTTTGTGGTGAGGTTGGGCATTTCACAGCAAAATTTCAAAACAAAAGTGATGGAAACTCAAAAGGAAAGAAAGGCTTTAAGAAATTCAACAAGCAAGGCAAAAAGAAAGGATCCAAAAGGAACTTTCTCTTTAAATAAGATAGCTCATCATCCGATGAAGAAAGTGGTAGCAAATAAGAAGCCAATGAGAAAGTATTGTTTATGGCCAAGCACAATAAACAAGAAGTATCAAACAATGAAGAAGAAGGGTTTACCATAGAAGAATTTTATGAGGAGGAAATCAAGCTTATAAAAGAGCTCAATGCTGAGAAGATCCATTCCAATACTCTTGAAGAACAAGTTCAAGGTCTCAAAATTGAAGTTGAAGAACAAAAATTTATTAAAGATTCACTTTAAAATAAGTTGGAAGAAATCAACCAAGAAAGGGAAGCATTAGAAGCCAAAGTAGTCTCGCTGCGTAAGGAAGTGAAGAAGACAAAAATTGTCCAAAACTATGCCAACAGCTCAAGGACATTGGAAGAACTCATCAACAATCAACGATCTTACAATGACAGAACTGACCTCGGTTACAAAGAAGAAGAAGCAGGACCTTCTACAACAAAATACAATGAACCTATGAGATCTGACATACATGTAGACTTCATTGGAAAAGATTCACAAGCACATCCTTGGAAGATGATTCCTCGATGAATATTTCCATCTAGGTACCAACATATTTTTCATGGCTACTGTTATTCATGTGGAAAATTTGGTCATAAAGATGTAGAATGTCACACGTACCCTAGGAACGAATACAATTCCAAGAGATCTATCAAATATGAACCTCTCAGGGCTCAACGAAACATCAATAGATTTTAAAATTTAAGAAATAATATGGAATGTTACAAATGTCAGAACTTTGGACACATAGCCAAAGACTGCAGACTTGAAAATCCTCCAGAAGAATCTTCGAAGCCACAAAATGAACGAACATGGAAGAAGAAGAAGACTGATAATTGTGCTCTCGCTCTCAAGGCTCAAAACAACAAAGATGTGTGGTATGTTGACAGTGGTTGCTCAACTCATATGACTGGAGATAGAAGGAAATTTGTATCTCTGAAAGAGAAGAAGGATAGAACTGTATCCTTTGGAAATGATGGATCTTCAAATGTTATAGGATCAAGTACCATCACTCTTGGAAGCAAAGAATTTATAGCCAAGAATGTTCTATTGGTTGAAAACATGAATCACAATCTGCTCAGTGTTGGAAAAATGTGTGATCAAGGACACACAATGCTATTCAACTCCACAAAATGTGAAATCAGGAAAGGCAGGTATGGTAAAATTGTGGCTACAGCAAGTCAAGCTCCAAACGACATATATGTTCTAGATGAAGCAACTAAAGCATGTCTACTAGCTAAATAAGATGAAAGCTGGTTATGGCACAAACGAATGGGTCACATAAGCTTTGAAAATCTTGTCAGGATAAGCAAAAAGGAAAGCAGTACGAGAAATGCCGAAAATCTCAAAACCTTCCAACACACTATGTGAGGCCTGTCGGCATGGCAAGCAGACAAAATTCCAATTTAAAACAAAAGAACACTTTGCATCACATCCATTGGAATTGATACATACTGATCTATGTGGTCCTGTGAGAACAAAAGGCTTAGATGGAGAATTATATTTCATGTTAATGATAGATGACTATACCAGGATGACAGCCGTCAGTTTCCTAAAGAAAAAATCTGAAGCATTTGAGTGCTTTAAGATCTACAAGGATTTGGTTGAAAATGAAACTGATTTGAAAATAAAGTGTTTAAGATCAGATAATGGTGGAGAATTCACTTCCAAATTATTTCAGCAATATTGTGACGAAAATGGAATAAAAAGGCAATTTTCAACAGCACGAACACCTCAGCAAAATGGAGTTGCTGAAAGAAAGAATAGAACTGTATAGGAAATGGGTAGAACAATGTTGAAGGACTCAAAATTGGATGAAAAATTTTGGGTTCAAGCAATTGATACGGCAGTCTTCATTATCAACCGAAGTCTTCTCAGAAATAATTGCAACAAGACTCCATATGAATTATGGAAAGGAAAACCAGCTAATGTAAAATATTTTAGAATCTTCGGAAGCAAATGTTATATCAAAAGAGAAGATCAAAATTTGGGTAAGTTTGAATCACGTGTTGATGAAGGTATCTTTGTTGGTTACTCATGCAAAAGAAAGGCCTATAAATTTTATAATCTAAGATGAAAACATATAGTGGAGAGCATAAATGTTACATTTGACGAAGATGGTGTTCTAGCGAATAATGATGAGGATCTAGAATCTTTGAAACTTGAGACAGAGGCTGAAAAAGACACAGATAAAATTGTAGAACAAGAAGCAACTATCAACGAGGAAGAAGTAAACAATGATCATCAAGATATACCAGAACAACAACAAGAAGCTCCTCCAAGGAGAACAAAAGAATGGATTCAAAAGAACCATCCATCAAATCAAATCATTGGTGACATAAATGAAGGTTGACAGCTTCGTTCATCACAACAAGCTCACATTTATTTTCTAGCAACCTTTGAGCCTAGTAGTTTCGAGGAAGCCAGCCAGAATGAACATTGGGTAGCAGCTATGAATGAAGAATTGGATCAAATTGAGAATAATAACACCTGGGAATTAGTTTCACAACCAAAATATAAAAATGTCATTGGGACTAAATGGTTGTTCGGGAACAAATTGAATGAAGATGGACATGTTACCAGAAACAAAGCAAGATTGGTTTGCAAAGGCTATGCACAAGTGGAGGGAATTGGTTTCGACGAAAAATTTGCACCAGTTGCTAGAATGGAAGCCATCCAAATGTTTCTCACCTATGCATGTTCAAGAAAAATCAAGGTCTACCAAATGGATGTTAAGTCAGCATTTATGAATGGAGAATTAGAAGAAGAAGTTTACATCGAACAACTTGAAGGTTTTCTACTATCAAAAAAAGAAGACTATGTTTGCAGGTTAAAGAAGGCTCTATATGGTCTCAAGTAGGCTCCCAGAGCATGGTATGCTCGTCTTGATGGATATCTACGTCAACAAGGGTTCAAGAAAGGTACTGTTGATAGCAATATTTATGTACAAATAGATAAAGATAATTTAACAATCGTTGAGGTATATGTGGGTGCTATAATATTTGGTAGCAATGATGATCGACTAAGTAAGAAATTTTCTACAAAGATGCAAAGTGAGTTCGAGATGTATTTACTTGGTGAGCTGACATAATTCTTAGGGCTTCAAATATCTCAGCAAGAGAAAGGAATATTTATATGTCAAACCAAGTACATCAAGTAAATGCTCAAGAAATTCAAAATGGAAGATTGCAAACCCGTCCTTACTCTGATGGTAACAGGTTCCAAATTGAGCATAGAAGACTCATCTAAGGATGTGGATCAGAGGTTCTATAGATCTATGATTGGTAGTCTTCTATATGTAACAGCCTCTTGGCCAGATGTTATGCAAGCAGTTGGACAAGTAGCAAGATTCCAAGCAGCACCAAAAGAATCACATATTATTTCCGTCAAAAGAATTATTCGATATCTAAAGGGCACAGAAGAATATGGCTTGTGGTATCTCAAGGGTAAAAATCTCATAATTCAAGCTTTTACAGATGCAGATTGGGCAGGAAGCATTGATGATCGTAAACGTACTAGTGGAGCAACATTCTATCTAGGTGGTTGTCTCGTATCATGGTTGAGCAAAAAACAAACCTCAATCTCGTTATCTACAGCGAATGCAGAATACATTGCATCAGCATCATGTTGTACTCAAGTCCTTTGGATGAAACAACCTTTGAAAGATCTTCAAGTATAATTCAGTGAGCCTATTCCCATATTCTGTGACAACACTAGTGCCATCAGCATATCCAAGAATCATGTCATGCATTCAAAAACAAAACACATTCCGATCAAATATCATTTTGTTAGAGAACAAGTCGCCGAAAAGAATATCAAACTTGAGTATGTTTGTACAAAAGAATAAATTGATTATATATTCACTAAACCTTTACCTCGTGAAGCATTTGAATATCTTCGTCAGAAGCTTGGGATTCTCCCAAGTTCTCATTAGATTACAGGTCTGCAGGATGGTTGTGTGTCAGGGGGGAGTGGAAGTGTGGATAGGTCCACAGGATGGTTGTGTTTCAGGGGGAGTTACCCTTTCCATTGATGTCAAAGGGGGAGAGGATGTTGTAGGAATAGGTGTCATGATCGTAGGGGGAGTACTTGTGTTGCCATCAATTCCAAAGGGGGAGATTGTTGATCAGCGATTGTCATTGATGTCAACCCAAACAGCACTAGGGGATAACCCAATATTGAATGGGAATTTTGACCTACTAAATTACTATATTCTGGTTCAATAATTATTTTGACAGTTTCTAGTTTTCAAGATGTTTCCATTGATATATCGCACTCCACGTAATTTTTCACGCTTTGAGAGATATTCATGTTTGAAGTTTATACCCCCAGTTAATGGGCTAAAACCCCATAGGGTTGTGGCATCGGTCATTGAAAATTCATAATTAATATTTTTTAAGCTCCTAAAATCCCTCCCACGTTCACTTGTTGAAGCCCCTCTCAACCTAAGCATTTATATAAATTGTGATCCTCATTTCCTCCTTATGTAAGGGATTTCTCCATCTGAAATAGGTCATTGTGGAATTTTCGCTCTAACGTTTTTTATACGAAGGTTCAGAAGCTGAAATTTTTATGAGGTGAAGCCGGAATCCTGAGGAAGCTGCTGTAAAAATTTTAGATCAAGGTACGCAATATTTTCGGAGATATGATCTGTGGAAGTCAGGGTTTTTGCAGGCCCCTGAAATTCATCTCAAAGAAGTCACCTTGGTAAAATTTTCATAACCCTCTCTTTGAGTATCAGATTGGAATTCCATAAAAATTGATAAATATTGCATAGACTGCATTTTTCTCTCTATCAATTTTAGAGCCAAATGAAAAAACATTGACACGTGCCACATCGTACAAGTTCACTCTACTGAAACAGTCCATAATTAGGGCATTGTGATATATTAGGTATAACTCTCTATTGAAGAATCCAAATTGGGTCAGACCTATGGCATTGGAAATATGACTCAGAGGACTACTACAAGACTGAAAATCAGATATTGGAGATCTGAAATAATAGAGATACACAAGATTCAATATCGAGCTCCTAGAAGGCAAGAAAACACTAGATCATTTTTTGTCAAGGGCTGCAAAGGACTAGACTTTCTAGGGTAGCAAAGCAAAGCAAGGTGCAGCAGAGGGTAGCATGATAGGAGTAGCAACTAAGGTGTGGAATAGTAGTAAGAAGCTCATAACATGAAGTCTTCAAGTGGGCAGCACTGCATACAATCATTGTAAAGGTATCATTCTACTTAGTCATTGTAAATACATTATTGTAAAAATTGTACTACTGTCTATCTGCCAAGAGTTGAAGAGGCAGTGTCGGGTGGTATAGGATCATCATTAGGTGGTTGTGTCAAAGTTGGGGTTATGATATAATGAATATTCTTCTTCTACATCATTCTATATCATTGTAAAGTGGACCATTTTCCCTGGTACGGGAGTCCATTCTTCTTTTATTCTTCTATAGGGTGGTAGGGTGGTGCTAGGTTGAGTTGTAGCTCATTGGGTGTTGGGGCATATGTTCAGTTGACTATTGAAGAATCTTGGGCGTTGGAGTGTCCATATAGTGGGAGCTGGAGAAGAATGCTTTTCTAGATTCTAGGAAGTTGGAGCTTTATTTTCAATTGGAGTTGAATATTAAAGAATTATTAGAAAAGCATTAGGTGGTTTTTGTCCCAGAGTGGGTTTCCACCTTAAAAAATGTGTGCATTTTTGTTCCTCTTGTTTGCTGCTATCATTATACAAACACTGATAATAATTGAATATTAACTAATGCTCTAATTGAAAGGAATATTGATTCACCCCCCCTCTCAGTATTTCCAACAGAGATAAAGAAAGCCCTCACTCAAGCCCCAGTGCTTATTAGTCCAAATTTCTTAAATGAATTTGTGGTTTTCACGTTTTCCTTTGAAAATACCATTGCTGGAGTTTAATTATAGAAAGGAAAGCAAGGCACTGACCAACCTATTTCATTTTTTAGCAGAACTCTTTTCAACTATGAGCTGAAGTATAATATTTTGGAAATACAAGAATATGCTTTGGTCAAAGCTCTTAAGACTTCAGAATTTATATTTTACACTCTCATGTCATTGCATTTGTACCTAACATTGTGGTTAAATATATTTTGACATAAGCTGATTATAATGGCAAAAGAGGGAAATGGATAGCTACTTTGTTGTAGTGTTACAGAGAAATAAAGCCTACAAATTTGGTGAAAGGACAAGGGTTAGCAAAACTAATGGCACAATCCAAATTTGAATGTCTTTGTTGAGCCTCAAATTTGTGCTTTCCTTCACCTCATTTTACCTCATTTTTCCCTTGTCCATTTCCATTTTAAACCCAATTGATCAATAAAAATAGTTAAAATTACTTCTAGAATGGTTTTACCTAGCTGACTTGTTGAATTTTGTGATTGTTGCCATTGTTAAACATTTTGACGGGAACTAGGTACAGGAATGCGGGCCATACCTTAGCTAACCGGCGATTACTGCGACTACCTTTATGTTTGAGCATGTTCAGTGGCCTCTTGAGGAAAAACGCATATGGGCATGATCCACGTTGTGCCTACATGGTGTGTTGCTCGTCATGGAAGAGGACATGAAGTCTGTGTACGGTTATGCACGTGGGAACACATTTTGTGAAAGAAGACTCCTACTAGGACTGTTACAGTCCAGGTGTCTTTTCTCTTTTACGCAGCCACCTTAAAGACTCCTAAGATGATTTGGATTAGGAAGACATCATTCCTAAATTATTGTAATTATTGCTACTTGCATTTACTTTATAAACTCTTGAGTAGGCCGAGAGCTTAGTTAGAAACTTTGTGTAGATTTGCTGCTAGATTTTGGTGTAATACTCTGTGTTACGTCTTTTAAGACACAGAGCATTATGTTCAGACTATTGCATTGTTAATGGAGCAGACAAAATTATCTTGAAGGCGTGATTTAATTGTGTAGTTGAATGCCGTCAAGTGGTAGAGGGCCCCTGCCCCTTGAACGGATTTCCTTAGCGTAAACGAGATAAGTTTTTCCTAGCTGTCTTTACGTTCTGCATATTGAATTAGTAGTTGTTGTGTTTTATATACTGTGGTCGTACTCATTCCAGTTCTTCCATAAGAAGACATTCTTCCAACAGACCAAAATGATGGATGATTGATGACTATGGTATATCATAGGTTCTCGATTAATTTGTATTTGTTTTTAGCTAGCTATTGTATAATTAAGTTCAGTTCTTCTGATTGTGACACTTTGCCAATAAATCAAAACAATGAATGTTTAATGACTATGGTACTGTAGGATAGGAGTTGTATCTGTTTTTAACTAGAGACTGTAGTTATATTCATCATAGTTCTTTCACAAGAAGACATTTTTCCAATAAATCTTAACAATGAATGATGAATAGGTATAGTGTCATAGGAATTAGTTGTAGTTTTTAGTCTTCACTATCATAGTTGCACTTGTCCTAACCACTCTTCCACAAGAAGACATTCTTCCAAGACATCCTTAAGAAGTTCAAGATATGACTGTGATGTGACAACTTAGTTTCATTTGCTTTCAGTTCATTACTTTCAATTGCATACAAGTCCACAATCAAAATTGTTCTACCTCTTCCACAAGAAGGAACTCTTCCAAAATATCCCTCATGATGAACAAACTGATTGTGTAACTTCATAGAATAGTGCATGTTAATTAGAATGCTCCGGAGTTTCATTTTGCATTTAATTCATGTCCAGCTACTTCGTTTCAAATTTTGATGATGGCTTATGGTTTAACATTGTTCTAGTTTAGAAGCATCCTACGCTCATGTTTAAATCAATTCATTGCACTTACATCTCATAGTCACATTGTCACCCTTTGCACAGTAGATCATTTTAGTTGATAAGTTCCCTAAGACGACCTTCATTATTTACAAATATCTTTTTGTTCTGAAAACTATCAGTGATCCATAACTTTAGGAACAGAAGATAACATCATTACAAGGTCTGAAATATCTCTGCAAATTCCTCACTACCAACAGAGCTTTTCCTCAACAGAACTACCCTGAAAAGAAACCAATAACTCTTGAAGAATAGACTCTGACCTTCAATTGAAATTGCAGAATAGAACTAGAAATTAGTCATGAATAGATGAGTTTAGAATAGAATGTTGCATCATGATTAGTGTCTGATTGTCTAGTTAGAAAATTTGCATATTTAAGTGATCATTTCTCAAAGTCTAGGTTGTGTCATTTGTTTAAAAAGTCATCATCAAGCTCTTGTTTCTATTCAGTCATAGTTTAGATGTTGTTTCAGTGTTTTTGATTACATTTGCCATTCCATACATTAGGCTCAACTGTGTTTTTGACTACCACTCTCGTTTCATTAGTTTTCTAGGCATTTTCATTGTAAACATAAAACTTCAAAAGACCAAAAACATCATAAATCAACATAAAAGACCAAAACATCACAAAACACTACATACAACGCACTAGGAAACAAGCACCTAGGTACATATGGTACATTTCACTTCAGCAGTTTACAAATCCTGGTTGACAATTAAATGAACTCAGTTTAGGAGTCTAGATTGAGGCACAACATTTTGGCGCCGTTGCCGGGGAAGTGAAAACTAGGTAACCTTTGTTTCTTAGCATCCAAAAACAATTTTATGCGTAGGGAGAGAGATTCAAAGGGAAGATTTATAAGCAGTAGAGGCAGAAGTTTGACATCTAGAACACCACTTGTTTCACCTAGATCCAGAACTAGTACACCTTCAACTCAAACCCATCTTCCATCCTTTACTGATCCTGGACTTCTAGAAGATCTGAGGTCACCTATTCATTAAGAGAACCTTCCCTTCATCCATGAACACATGCATAGAGGATCAAAAACACATTGAGGATACAAGCCTTTTCTACTTCCACGGGAGAGTCAGCCATGGCGGAAGAAGGAGGAGGAGGAGTTGTTAATGGAGAAAACACATTTGGAGGAGGTAGAGGTAGAGGAAGAGGAGAAGGAGGAAGAGGAGGTAGAGGTGAAGATGGAGGAAGGGGTAGAATAGGAAGCTCTTTTGGGTTCCCTATACTTGATGGAGAAACCAATACAACCATGAAAAACATTTCACCTTACGTCGCCAGGGCTACATGTGGACTTAAAACTGAGGAACCTGAAACTTTCTTATTCGAATTTGAAGTACTGTGTGGGACTTATGACTACTTACAGGATGCTCAAAAACTTAAACTATTTCCTTCAACATTGAAAGGAGCATCATTGAAGTGGTTTATGAGTTTGATCAACAATTCTATTAGGACATGGGAAGACATGAAACAAGCATTTCTAGAGAGGTATTTGGATTATTGTATGCCAATCAATCATAAGGAGGAAGTGTTTAAGATATTACAAAAAGAAGATGAAAACTTGGAAGATTTGTTGGAGAGATTTCATTACAACATCAAAAGAGAAAAAATGGAGAACTTAGATCAAGACACTTTAAAAGCTCTCTTGTTGAATTCAATTAAGGATGAATGGTTGGATATCCTTAACATGATGGGAAAAGGGGATATATCTCAGCTCACATTACCTGAAATATCTGAGTTATGTATCAACCTTTCAAGAGGGAAATCCAAAACTGTAAAAGGACCAAGAGACCCTGCTCTTGCAAGAAACAGTAAATGCAGCACTGAGACAGTGAAGTAGATCAGGGAAATAGGACACATGCTTGATGATTTTTAAATCGACATCTTGAAGGGAGTCTTGAGTGAACAAATAGACACCCTCAAGATACAAAACAAGCAAAAATGAATCTGATGCCTTGGCAATCTTTTGTCCAAAATGTAGGAAGAAACATGCCTTGAGAGAGTGCCCTTTGGATGTAAAAGTTGTAGAAACCTGTGTTATTTGTTCTGAGAAACATGAGACCAAGAATTGTCCTTCTCTTCCTGGTCTCAAGGCTGTTTTTCAAGAAGAAACTCCTACAGATTCCACAGAATCCCTTAACTTTGTATCTAGAAGACCTTGGCAGGGATCTCAGACACAGGGATTTCATGATCAAATGTATAATCAACCTCCACCTTGGAATTCTTGGCAGCAACCTTGGCCCCAGTTTCAAAATCAATCTCAAGCTTGGGCACAAGGATCACAAGGTCCCTATGGAAGATACTCTCCATATTATCAGTATCCACCATCCTATCCACCATATCCACAAAATTTTCCTCAAAATATTCAACAAAATTTTCAACAAAATTCTCAACAACATCATCTGAACCAACCTCATCAAAATCAACCACTTCCATTACCATTCCCTCAAAAATCCAATCAATTACCAGCTCAGCCCATACCAAACCCCAATAATAAGAACCCCCAGAATACATACATGATAGAAGGACAACAATTTTCAACTTATTTAATTACTCCTCTAGACCTTAGTGATGTTCAACTTAGGTCTGGAAGGATACTTGAGAAGAGGAAACCTTCTGTGATCATACAAGAACAAGATAATTCTGAGGAAGACTCCCTACGGGTTAATAAAAGTCTTGGGGAAGAAACATCCTTTCAAGGCCAGAACATTGAAAAACTGAAACAAAAAGATCCAATAAGCCCAACTCCAGTATTAGAGCAACCATCCACATCTACTTCTATACCTCCCTTTCCGGAAAGATTACAAATTGACAAAGGTGTAGAAAAACAAATAATGATGCCTAATTATGATTTCTTGGATGAATTGAGAAATGTTTGCATTAAAATTCCATTATTACAAGCCATCAAGGAAATCCCAATTTTAGCCAAAACAATAAAGGAGTTGAGTATGAAGACAACAAAGAAAAGAATAAGAGAAACCAAGAAAATTCAACTGGTAGGACAAATAGCAGATATTATGATGGGTAAGATTACTATTCCAAAGTACCTTGGCCCAGGAAATCCAGTTGTCAAAATTCACATCAATGGAATTGAAATTCAAAACACACTCATTGACTTAGGAGCAGCAATAAATATCATGAGTAGACAAAGCATGGACAAACTGAAACTTCCTAATCTTCTCTTTACACCCACACTATTACAACTAGCAGATAGATCTGTGATCAGACCAGATGGGGTAATAGAAGACATTTCAGTGTCCCTAGACTCTTGGGAGTACCCTGTGGATTTCATGATCCTTACACCCAAGAATAATCTAGGAGGCCATCCTGTTATACTAGGAAGACCTTGGTTAGCTACAGCTGATGCTTTTATTAGTTGTAGGTCCGGTGATATGTATATTTCTGATGGAAGTTCAAGAAAGAAATTTACTTTATATCCTCCAGCTAGGACAATTACAGATCTAGATGACACTCAATGGATAGAGGATGAAGAATATTTGCAACCACTCTTCACAATTTCAGAAATTAGTGAAGATAATCAAATTCTGAATACTCTAGAAAATTTTGAATCTTCTTCAGAACACAAACAAGAATCATTTCAAGAGAAATCCAATATTGAGTTCTTGTCATCTAAACAGATGTCTCTTCATTCTATGGACAAATTTGGCAGTTCTACAAGTGAAATTTTTCCAGGTAAAACCTTGAACATAAACAAAAATCTGGAAAAATCTCAACAAGAAGAACTAGTCAAAGTATTACAGAGACATTCTTCTTCATATGCATGGGAATACACTGACATGAAAGGGATAAGTCCCAAGACTTGTACTCATCACATCTATATAGAGGCAAATTGCAAACCAATCAGACAACCTCAAAGACGGATGAATCCAAATCTTAGGGAAATTGTCAAAGAAGAATTACAAAAATTGTTAAATGTTAACTTCATTTATCCTATTTCAGATAGTCAGTGGGTTTCCCCTTTAGTAATTGTACCTAAGAAAAATGGAAAATGGAGGGTGTGTGTTGACTACCGAGAACTGAATAAAGCTACTCTTAAAGACCATTTCCCTTACCTTTCATAGATCAAGTATTAGATACATTAGCAGGTAAAAAGTACTTTTCATTCCTGGATGGATTTAGTGGTTACAATCAAATCCAAGTAGCACTTGAAGACCAAGATAAAACCACATTTGCTTGTCCTTGGGGTACCTATGCCTACCGAGTATTGCCATTTGGATTGTGCAATGCACCTGCAACATTCCAAAGGGCAGTATTAGGAATTTCTTCTGATCTGCTACACGACTGTGTAGAGGTGTACATGGATGATTTTACAGTTTATGGGGATACATTTGAAGAGGCTTTAGAAAACTTGGAAAAAGTCCTAAAAAGATGTCAAGAAGCAAACCTTTCTCTTAGTCATGAAAAATGTTTTATGATTTTTACTGAAGGTATTGTTTTAGGGCACCACATTTCAGGGGATGGGATTAGAGTTGATGAAGCGAAAGTTGAAGTTATTTCTAACCTATCCATTCCAAGTTGTCGAAGAGATGTAAGAAGTTTTCTAGGATTTACGGGGTACTATCGGAGATTTATAGAAAACTTCACCAAAATAGCATCTCCTCTCTTCAAATTACTCACCAAAGATTGTGAATTTAAGTGGACTTCTGATTGCCAGTTAGCTTTTGAAACCCTGAAAACCAAAATTTCTGAAACACCTATATTAAGGGGACCTAACTGGAAGTTACCTTTTCATATCTCGACAGATGCTTCCGATATAGCTCTAGGAGCAGTATTGGGACAGAAAGATTTAATTCCCTATGCCATCTATTATATCAGTAAAAATTTGACTCCTGCAGAGTTAAACTATACTGTAACTGAAAAAGAGTTTTTAGCTATTGTTCATGCCATTAACAAGTTTAGACACTATATAACAGGCTATGAAACTTTTGTTCACACTGATCATTCTGCAATTAGATACTTAATGAATAAATCAATCACTAATGGCAGAGTTATAAGATGGTTGTTATTATTGCAAGAATTCAACATTACTATTCTAGATAGGCCTGGAAAACAAAACACTGTGGCTGATTTTCTGTCTAGAATTCAAAATATCAAAGATGACACTCCAGTTGAAGATCAATTTCCTGATGAATATCTTTTTGCAATCTCTACTCAAACTCCATGGTTTGCTGATATTGCCAATTATTTAGTTTCAGGGAAATTTCCTTCAATTATGAATGCAAGGGATAAAAGAAAAATCATTAATGATAGTGCAAGATATTCATGGGTCGCTAATGAGTTGTACAAGACAGGTCCAGATTTGATTATTAGAAGGTGTGTTCGTGAAGATGAGATGCCTGAAATTCTCAAGGCATGTCATGATGAACCTTGTGGCGGACACTTTGCAGATAAGAGGACAGCCTATAAAATCCTTAATTTAGGATATTATTGGCCATCTTTGTTTAAAGATGCAAGGGAGTATGTCAAAAGGTGTGACAGTTTCCAAAGGGTAGGGAAACCTTCTCCTTCAGGTGAGATGCCATTGCAACCTCAGGTACACATTGAACCTTTTGAAAAATAGGCCTTGGATTTTGTAGGACCTATTAGTCCTCCATCTAGACAAAAGAAATACATATTAGTTTGCACTGATTATGTTACTAAGTGGGTAGAAGCTAAACCATTACTTGTTGCTAATGAATCATCTGTAGTTACTTTTCTTTTTGAGGATATTTTTACTCGTTTTGGTGTCCCAAAGGAAATTGTTACAGATCAAGGAGCTCAATTTACATCAAGGCTAGTGGAGCAAATGATGGAGAAGTACAAAATCAGACATAGAACATCTACTCCTTATCATCCACAAGCAAATGGTCAAGTGGAATCCACTAACAAAGTCATTGAAGGTATCCTAACAAAGGCTGTTCATCTACATAGAAGAGATTGGGTAGATAGGCTTCCTGAAGCCTTGTGGGCCTATAGAACTACATGGAGAAACACAACAGGCCATACTCCTTATGAGCTTGTTTATGGAAAGCAAGTTTTGTTTCCTATAGAGTTCCAAATCCAACCATTCAAGATGGCAGTTCAGCTAGGACTTGATCTAACGGAGGCACAAAAGCATAGACTGGAGAAAATTAATGAATTGGATGAGATCAGACAAGATGCAGTTCAGAAAACAAGTCTAGTCCAACAGCAAAGGGCTAGATGGCATGATAAGTACATCAAGGAGAAGAAATTTAAAGAGGGTGACTGGGCTCTCTTGTTTGATTCAAAATTCAAGGATTTTCAAGGGAAATTTCAGACACATTGGCTTGGGCCATATAAAATTGTTCGAATTTTTGATAATGGGGCAGTAAAAATCAGAACTATAGATGAAGAGGAGGTCACTTTTCTTGTGAATGGCCATAGACTGAAGCTATACCATAAGCCACTCTCAAGAGAAGAGTTTGTCAAGAAGTTCCAAGGAGACAATGATGTGAAGTTAATGAAGAAGAGTCTCTCTTCTTCATCAACTTGATTAAATTTTCTGAAGCATTTCTCTTTTGAAAAAAAATAAATAAAAATAAATAAATAAATAAAGGTATAAACATGAAAACCAATCACTGATTGGCATGTTTATACAGAAAAGATAGGGTGAAAATCAGAGTCTCTCTGACACTCTAACTTTTCCCATTTTTGTTTCTAAGCAGCTGTTATAAATCATAAGTTCAGTGCCATAGTACTTATGATTCATTTCATCTCATTCCATTCACTATCCATCCATACTTCATCTCATCCATCATTCACATCTCACTCCATTCCATTTCATTCATTTCACTCCATTCCATTTCATTCATTTCACTCCATCTTCCATTCACTTCATTCTCATGTCAAAACATAGAATTTGATATCTTGCTGCAAGAGAATAAAAATATGCCATGAATTGCAGTACACCCCTTATGTTCCTTCATTCCATGAACTGAATCCATTCTTATTTCATTATCCACTTCATAATCCATCATCCATTTCATCCATTTTCATAAACATTTCACCCATCTCCCAGAAACATTTCATTTTCATAATAAAAGTGTTCTACAGGGACATTCTGCAGCTCATTGTACATTCTGTAGCTGATCGGCCTTTCTGCAGCCCGATAGTTTTTCACAGCTACAAATCCTGAAGACATCAACCAGCAAACATCAGAGTTACAACAAAGTGATCCAGAGAATTCATGAATCAAAGACATCAAGAAAATAGTGAAATATTCCTCCAAAGATGAGCAGAGAAGACAAAGGCTACACAAACATCAAGGGAAGAGGTAACAAATTTAAATTACGATGGCAATTCATGAAAATTTAGCATAGTTTAGTTGTGAAATTATTCAAAGAGTTGTTTTAATTATTTTATTGATCAAACACCAAACAAAACCCTCTATAGACTTTGTATTAAAACTTCCAATTCAAATTTTCTATCCAATAGCATTTGAGCGGTGGAACGGCCAAATCTTTTGAAATTCCCACGACTCTTAACCAAGTTCTTTAATGATGAAGATTTTTCCTGCCGTCGTAAATCCTCCGCTGTCTCCTCAAATCATTAATGCATTCCTCCACCTCACTTCACCACTCTATGCCGTGACCATTTGCCATAACGTCATTCCGTAGCCAGTATTACATTCCGAAGGAAGAAGTCATTCTGGAGAAGTTGACTAGAATCAAGAGTCAACTCAAGGCAGAGAAGGAAATCAAGGAATCTGTTATGGAAAAAGGGGAGGGTTCCTCTCAACTTAGGAGAAGCCACAGATTAAAAGGAAAACTGAAGAAAACATCAATCAAACAAACAGGGGTAATCAATATTGAAGATGAAGAAACATCTATGGAAGAGTATGGTGATGAAGATTTTTATGAAGGCACCCCTGAGATTGATCCTGCTCAACAGGAAATCTATGATTATGTGGAAACTCTAGAGAGAACAACTTCAGAAAGAGAAGAGAGAACCCCCAGTCCTCCACTAACTGAAATTGATATATTGAGGAGGGATAGGTATGAGTTGGAAGTGTTGAATAGACACATCACAAATGAGAATGAAATTCTCAAAGATCAAATCAAGCTCAAGACTGACATGAACTCAACCTTATCCCTGCATATAGACAAAGTGGAGAGAACCAATGAGAAGATGAAGACAAGGAACAAAAAGTTGATGAGAGCACTCACAAACCTCAGGTTCAAACTTGTGATCAGGAAACCCAGAAGGCCTTTAGCATGCAGACAAAGGAAAAGAAGGGGATTAGATGTCCTTGCAGAAGCCTCAGAATTCATAGGATAATTTGCATGAGGACATGCAAAGAGACAGCAGTGGGGGTATATTGAGCCTCAAATTTGTGCTTTCCTTCACCTCATTTTACCTCATTTTTCCCTTGTCCATTTCCATTTTAAACCCAATTGATCAATAAAAATAGTTAAAATTACTTCTAGAATGGTTTACATAACTGACTTGTTGAATTTTGTGATTGTTGCCATTGTTAAGCATTTTGACCGGAACTAGCTGCAGAATGCAGGCATTCTGTAGCTAACCGGCGATTCTGCAGCTACCTGTATGTTTGAGCATGTTCCAGGTGGCCTCTTGAGGAAAAACGCATATGGGCATGATCCACGTCGTGCCTACATGGTGTGTTGCTCGTCATGGAAGAGGAAATGAAGTCTGTGTACGGTTATGCACGTGGGAACACATTTTGTGAAAAAAGACTCCTACTAGGACTGTTACAGTCCAGGTGTCTTTTCTCTTTTACGCAGCCACCTTAAAGACTCCTAAGATGATTTGGATTAGGAAGACATCATTCCTAAATTATTGTAATTATTGTTACTTGCATTTACTTTAAAAACTCTTGAGTAGGCCGAGAGCTTAGTTAGAAATTTTGTGTAGATTTGCTGCTAGAGTTTGGTGTAAAACTCTGTGTTACGTCTTTTAAGACACAGAGCATTATGTTCAGACTATTGCATTGTTAATGGAGCAGACAAAATTATCTTGAAGGCGTGATTTAATTGTGAAGTTGAATGCCGTCAAGTGGTAGAGGGCCCCTGCCCCTTGAACGGATTTCCTTAGCGTAAACTAGATAAGTTTTTCCTAGTTGTCTTTACGTTTTGCATATTGAATTAGTAGTTGCTGTGTTTTATATACTGTGGTCGTATTCGTTCCAGTTCTTCCATAAGAAGACATTCTTCCAACAGACCAAAATGATGAATTATTGATGACTATGGTATTGTAGGATATCAGTTAGATTTGTATTTGTTTTAGCTAGCTACTGTAGCCATAATTCGTTCCAGTTCTTCCACAAGAAGACACTTTGCCAATAAATCAAAACAATGAATGTTTAATGACTATGGTACTGTAGGATAGGATTTGTATTTTTTTTAGCTAGCTACTGTAGCCATAATTTGTTCCAGTTCTTCCACAAGAAGACACTTTGCCAATAAATCAAAACAATGAATGTTTAATGACTATGGTACTGTAGGATAGGAGTTGTATCTGTTTTTAACTAGAGAATGTAGTTATATTCATCATAGTTCTTTCACAAGAAGACATTTTTCCAATAAATCTTAACAATGAATGATGAATAGCTATAGTGTCATAGGAATTAGTTGTAGTTTTTAGTCTTCACTATCATAGTTGCACTTGTCCTAATCACTCTTCCATAAGAAGAAATTCTTCCAAGACATCCTTAAGAAGTTCAAGATATGACTGTGATGTGAAAACTTAGTTTCATTTGCTTTCAGTTCATTGCTTTCAATTGCATACAAGTCCACAGTCAAAATTGTTCTACCTCTTCCACAAGAAGGAACTCTTCCAAAATATCCCTCATGATGAACAAACTGATTGTGTAACTTCATAGGATAGTGCATGTTAATTAGAATGTTCCGGAGTTTCATTTTGCATTTAATTCATGTCCAGCTACTTCATTTCAAAGTTTGATGATGTCTTATGGTTTAACATTGTTCTAGTTTAGAAGCATCTTAAGCTCATGTTTAAATCAATTCATTGCATTCATATCTCATAGTCACACTGTCACCCTTTGCACAGTAGATCATTTTAGTTGATAGGATTCCTAAGACAGCCTTCATTATTTACGAATATCTTTTTGTTCTGAAAACTATCAGTGATCCATAACTTTAGGAACAGAAGATAACATCATTACAAGGTATGAAATATCTCTGCAAATTCCTCACTATAAACAGAGCTTTTCCTCAACAGAACTACCCTGAAAAGAAACCAATAACTCTTGAAGAATAGACTCTGACCTTCAATTGAAATTGCAGAATAGAACTAGAAATTAGTCATGAATAGATGAGTTTAGAATAGAATGTTGCATCATGATTAGTGTCTGATTGTCCAGTAGAAAACTTACATATTTAAGTGATCATTTCTCAAAGTCTAGTTTGTGTCATTTGTTTAAAAAGTCATCATCAAGCTCTTGTTTCTATTCAGTCATAGTTTAGATGTTGTTTCAGTGTTTTTGATTACATTTTCCATTCCATACATTAGGCTCAACTGTGTTTTTGACTACCACTCTCTTTTCATTAGTTTTCTAGGCATTTTCATTATAAACATAAAACTTCAAAAGACCAAAAACATTATAAATCAACATAAAAGACCAAAACATCACAAAACACTACATACAACGCACTAGGAAACAAGCACCTAGGTACATATGGTACATTTCACTTCAGCAGTTTACAAATCCTGGTTGACAATTAAATGAACTCAGTTTAGGAGACTAGATTGAGGCACAACAGTCTTGACATGAGCTTCATTGCATAAATTTCAAAGTTGTCAAAAGAAGAGGAATATTTGATGCCTATTGTAGAGAAATTCATTTTATCTGAATGGTATAGAGATATAATATTTGTCTTACATCATCAAAAATCTCCTCCATAATTGACCAAATCCAAAGCAAGGTTTGTAAAGTTTAATTCATTAAGATACTGCATTATGAATAAGAATTTGTATTGGAAAGATACTGGTCGAATCCTTTTGAACTATTTGTTGGAAGAGGAAGCTGAAAATGTCATTGAAAAGTTTCATAAGGGAGATTGTGGAGGACACCATTACTAGAAAGCTACAGCCAACAAAATACTCATAGTAGGCTACTATTGGTGCACCATGTTCAAGGATGTCTTCAAGAAGATCGTTGAATTCCATGAATGCCACATTTTTTAAGGTAAGAAAAAACTGATTCCTTTACCTTTGATGCCAATATATGTTGAGGCGCCTTTCCAACAATGGGGGTTGGATTTCATTGGTGAAATACACACAACATATTAAGGGCATCACCACTAGATTTTGACAGCCACATATTATTTCACAAAATGGATCGAAGCAATCCTATCAAGGCGGGCCACTAATTGAGTCATCATTCAGTGCTTGGAGAACAATATTTTATCCAGGTTTGGTTGTCATATGAAGATAATTACTGACAATGCACAATCTTTTAAATCCAAAAAAATAATTATCTTTTGTCATCAGTATCATATAACACTTGGAAATTCAACATCTTATTACCACCAAGGTAATGGCCTTGTAGAGTCATATAATAAAAGTATTGTGAGGATTATCAAAAAGGTGTTGCAAGAAAACAAGAGATCATGGCATCTGAAATTGAAATATTCTCTTTGGGCTGATAGGGTCTGTACAAAGTGATCCATTGGTACATCCCCTTATGAATTAGTGTATGAAGATGAAGCTATTTTTCCCACTTCCTTGGGAGTTCTGGTAATGAAGTTGTTCCAAGGACTTAAAGAGGAGCCCAATTCCATTCAAAGAAGGATAAACCAGCTCATAGCTCTGCAAGAAAAAAGAGAAGAGGTATACAACAACCATCAACAATTACAAAACAGACTGAAGAAAACATTTTACAGAAAAGTTAAAGAGGAGAATATCCAGCTTCAAGATGTAATTTCTAAGTGGGAAACCATAATTGAGGAAAAGGGGAAGCATGGAAAGTTTGAAAACATCTAGAAGGGACAATTTGTGTTAGCTGCATATTATGGCAGTAATACTTATCTGCTTTAGGGAATGGATGGACAGCTGTGTGCCAGAGGACCTGTCAATGGCAGGTTTCTGAAACACTACTCCTCAAAATTTTTATTGAATATTCACTCAATTGTATATATTTCGTTTTCTTTTATGATGTTTTTCTAATAAAGACACGCTAATAATCAAGCTTAAACCCAAGGAGAAGGCCATAAGAGTTTGAAGAAGGCTTTGTGATTTTTATAAGTTTTTTTTTCAACAAAGATGGCACTAGAACTATGTGTTCTTTACTATACCACAGGGGAACACCATCCGCAGTGGAGCAATTGTTATCACTCATTAGTTTTTAAACTTTAATTGATAGGGTTTTACACCTAGGTTCATGATGTCTCATAAATCATTTTCATGAAATTTTTGAAAATTTTTCATATGTTGATGTCTACCCTAAGTCTAAAACCCACTTCAAACCATGTCATATCAATCAAGTCTACCTCATATCATTTAGTTTTCATTCCTATGCTTTTAAATAAAAAAATATTCCACTTGTCAGTTTTACACAGTTTCATAGCGAATTATATCAAAAATCAATAGATTTTGCTACGAAACTGCCTGACAATTCCGTAGAAAATCTATCAGCAGTTAAACAGTTTTCTCTACGAAATTGGGTTTTTTCCTGCAGAGAGTGACAGAGCGGTGTGAGGTGTTAAAATTTTATGGATGAAGACAAAGGTGAGGTCATGCGAGTTAGTTATCATAATTCCCAAGCATGCAAGGTCGTGTCTATTTAAATTATTGTCTCTTATGGTCACATGTGTCATCCTTCACCTCGAATTGTCAAATTACCTTTTAAACGTTGCCCCCAATCAGCTTTTTGTCATTCATCGTTCAATTATTTCATGGAAAGAATCTCAGTGTCATTGTTCGAGAATTGGTTCACCACGCAAAGCAGGTTGTTATTCAATTTTGATTCTGCAGATGTCATCAGCAAGGAGACAACAAGAAGTATAAATCATCCATGATATCGAAGAGGAAAACAAACAAGGGTGGTTATTGCGTAAGGTATGAGCCTATGGGTTTTAAGTTACTACATGAAGATCACAATGCTATGGAAGCTTTCAGGAAGGTAGGTTGCCTACAGTTCTGCCAAAAAATGCAGGGTTTCCAAGTCCAAGTATCCAAAGACTTTGCAACAAATTTTACAGGGACAACATCAAAATTTGTGGTTTTGAATCTCACAGTGTCAGCAGATGTCATCTCCCAAGCTAAAAAAATTCCCAGACTCAGTGGTGAAGAATGGTTCAAACGCACAAAATTCAAAATGCAAGGTTGTGAAGAGTTTCTCAAACAAGAGCACAGAGGATCTGACATGACAAATGGAATCCGCAGGGGTTATATGAAAGAGAATTATGCAAAGGTGCTGCTAGTGGTCCAAAAATAATTCACCTGCGAAGGGAGATTTCACATGGTTTATTCTTATCATTTTTCACTCCTTCTACATTTTTTGGTAAGAAACCACTTGACCTACCCTTCTTTTTATACAGAAGTTTGGGAAAGATGTCAGATAAAGTCCAGGTCAAGGTAGAGGTTAATGAAACATCATTCTTTCACCATGGTCTGATCAAACTGTTAGTGTTGGAGTAATTGAAAAGGTTAAATAGAGATTGGACCTATTTTCTTTTTATGATTGGATATGAAGTAGATGAAGTGACTCCAAAGAAAGTTTCAAAACCTAAATATACTCCATCTCCAGCTGCAATATAAGATATTGATGAAGAAGGAGGACAACCTCTTGTAGAACCAATGGACATTGAAGAAGAACCTCTACAAGAGACTATTATCCCTCAGCCAACACCTGCAAAGAAAAAACAAAGAATTAGAAAACAAAGTAATAAGAGGGTAACGAGGAGCCAGACATTTGCCAAAGGAAAGCTTGAATACATCCTTCAGGCAATAGATATTGAAGATTCCCCAATAGTGCAGGAAGACGATATTGAAGGTGATGGAAGAAAAGTGAAGAAAGGTATGTCTATCAAGAAGTTGGATTTTGCAGGAGAGGATGCTGGTTTCATTTTCCAACAAGGAATCCAATAACCAGGTCACAAGTTACAAAGGATTCCATGGAAAGCAAATGAGTAGAAAAGGTCAGTGAAGGTAAGTAGCCAGACAACATCATAGATTTATCCCCAGCAGCAAATGAAGTTTTTGTACATAGAAAAGGTAAAGAAAATGTTGAAGAAAAGATTGAAGTGAAAATTCTGCAAGAACAGATAAGAGAGGCCAGGGAAGAGGTAGTTGAAGTGAATATGGAATTAAAATAAGCCAAGGTGGAGAGACAATTGATGGCACATTTTGAGAAAGAGATGAAGGAACAACTGGATAAATATGAAAATACTTTGTCAAAGTCTAAAAAGATGCTGAAAAGAAGCCTTCCCTTGAGGAGGGTGGTAAAAATCAAAAGGAAAAGGAACTTGTGGCTACATTCTGAGAGGAAAAGACTCAAATCACAAGTCAAGGAGTTGGAAGACCAAATGGACATGATTCAAGATGAATTGAAGAAAAGAGGACTGAAAATGAAAGTGGTAGAGAAACCTGAAGGACAACCTATTGTTAATGAAGATGAAGCACACAAGGACTAAGAAGTTGAGCTAATACATTTGATTTAAAGGTTATAGCTTGCAAGTGACTTAAATTTTGGCTTAGATGATGAATTTTTTAAGAAACTACCAAATCTGAGTTTCAGCCATATTAGGCAATTTCGTAGTGAGTTCCAGCCTTGAAGGCCGAAAAACAATACGAAATTTCTGAAGAATGATTTTTTTCTTTAAAATAAGTTTTATGGAGAAGCAAGGAAGGATTTTGATGGTATTTAGCTATTTTTACCTAAGAAACACTTTTTAACCAGCAGAGATGGAAGAAGAAAAGGTTAAATGGAAGAAATGGGCACGCTACAAAACTGCCTAAAGATGCTATGTTTTGCAACGAGGTATTTTTAAAGGTTTTTTGAAGGTTTGAAAGGCATATGAAGACCAAAAAGCCACATGGAGGCATCCAAATAGATAGTATGCCATCTCAGCATACATCCATTACTTGGCATGTGTGTCATTCATATAAATCAGCATGAGAAAAATATTCTAGTTAATTATTATCCTTTCCTAGAAAATAGGATAGTTGTTGCTAAATTATTGGGGATTAAATTCATGTCTTAGTCATGGAGAATGCTATTCGAGAATATCATCTATATCTATGTAATTTTCCCACTATGTAAATGTAATTAGAGTCCTATTAGGAGAGTAACTCTTAAATTACTAGGTGTCTTTTTATGTTCCAGAAATATAGTTTTCAATTATGATTAGGTGTCAAAGTCAAGGTTCGATGATCTAGCCAATTAGGAAGATCCTATTTAATGTAAAAGGAGTATATTTATAGATAGAAGATCGAATAAGAAAGGGTTGGAGAATTCTTTTGACACAACTACTTGTATAAATTTGAATAATAGTTGAATTATTCACCGAGATTATCCTGATTACACACTATTTAAGCTTCGTGCATAATACATAACCTCTTCTACGATTGATCATCAATTTGCAGAAATTAGAAGAATTTGCATGCGCACATTAAAACATAATCAAGCACACATATAACACAGTATGTAATGGGGAAAGCATACAGTTGAAAACCCCCAACTATCTGTATATTATAATGATAGAGAAAATGTAACAATACATAGCACAAAGCTCCTCACAGCTCTCAGCACTATCTCACATGCTACACACAAACTAGCACGGAAGATGAACAAGTCACAGGTTCAAATCTCCTCCACAAGTTTGCCTGCCTCTACTGCGCAATCCAAGATGAATAATGATGAGATCCAAGTTCGAATCCACCTGGCTTGTACTGCGAAATCCTCATTGGCAATCTCAATCAATGTGTGTGCAAATCTCATGCACAGCCATAGTCACAACTGATAGTAGACTCACCCTTTCACCCACCTCTAACACTCGTCTCCACTGAACTGTCCATGCATTGCAGTTAACTGATGTGTTCTTTAGTTGAATTATGAGTTAATAATTAGTGAATTAATTATTAATTAATTCACACCACTCATCACTAGTGTATTTATCAGTTAGATTAAATACAACTAGTTCAACTAAGTTAAACCGAACACAACTCCACCAACTGTCTCATCAACTCCACCAAACTCTGCCACATGAGTTCTAACTGAAGTCAACCATGCAATAGCTCAACTAACCCCTAGGAAAAGCATATTTCCTTCTTTCAGCTGCATGTGCCACATCCAAGCATCAAACTGAAGTGCTCCAAGAGGATAAGATAATTTTTATAGTCTAAATATTATTAAGGGTTAATAATATTTGACTATTCTATTTTTAGCCCGGCAGTCTAAAAATAGAAACCGCCAAATGTCTAAAAATAGAGGTCCATCTATTTTTACCAACTCGACCAATCATCCATAAATAGCATCCTGCAACTCATAGACCATGATCCATATGTCTAAAAATAGACATAGTCTAAAAATAGACTTTGCGACAAAAATCACCTGTGTGGCCTCCACCTAGTTTTGGTGATCACTTTCCAACTAGGATTAGGAAAGATGTTTCAGGATGCCTCCTTCACTGTTTCTTGTTGCAATATTCAACACTACTATTTTAATTTTTCATATTAGTAATAGATAGACAGTGACTATTTCTTGCTTCACCTAAGATTCTTGATGTGTTTCAATGGGTTTATGTGTCTCTTTTATATCTTGATTCTAGTATTCTTGATGTTAAATTACTTAGAATTCATGTCATACATGCTATGACTTTATTTTAGCATTGAGTTATTGATTATTCCCATGTGTTAATGTTGTTCTGTCATTGAAACATAAAAAGCCTTAGTTTCCATAAGTAGGAATGCTTGTCATTAAATCCCTTTTATTAACTCCATGAGACCAATGGTAGTTAAATATTCCTCATTTTTCACCTGCAATCACATACACTAAAACACTCACAGAGTTAGCCATCTATTTTAAGACCTAATTTAGTAAATCCTTTGATAAATTGAGAGAGCCCTCTCAGGATGAAAAGGTTAATCTCAATCAAAAGTTGGTTTGAAAGAGTTACTCTAAGTAATATGGTGGAGCAACAGATCAATACTAATTTAGAGATAACAGTTGACATCATCATCTTTAATCCTATTGGTTCTTATAAAGTTTATTTTGGTTGTACATTTTTCTTAGGAGGCCCATTTTAGACCTCAAAATTTCTCTAATGACTCTTCTATTAGACTCGTTAAAAATTACACGACGAAAGACTTGTCACCATGAGGAGACTGATTTACTCCTTCCTAGGGCTCCTTAAAATTACTAGGATGGATTCATTCGAAGAATGAACTTACACGCTCATCATATTCTATCATCCTCTTCATGCTGGCTATAAAAAATAAAGAGGTATTCATTAGCAATAATGGGGGGAATTTGAAAGTGAACATCCTATGGGTATTTTGGGCAGCTTGTTGCTCTTAAACATGACACTTTTCTACAGTTTGTGTCAAGTTGGGGATATCCTTCATTCATTAATTTTTCTCCACGGGTTTGGAAAATCCATTTCCCTCCTATTCGATCACCATTTTTTTCATCATAACATCTGATCCCATTTGATTCAAATGTTGCGACACTCCAGAGTCATGTCACCAATATGTTCAAGAGAAGTCCTTTTTTTGTTATAGTCAAACATCCTTTGCCTATATGACCTCCTTTGTTACAATCCTGAATCACTCCTATCATCTTGAGATATCTATTGTTTCATGTTAATGGCGTGGGAATAACTATGGCCCTCATTCGATGAATCCCTTCCTGTCAACCTTAGATCATTATCCGGGAAGGTCATTTAGAAACTCATTTTAAGTACCTTAGAGCTTGCATTCCTCAATGGCGATTTATTCATGTTCAAAAACATGTTTTCATCATTTTCCTTCGATCGAATGTTTCTGCAAGTGTTCGAATTCATCACATTTATTCACACTCGTAGATTGTGTTGTTGTACCTTGAGGGCCATCATCATTATTGGTGGTTTCTCTCGTGCATGTTAATGGTTTTCATTATTGGCTGGTAATCAGGTGGTTTCTACCATGTTCGACATCAACACATATCTTCACATGGTTAGATTCATACATTTGGTTGATTGAGATCGCAATGAAGACCCTGGATCATATCTGATTCTGATTCGGGCTACGGGGAGTTATTGAGTATCCATGATTGTATACATGATCCTATCTATATGGATGGCTACGTCCATGTCAAGGATATATTTCTATGATCTCTTTAGACAGATGGATGTGACCATGCTCTGGGTTCATGTATTATTTGATGCCTAGTGAAAATTTATGTGGTTATGCTTATTCATATCAAATATGTCATATATTGTATTATGTTTTATTTGGTAGGTTTCCTGGTGGTGATATGAGTTCTTTGCCTTGGTTAATAAAGAATTTCAGGCATCACTCCCCATTCTGCCTTCATGTTTTAGGGGGCATCTGTTACAAAATAAATTTTCACCACTATCACTTCCCATCCTTGATCCTGAAGTTCCTCATGACATACCTTGTGCAATGTTTCCACCATGGAAAATTATGTAAAGACATCCCCTGAAGACTCAAAGAAAACTGCCTTGTAATATTACTAAAGGAACTTGGTCAAAACCTTAGTTTTCTGGGTCAGCTTGTTTTCTAGTGGCTTGCCCGTGTTGATGGAAGGTTGACAGTTCTGGCTTAGTGCTGTTAGTGCCCTTATTTCATGGAAAATCACGTTGATCCCTTTCTAGCAGTGTTTCCTCAAATGGAAGAGTAGATTCAACCTCTAGAAGTTCCAGGGCAACAAGTTGGTTGTTAAACGGTAGTGATAGGGTCGAGCTCTCTGATTTTGGAGCTTCGATCTCATTCATGGCATTTTATCCCTTAGAAAGTGAACCTTCCTTCTCCTTTTATGGGCTCCCAACCTCTTCTTCCTTCCTATAAATTTTTCTGCATCCTTCCACTACTGGTTGGTCATGGTTGGGTTGATCTGAATTCTCATTCCCTTTACATTCATCCACTTTGATAATGCCTAAGTTGTTCAGGAGAAGGAATGCTTTAGAGCTTCGGTGAAGGACTCAAATTTTCACCAAAGGGAGGCCTCTGACATCAAGGCCTGGGTTTTAAGTCCTCTCTTTTATATTCATTAATAAAACATTTGATGTTTTCTTTCTATATTTGCCTAATATTTTATGCAAATATTATGGTACTCCTTGATCTGCTAGATAGCTAATGTTTAATGATTATTATGTATTGGATTACTTTTATTTTTGCCTCTTGATCATTCATAGGTATTTGTGTGCCACCGGTAGCAAGGAGCAAGCCTAAAAGGATCGCGGATCAAGGTCATCATCAAAAAGTTCGAACATAGCATCAAGAAAAGGTACCTCTTTTTCATTTCCTGTCACATTTTGAATACTAGCTAAGAAATATTTGCATTAGAAAGTATCTCAAGTTGTTAGACCCACTCTAGGACTAGAGAGATCGCCTCTATCCGCAGAGGGGATTTATCTTTACAACATGGAGTTCAATCTGGGTTGTGTACCATGAGTTTTATAATCATCCAAATTGTGCAAGTGGTGCATATAGTCAAAGGAATTCCCTTGATGGATTGCATAGTATTGGATGGTATTTCCCTTATTAATAGAGGCTAATTATGCAAGGAAAAATGCAAGGAAATAGGGACTTGGGAAAGCCAAAATTTGGTTAAGTATGTGCCTAGGCTTGTCTATGAAGGAGTGAGACAGATATAGATAGTTCATAGGTTGCTCAGGCATGAGGAAAGCATTGTAATATTCTCATATTTTCTGACTAATGCAATATACAAATAGCAATATTTTTAGTTGTGGCTTTCCCCAGGAAATCATTGTGTAATGTGTCGATTGAATTCTTTCTCTTGTATTCTTTATGATTTTTCAATCGTTTAAATTGGTTTTTGCAATTACTAGAGTATATTCAAGTCTATTGTTTTAGAAAAGTACAATTAGAAGTTTGAATCTACAAGGAATTTCTACAAGGAATCAGACCTAAAATCGCTATAAAATAGAAGAATACGAGTTTTTTTTTGTGCAGGTGAATTAAATTTTTAGTTTCATTCTTCAGGGTCAACAAGATGTCATTCTATGGATTGAGACTTGAGTATTCCCTTGAGGGAAGCTATAATTAAATAGATTGGAAGGACGGGATGGAGGCAATGTTGGAAGATAACGGGCTAAAGGAGTTCATAGAAAATGTTATTCCTAAGAATCCAACAGTTGATGCTCAAGATCTGGAGAACTAAAAGAAGAATGTAGCAAAGGCGAGAAGGATCATACTGTAAGGTGTTAGATATCATATTGTCTTGAACCTCCATGGAAAGGAAACTCCATATGAAATGTGGAAGGCCTTGACAGACTTGTTTCAGAACAACAGTGTCCACAAGAAGCTAGAACTGAAGGATGAGCTTAGGAAGATCAAGATGGAGAAGGGCGACACAATACCAAATAACCTGACCAAGTTTACCTAATGTCCTGATGAGCTTGGAAGTGTTGGCGTAATAGTTGTTGAAGATGATCTAGTCAACCTAGCACTTCTAGGCCTTCCCAAGAGTCGACACAACTACCAAGATTTGGTAAGTGGGAGGGAGAATCTACTAGAGTGGGAGTGTTTTTGGTCCAACTTGGTGCAAGAATAGATTCGGAAGAACACTAGAGATGGATCCTCATCCAAGCATGATGATGAGGATAATTATGCCTTGGCTAGAAAGAAAGGGAAAGGGAAGGAATCCCATTCCAAATCAGATTCTGGTCAGGCAGGAAAGAAGAAGGACTTGTCGAAGATTAAATTTTTTCATTGTCACGAGCTTGGACACTATGCCACAAAGTGTCAGCACAAGAAGGCCATCAAGAAGCCATGAGGATGAGTGGTATATGAAGCTATTGCTTCACAATTTGAGTTGGATTTCACCCTCATCGCATGCATGATGTCATCATTGATGGGTAGTGTGTGGTACCTGGATAGTGGAGCCTCATTTCATATGACCGGAAAAAAAAAAATTTCTTTAGCGACTTGGAGGACAAGGACCTCAAGATTCACACCAAGATGGGAGATGATGGAAGGTATAGCATGACCTAAATTGATATTGTTACTTTTTAGAGGGAGTCAAGTTCTCTTATCACATTGAAATATTTCATGTATGTTCCAGGTTTGAAGAAGAATTTAGTTTCAGTTTCTATATTGGAAGACCGTGGATACGATGTGATATTTAGCAAAGGAAATATGTTCCTTCATCACATACCCACGAGACAGGTGAAGAAGATCACGGTTCGGGTGAAGAACCTATACAAATTAGATGTAGAAGATTGTGTTTCTTTTATCAATAAAGAAGAGAAGGTGCATATGTGAGACGTCGATGAGTTATGAAATAGAATATTGGGCATTATACACCATGGAGCTTTGAAGATCATGAAACATATTTCTATAGGACTTCCCAAGGATGCACTAGAGTAGTGTGATACATGCAAAGGGTGTACATTGGGGAAATACACCAAATTCACCTTTCATGATAAGGACAGTCGAGCGCAAGTGATACCTCAAAGAGTTCATTGAGATGTGTGTGGACCATTCTTGACAGCCTCCACATCCAAGAAGGGGTATTATGTGATATTTGTAGATGATTTCTCACATAAGTATTGTATATTCTTCATGCAGAAGAAAGACCATACATTCTCAAAATTTTGTGAGTTCAAAGAACTTTGAGAAAGACATAGGTAAGAAATTTAAAGCTCTCAAGAGTGGTAAGAGTGGATAATATGTGTCGAATGAGTTCAATAACTTCTATGTATCAGAATGAATTCAACGAGAGTTGATAGCACCCCATAACCCACGAAAAAATGGGATTGCAGAAAGAAAGAATAGAAATATTGTGGGAGTTTCACGGTAAATGTTGCATGATCTGGGCCTACCATTACACTTGTGCGTGGAACAATGCAACACAATGGCATATGTGCAGAACAAGATTCCTTATCATATTATCGGGATGAGTACACCGAAAGAAGCATTTTCAGGTAAGAAACCAGATGTGGCACACTTCAAAATCTTTGGTTTATCAGTTTACTATCATGTTTCTAGGGATGCACTAAAAAAACTATAACCAATAGCTGAGTTGGCCATATTTGTGCGGTACATTGATACACCTCACAACTATCGGGTGTACCTGTCATCTCATAGGATGAAAGTGGTTCGTATAGATATGAAATTCGATGAAGAGAAGGCCATGAGAATTTCCCTTGATAGGGAGCTTTAGTTGCATGAATATGAGGAGATTTTAGCTCCAAAGGAAGAACCTTAAAATGATGTGGAGTAGCCATATGTAGAGGAGAAGAGAGAGGAATCACCCACTCATGCAGATACATTTAGAGATTGAAGGAAGCGCACTAGAGAGGATGAAAATTTTATGCATGATGCTAGAGATAATGTGGGAGCACCCATGTCACAACACAGGAAGAGGAGATCATTAGATCGATACACTGGCTACATTTCTTTGATGAGAGAGTGTGTAGAGACTGATCCATCATCATTCAAGGAATTTTGTGAAGGAAAATCCCCTCTACGGACATAGGTGATCCCTCTAGCCCTAAGGTGTGTCTAGCGACAAGGGAATAGGTTGGTTTGCAAATTCATGGTTCATAAATGAAATGCGGATTGGAATAGATATCCTACCTCAATCCAACGCTCTTCACGTAGTATGTTGCAGCGATCCTTCGATATTTTTTCTTCAAGCCTTGTGCTCCGTTAGTAGCGAAATCCACACACCTGCACAAAGATCAAGCAAACACTAAAATCATATGAGCATACATGTTCATTTACAACTATCCAACTAGTCAAGGAGAGTCAAAAACGTCAAATATCAACATAGACAAAGATGGAACTAGAAATCAGTCATGCCATATTAATATATAAAAGGGAGTTTACAACCTGTGCCTTGACGTTGTAGACCTCCTTTGACAGGTTCAGTCAGGCACGTCTCAAAGCATTCATTCATCGATTCAGCTCGAAGAGGTTTAAGGTTCAAACTCTCTCTCACAACTATGGACTATTCTCCGCTATCAAATCTTGGTCTATTCTAGCTATGTCTAGCTAGCTGAATCAATGGAATGAAGAGGGATTTATAGGAGTAGAGAGAAATCTTTGGGATCAAATTATGGTGGAGGAAAGTTCTATCCTTTTTAGAAGTTTCATTTTTGTAGGAACTAGAAGTCCAAAGGGAGAAACTCGACCACATCCATTCGAACAAACATCCATGACTTCACCCACGAAGTTGTTATATCTTAGAAGCTTCCTTTCCATATTAAAAAAACTTCCAAATGTAGCTCAGCGTGGGGGATCTTCATAGACAAAGTGACCATGGCGCAGGGCCTTGTGTAAATATTTCCATCGACACGAGGACATAGCACACAACAACGCCAACCCAAAACTGCATGTTTTTAAGGGTCTGCTTCGGGAGTGGTCAATAGATATTGTGTTCATGGCATGTTAAGGGATGCAATGACATTCATCATGATGTGTGACGGTACAGAGGGGTCACTATGATGTTCCACTAGTATTCAGAATACGAAATGCAGGGACGGTGAAAAAATATTATGTAACAGATGCCCCCTAAAGCATGAAGTATGAGAGAGAAGGAGGGGTGAAATGCTTTATGATAACATGCCCAAACCAAAAAAATTTCGTCAAAGGACCTGCAAGATCAAGTACGACTGATATCTCTAATACATGAATACAAGTTATGGGCGGAGCCATCCATAATAGATAACATGTAATGAGATCCAAGGTATGTACACAGCCATCCAATGAGAAGGATCATCAAATAGACTCAAGTGTGGTCGAAACCATCCAATCAAAAGAGCCATGCATACATTCATGATAAACCAAATCATCTCGCAGCCTAGATTTCATCAGACAAAACCCAGGGTCTTGTGCTCTGTCCAAACCAGAACAAGTGCAAATTCAGGCATGTGAAAGAATGAGTTGAAATCGAACATGCAAGAAAGTCGCGTGATTACTAGCCAACGATGGAAGCTATTAACAGGAATGAGAGAAACCACCAATAATGAAAATGGTCCTCAAGGTACTGCTAGTACAATCCACGGAATGTGAATAATGAACTAGAGTCGAACATCCGCTAAATCACCCGATCGAAGGCCAATGATGAGAACCTTTCGTCGAATGCGAAGAAATTTCCATTGAGGCATGCAAGATCTAAGGTACCAAAAGGGAGTCTCTAGATCAAATTCCTAGATAATGAGCTGAGGTCGATAGAAAGTGACCAGTCGAAGGAGGGCCATAATGTTTCCCTCATCATCGACATGAGACAGAGAAATAAGATGATAGTGAATCAAGACTAAACAGAGGATCAGGGGTTGAAGATTGCAGAAGAGGCTTCTCTTGAACATATTGGCAACACGACTCTATAATTTGGCAATATTTTACATCAAGGGATCTGAGGTCATGTTGACGAGGCAAAGAGTAGATGAGAGGTCAAAAATAGATAACCCAAACCCATGGAGGAAAAATGACGAAAGTGGGATGTCCCCAACCCAACACAAACTATAGACAAGTGTCATGTTAAAGAGAAACTTACTGCCGACACAACTGAGTGTTGAATTTTGCAACAAGAAATAGTAAAAGTGGCATTCGGAAACATCATCGTTGATCCTAGTGAAAAATAAGAACCTAAACTAGGTGGGGTCCACACAAGATATTTTTAGGTGTATCTCTATTTTTAGAATGGTGAGCATATTATAAAATTAGTAGGAGCCTGATTCTAGATGGTTGAGAAAATTATATATTTAGATGAGTTTCTATTTTTAGAAGATGGGCAAAGTATATTTATAGATCGCTAATCTAAAAATAGAATGCATGTTGATTATTATTAGTCCTTAATAATAACCAGACAATAAATAGTAACGTATTCTCTTAGAGCACTTTATTTCAGTGAAAAGATATGGCACATCAGTGAGCTGAAGGAATTACGCAATTCCTAGGGTGTTTGGTGACTCATGCATGGAGAACTTCATTACAACTAATAGTGGCAAGTTGTAACAGAGTTGGAAGAGTAGTTATGTGAGTTCTTATTTAGTTTAACTCAGTTTAGTGAGTTAAACTCAATTGTGCTAGTTTTAACTGAACATACACTAGTGATAGATGATTGATTAGTTATTTAATTAATTCACAAGTAGTTTCTTACTTGCAACTGAAGAAATACAACAGTTAACTACTTGCATGTCAGATCCAGTGGAGACCCAGTGGAGAGATAGGTGAAAGGGTGAGATGGACTATCATTTGTGACTACAGTGAAGCATTCAATGCATATACACACACATTGGAGATGTCTATGAGTATTTTGAAGTCAAAGCAAGGCAAGATCAAATTCATTCAGGGTTATTCTTCAACAGGGATTACGTTGTGGAGGCAGGATGTCAAGAGGCAAGAAATTGGTGCATAGATATGCAAATTTCTGCATGACAGTGTGTGACGATTGTAGATTGTACTGAGAGCTCTATGAGCTGAGCTTTGTATGAGATTGTTACATGTTCCATTGATATACATGATATATGATAGTTTGGGTTTTTAGCTTTAAGCTTTCCCGGTAAAACATCTTGTTATGTGTGATTGATTTTTCTTCATATGTTTCCAATTGGCGATTTAATTTCCGCAAAGAATTAAGTGGAAGGATTTTGTATTTAACATAAGATTAAATTGTTAGATCAGGAGAATCTGGAAATACATTATTGTGTTTATAAATATCTACATGGTATCAGAGCAGTGTTAATCACTGGAGATTGCAATATTGAAGTGGTGTTGAGTTTTGTGCTCGTGGACAATTCGAATTTGCTGCAAGAATTTCTTGGTGCGACAGTTGAGTAAACATTGAAATGGCTTTCAATGGGTTGCAGTTGGAGTATGCACTTGAGAGAATCTCGAAAAACATAGCCTGGAAGGATAGGATGGAGGCGGTGCTTGAAGATAATGTCTTGAAGGAGTTCATCGATAGCGATGTTCCTAAGCCCACTTCGACGGATGTTGCAGTACTTGGTGCATGGCAAAAGAAAGTAGCAAGGGCAAGGAGGATTCTGTTGGAAGGTGTGAAAGACAATATTTTTTCAAGCCTTCATGGGAAATCCACTCCATTTTCAATGTGGAAGGCTTTGACAGATCTTTTCCAAAGCAACAACGACCATAGGAAATTGGCACTGAAGGATAAACTCAGAAAAATCAAGATGGAGAAGAACAACACTATTCCAGTATACTTGACAAGGTTTTTCCAATGTAGGGATGAGCTTGGGAGTGTAGGATTCAGTGTTGTGGATGATGATTTGGTGAGCTTGGCTCTCCTAGGGCTTTCGAAGAGTTGGCATAGTTATCAAGACTTTGTCAATGGCTAGGAGAAACTACCGGATTGGGAGCGACTGTGGTCGGATCTAGTGTAGGAGGAGATAAGGCGGACCACTAGGTATGGCTCTTCATCAAAGAATGATGATGAAGAGGCCTGTGCTTTGGTTTCCAAGGTGAATAAGAAGAAGGGGAATAAATTCCATTCTAGATCTAAGGGCGGTGAAGATGGCAAGGAGCACAACATGTCCAAAGTGAAGTGTTTTCACTGTCATGAGTTTGGACATATTGCCACAAATTGTCCACATAAGAAGAAGAACAAGATGGCTAGTGGAGCTGCAGTTGTTGAGGCTCTTGCCTCAAAATTTGAGCTTAAATTCTCATTGATTGCATGCATGGTGTCTAGTGCATTGGGATCAGGGTGGTACTTTGATAGTGGTGCTTCCTTTCACATGACAAGAGATGAGAAATTGTTTAGTGACTTGGTGGAGAAATATCTCCAGATGCATGTTGAGTTGGGCGACGATGGACGATAAGTGTGACCAGCATTGGTACCATTACCTTTCAGTGGGCATAAGGTAAAATATTTCATTTAAAAGATGTTGTGCATGTTCCAGGTTTAAATAATAATTTAATCTCAGTCGCAATGTTAGAGGATAGAGGCCACGATGTTGTATCTAGTGAAGGAAAAGTTTTCCTGCGACACAAAGCAACAGGGTAAGCCAAGAATGTTGGTCTTTGAGTTAAGAATCTCTACAGACTTGAATTAGATGGTATTTCTACAGAGCTTCCTACTGCTGTGAAGTGCGAGAAAGACATGCAATTGAAGCTTCATAGGGAGTAGCATTTGCATGTAGGTAAGAGTGAACCTCGAGATGTGGATCAGCCACAAGATGAGGATCATGGAGTGGGAGCAACCACTCATGCAGATAAATTTCATGCCAAATGGGTAGAGGGAGTGCATGCAGCTATACCACTAGGTAAGAGGTGGGGCGACGTGCGAGATCTCTAATCTAAAAATAGAATGTATGTCGATTATTATTAGCCCTTAATAATAAGCAGACAATAAATGGTAACTTATTCTCTTGGAGCACTTTATTTCAGTGAATAGATGTGGCACATCAGTGGGCTGAAGGAATTACATAATTCTTAGGGTGTTTGGTGACTCATAAATGGAGAACTTCATTATAACTAACAATGGCAAGTTGTAATAGAGTTGCAAGAGTAGTTATGTGAGTTGTTATTTAGTTTAACTCAGTTCAGTGAGTTAAACTCAGTTGTGCTAGTTGTAACTGAACATACACTAGTGATAGATGAGTGAATTAATTATTTAACTAATTCACAAGTAGTTTCTTACTTGCAACTGAAGAAATACAATAGTTAACTACTTACATGTCAGATCCAGTGGAGACCCAGTGGAGAGATAGGTGAAAGGGTGATATGGACTATCAGTTGTGGCTATAGTGAAACATTCAATGCATATACACACACATTGGAGATTCCTATGAGTATTACTCAGTCAAGGCAAGGCAAGATCGAATTCATTCATGGTTCTTCTTGGCAGGGATTGCGCAGTGGAGGCAGGCTATCACGAGGCAAGAAATTGGTGCATAGATATTCAAATTTATGCATGACAGTGTGCGATGATTGTAGATTGTACTGAGAGCTCTATGAGCTAAGATTTGCATGAGATCTAGTGGAGACCCAGTGGAGAAATAGGTGAAAGGGTGAGATGAACTATCAGTTGTGGCTATAGTGAAGCATTCAATGCATATACACACACATTGGAGATGCCTATGAGTATTGCGCATTCAAGGCAAGGCAATATCGAATTCATTCATGGTTCTTCTTTAGCAAGGATTGCGCAGTGGAGGGAGGTTGTCACGAGGCAAGAAATTGGTGCATAGATATGCAAATTTATGCATGACAGTGTGTGATGATTGTAGATTGTACTGAGAGCTCTATGAGCTAAGATTTATATGAGATTGTTACATGTTCCATTGATATACATAATATATGATAGTTGGGGTTTTTAGCTTTAAGCTTTCCTGGTAAAACATCTTGTTATGTGAGATTGATTTTTCTTCATATGCTTGCAATTGGCGATTTAATTTCTGCAAAGAATTAAGTGGAAGGATTACATATTTAACATAAGATTAAAATTTTAAATCAGTAGAATTTGGAAATACATTATTGTGTTTATAAATTTCTACACTAAGCACTAGTTCCATTTTCCCCCACCATTTCTGGCGAGTACCCCAATTATTTTTGGAAACAAGCTTGAAGGAGATAGCATATGCTTGTCATGTAAGTTTGTCGTTCGAAAAAATCCATCCTAGTACATTTATGAGCCCTAGGTAGGAGGAACTCGCTAACATCATGGTGACGGCTTCCAATGTAATTTAGTTTTAACGAGTCTGACAAAGGGAAAACTTGGAGCCTTTTCATGTTTAGAGAGTTTGAAAAGAGGCAGAAAAGAAAACTCCAAAAGGTCCCTTTTTGTAGGTCATCTCTCAAAGCCGAAAACGTAGCAAAATAATATCTGAGAGAACCTCTTAGCCATGTTCGACTAAGGTATTCCTTTTTCATAAATAATATTTCCTAGCCCGAAAAAGGGGTAAACATATACTAGGCCAATGACGTTTCTCAGCCTTTAGTGAATTCAAAACAACAAGAGTCTCGACAATCTTTTCATATTTTGAGAGTCAAAAAAGAGCTAAAATATAACTCTAGGGGGTGACATTTTTGTGTTTTTACGGAGTCCGAAAAAGTAATAAAATGCAACTCGTTTCCTCATTGTTTCCAGTTTTAGGACTTGTTGTTGCACAAGAAACAAACGTAAAACCCATTTTCAAGTAAAAATAATAAAAATAATCGAAAATGTGTCTAAAAATCTAATTAGGGTTAGAAAAGGTTACAAAACAATTCAAATAGTAAAAAAAATTCACGTTTACCTTTTCACCTTCTTATGAGCATTTTCACCAGTTTTTACTGTGATCTTAGGGAACTGACTACAGGCAATCTAGGAGGCCATTGATGAATCTGCTTCTTCCACATAAGAGCTATGAACTTCTTCTGAAATTTCATCCATTTTTTATTTGTTTTTATGGTTTAATGCATTTTGTAGGAGGGGCTGAAAAACCATGGTTGCAGCGGTCGACGCCGGTTCCGTGCACGAAGTCACAGCGAACTTCACAGTTTTTGAATGGGGAAGGCGCCACTCAACATACTTGTTTGAAAAATAGTAGCACCGAGTGCCGCGCACAATTTTTTCACAATTTTCTCCAAAAATTCTTGGCCAAATGACTCAATTTTTAACCATATGGCTAATGGAATCTCTACATTTGGTTTTGTTGGAAGAATCAACAGCTAAAAATGGTAATAGAGTGGAAAAAGCGGGAGCATAGGGAAGAGGATGAACAGGCCATGGAGAATCATGCATGCATGGATGCCCTGAGGAATTGTGGGCTCCTGAAATTCTTCATGACCCCATGTCTGAGAGCTCAACTGGAGCTTCTACAATACTTGATCAGTGTATGAGACATTGACCAAGAAAAAATCATCATTCATGACCAGGAATTGGAGATAGAAGTCTCTGAAATATTCTTTTAACACGATTATGATGGAGGGGAGATCGAACACTAATAACATGTACTTGGGTCCTTGGAGAGAGCATGGGAATGTTGATAGACAAAGTGTGCCCTGGAGCAACAAAAGCACACAAAAGCAGTAATCTAGACATTCAGACAGTGCCCAACTTACCATTGGGAGTAGTGTTGCATACCATTATTCATGTCATTGGATCTTAGGCTCCCCATGAAGCCACAAGGACTTAGCTCCAATTAGCCGTAGATTGCATGGCTCCGACAATCTTCAATTGGGTAGAAGTGTTGACCATCAACATGAAACACCAACTAACCAAATGTAAAAATGGTAAGCTGAAGCAGTTTGGGTATTGGTCCATTATGATACCATTTATCTTGGAATGGTTACCGATATTCCAGTTTTAGGAGGTGGTTGTACCTATACCACCAGCACGAGAGCCACGGATGGTCTGTTGGGCTAATTTGATGCCTCGATTAGGAGGTGGACAACATATTTCATGGAGACCAGAGTTCCTTGATTGGTTGCACCGACAACTCATCATGGTGGAGGATTGGCTGTACACCGACACCAATTTCAAGGGTGACCTGGATCTTCCACTTCCAGAAGGGAAAATTGGGACAAGGACAAGGGTAAAAGCTCATTTTTTGGATTTTATGAGTATTACAATTTTTTTGGTTATATATATATATATATATATATATATATATATGTTCTTATGTTTTCTCATGTGTTGTAGATGTTGGACCAGAGAGACCCGCAGGGATGTCCCTAATAGCTCGGAGGGTCCCAAGAGATTTCAAAGTGGCCCCTCATGGTGAGGGAAGCAATAAGGAAGAAATCACATGTAACTTGGAGGGACTCACAAGCGGGATCCCAGAGTACGTGAGATTCGAGGACATTCCTCATGCTTACCAGCGAGAGTTTCTAACCGCATCCATCAACTAGTGAGACGTGTCATATGGGCAGTGATGTGCTATCATGAGCACCATGCTAATTAGACTCTTAGGTTTCATTTCTGCATATTTTTTGAGAGACGTGACATCTCAATATGTAACCGAAACACATATATTTTTTGAACTATAATGTACAAGCCGATGCAAACAATCGATATATATATATATATATATATAGATACATATATATATATATATATATATATATATATATATATATATATATATATATATATATATATATATATATATATATATATATATATATAGATATAGATATATATCTGTGTGTGTGTGTGTGCGTGCTTATTTTCCTATCTAAATCTTACTATGTGATGATGATTTCTTTTACAAGTTCCACAAATGTCTATCTAATGCAATATTAGCTACTACGTCTTTTGACGTATTCACTCTCCCAGGAATATGCTAATATGTAATATAATCAAAATTCCTTTCTAACAAACGAACACGTAAATAAAACCTTAAAATCCTAGGGTTTCGATAGAATAATGCCCATTAAGCTCGAGAAAAAAAAACTGAGAGTCTAGGTTTACAATTAATTCATGAATGTCGAGGGCAATAGCTTCAGTTATAAGTTTGATAACTGCATTGTATTCAACGACATTGTTAGTTTCACGTCCTAGACAAATTCCTTGAAGGACTACTAACTCACCATTAGGATCATAGATTACCCAAGCCACGGAGGATAGGTTTCGGGTACTGTAGGAGGCACCGTCATCGAAACCGACATAAGGAGTGAGAGACATCTGCACAGTAAGAAAATACATAATAAGCAGGAAAAAAAATTGCTCGTAAAGCATAAAGAAGGTTTCATTTTTACACAAGCATGAAATGGATACAAACTATGCTTGAAAAAATTTGCATGCCCCCAGCATGATGACTCAATTCAACGTACATGCCCCCAAGCTTCAGTGCATTCACCAGACTAGACTGTTGGTTACTAAGAGGTGGATGGAATGAAGGTTTAATCGCGAGATCAGACGAAAGACTCGACTAGGATTTTACGAGATCTAATTAAAGACTCGAATTAAATAGGAAACTTGGTTCATTTTTTCTTAACGAGGTTGACATAGTAAAATAACTATCCGCAAAAGATCTTGTTTCATTTTTTAAGGAGCTCGACACAAGAAAACAAGCTATGCTTTGAAGATATTGTTTCAATTTTTAAGGAGCTTAACACAAAAAAATGAACTATGCTCTGAAGATCTTGTTTCATTTTTTAAGGAGCCTGATACAAAAAAACGAACTATGCTCCGAAGATCCTCAATGACTTTTAATAGGTCATGGCTTCCAAGAGGTTCTCATTCGATGGGAGAAAAACACTCTTGAAATCGGAATCCAATTCCACCAATACATAATTCATGACATCACTGACGATACTATCACTGGATGTCGGCAAGGAACGGGTAGCCATATAATTAACCTATCATGGGGAGGATAACACCAGTACATAAGGGCCAGGAAAGGATGATGGTAGACTAGATGTCATGTTGAGACTGATGAACAAAATTTTATCAACGATCATAATCTGACCTTCATGCGGGAAACAGATCACACGAAAAATGGAAGAGACAAGTTCTCCCAAGACATAATTGTAGTCGCACCCTAGGAGCAAGTTAAAATCCAAAGGGCCTTGAATGACAATCACGTCTATATAGACAATCTTACCTCCCAAAGTAACAGGAAACTTTGGAAGGATCCCTAACGATTGATTCATTTCTCTGTCAAAGCCCAAAATATTTTGGGTAACAGGCACAAGTTGTAGGGAACAGAAATCTTATCAGGTAGAGGAGGACATAATACTAACAGATGCACCTTCATCTATAATCGTGCTTGGTACAGCCACATTATAGGCCTGTATCGTAATCTAAAAAGGCACGTAAGGAGGAAGATGATATCCTGCCAGTCAACTCCAATCAAAGGAAGCAACCAAACTACATGGAGGGGGGACCATAGGAATGGGAGGACTATCCCTTTGCATCACGAGATCAAGAGGATCACCCTCCTGAATGATAGGAATGGGAGTCAGAGACTCACCCTCCTCGGCCGTGGGAACAGGAGGATCTCCCTCCGATCCTTGGGAATCTGAGGAAACAAAGAGAACTTGGGTGGTATGAGGTCCACTCTCTATAGAAAATACCTTATGCACCATAAGAAAAATCAGGTTGATCTTTTCCTCAACCAATGACTGGTCAAGAATGGACTCATGAGACTGAATTTCAAAGAGAGTATAATTAACTAGAGACAAATCTCGATCAATCACTTAGTCAACTAGTCGAGGACTCAAAGAAATATTCCAGTAACTACCAGGAAGATAGGACTCAGAAACCAAAAGGGTATCCAACACCTTAGAGGCTTCATCTAGACTAGGACAGAGGTGAATGTGATGGATCCCTTCACATAACCTACATGAAAATGTGATCTTACCCTGTTCTTTATGAGTCTTATGATATCTAGCTGAAGGTTCATCACCAACAAGATCACCGAAGGCTGATGACAATGGTTGGTTCAGGCCAACATACCATACTTCCAACACCTTGGGAATACTAGGGCAGTCTCTAAGAAGATGATCACCCTTGCATAACTTTCAAGGGAATTTGACTCTACGAGATGGAGTGGAAGGTTTCTCAATATTAGCTGCATTAGTAGTGGTGGCCACCGATTTCCCCCCTAATCCATTTTCCTTCTTCTTCTTCGACTTCTTCTTCTTCTTCTTAGTCACTTGGTTACTATAATCCAAACCTTTTCCAGGAAAAGAAGAAGAACGAGGTGAATAAATGGGTGAAGAAGGCAAGGGGTCAACTTTGAGATCGACATGAGGTTGAGACGGTTCAGGCGGAGGAGATCTCGGTTGGGAAGTAGTTTGGGTGTTCGAAACCACAGGGGTCGAAAATAACGAAACCGACAGACCAATGGTTAATCTCGGGAGGGACAATGTCGCCATATAAGGAGCTCCAACATTTCCAAAGGAAGGAAAAGGACTAGGATTCCCATCCAAGGGGATTCCTTAGTTGGTAAAATCAGGAAATGTCGCCATCGATCTCACCCTAAATAATCACTAAGGAATACAACTTTAAAGAGGAATATTTCGCAGGCAGTTAATTTTATAACATTGAAACAAGACTCTGCCTTTTCATGTTTTAAGATTTGAGAAATGGAAAAAATGTGACTCTAGTCACTTTAAGTTTGAACAAGCTTGAAAGGACAAGTGGTTGATGATCTTTTCAAATTTAAAGAGTCATGGAAATATCAAAATGATTGCTACAGAACTCTAGGCAAAATGGTGTACCAAGCTCCCGTGAACTGCAATATACACCTTGGCAAATAAATTTACCAAGGACTTAACTTACAGGTAGGCAGTCTCCCTGAATGTTGTGTTTGGTGTATCATGGTTACAAGGTGGCAGAATCAGCTCCCTATGGATAAAGGATTGCAACCTATAAGGGTCTCTCTTTATATACGCGATGGTACGAGGAGCACAAGTCCATACTAGTGCCATCTAATGCAAGATTGCGAGCGAGAGCTGCTAGTTTCAATGACGTCAGAACACGTCACTAGCCTAGACCTCTAAGTGTGAGCGTTAAGTTCCAATTATTTCTTAGGTTCATTGAGCTAATTTATGGTTTATCTTCAAATTATGTTTTAGTTTCAAGGCCCTACCGAATGGTATCTCAAATCTCTAATGCACAACTATATGAGAGAAAGAATACCCTTTCATTTCGATGAAAATATAGCTAAGTTAAGGATAGAGGTTTGCAACAAAGCATCAGTCAAACAAATTCAGGAATGACACTTTCCTTTACGCTAATAACACAGCCAAAGCAGAAAATAAAAACTCTTATTTTTTCTTTCACTTTCTGATGAAGAAGAAACCTACTAACACAAAAGAGAACTTTTCATTTCCAAACGAGAAGGAAGAATGAAAATTTTGTTGTTCTTTTGCATAAGTGAGAAGCAACAATGCAATGCTATACTAAAAAACAAATACTAGCTTCAAGTAGCTTCGAACAAAATCATCAACACATGAAGAGATCAATTCCAAGCGAATGTAAACACACACTCAAAACTAGGCATGCATCTCCTTACCTAAAATAAAGGGTTTTTAAGTCAACTTAACGAGAAATGTGATCTATGATCTGGACGATGGAGGGAAAATCAAACAGGCACGGAATGAAATCTCAACAACCCTACTTCACATACAATCAATTGAAAATACCAAGAAACCACATAAAAGGCTAAAAATAAATGACCAAACTGACTCATAAACATATCAGACACCCAATGAAAATGTGACCAAACGAATGGTTCGAAACACCTAGAAACCCTAGGATGGATAAATCACATTGTTTGAATGAGAGATAATACAAACTAAAATGAATGAGACAACCAAGTCAGTAAACAACAGCCATATGGATCAATATAAGGGGAAAAACTAAGCTAAAGGATAAGGCCCAAAATCCAATCCTACAGGAATCGATGCAACTGTTCAGTTGTATCCATCACCGAGCAGGAAAAATCGCACCTTTGTAAAAGAAAACTCGTGCGACTGTCAGATAATTAGCAGTGTCAAGCTAGAAAAGGAAGAAAAAAATAAAGGACTAGCTGAGCAAAACCAGACTTATCACTCTGGAAAAATGCTAAATGGCCAGAAGCAGTCAAACAAGCCAAAAACATCATAGAAACATTAATTCGGCCAAAGTTGGACAGACAATCAGAAATTCAAAACGAACAATAAGAGACAATAGGAATTGACGGTTACTCCCTAGTATGGTCGCCAACTTGTTGTGAAGTAAAATCCCCTCTGCGAACAAAGGTGATCCCTCTAGCCCTAGGGTGGGTTTAGCAATAAGGGAACATTTTGGTTTCTAAATTCCTAGTTCATAAATGAAACGCGGATTGGAATAGATGGCATACCTCAATCCAACACTCTTGACGTAGTATGTTGTAGTGATCCTTCGATATTTGTTCTTCAAGCCTTGCTCTCCATTGGTAGCAAAATTCACACACCTGCACAAATATCAAGCAAACACTAAAAGAATACAAGCATACATGTTCATTTACAACTATCCAACTAGTCAAGGAGAGTCAAAAACTTCAAATATCAACATAAAAAAAGATGGAACTAGAAATCAGTCATGTCATATTAATATATAAAAGGGAGTTTACAACTTGTGCCTTGATGCTATAGACCACTTTTGACAAGTTTATTCAAGCACGTATCAAAGCATTCGTTCATCGATTCAGCTCGAAGAGGTAAAAGGTTCAAACTCTCTCACACAACTATGGACTATTATCTGCTATAAACTCTTAGTTTATTCTAGCTATGTCTAGCTAGCTAAATAAATGGAATGAAGAGGGATTTATAAGAGTAGAGGAAGAGCTTTTGGATCCACTTATGGTGGAGGAAAGGTCTATCCCTTTGGTAAGTTTCATTTTTGTAGGAACTAGAAGGCCAAAGGGAGAAACTCAACCACATCCAGTTGAACAAACATCCATGACTCCGCCCATGAAGCTATTAGATCTTAGAAGCTTTGTTTCCATATTAAAAAACCTTCTAAAAGTAGCTCGTCATGGCAGCTCTTCATAGACAGAGCGACCATGGTGTGGGGCCTAGTGTAAATCTGGTCATTGATGCGAGGACATAACTACACAACATCGTCGAACCAAAACTTCATGTTTTTAAGGGTTCACTTCAGGAATTCTCAACAGAGATTGTGTTCTTGGCATGTTAATGGATGCAATGACATTCATCATGATGTGTGACAGTACACATGGATCATTATGATGGTCCACCAGTATTCAGAATACGAAATATAGGGACAGTGACAAAATACTATGTAACAAATAAGTAGTGCAACAACTATTATGGGTTATTCAATGGTAGAGGAGTATGGCTCCATTATCAGGAACAGTGCATGGTAAGTTGTCCCAAGACCAGAGGACAAGTTTATTGTAGTATCCAGGTGGATCAACATGGTGAAGCAAGCAACAAATGGGAGTGTCGAGAAACACAAGCCCATATTTGTGGCCAAGGGGTTCTCTCAAGTGGAGTGAATTGATTACGAGGAAAACTTTGCTCCAGTATCAAGGTACTCTTTAATCATATCTAGTATAGCACTTTTAGCACTAATGGGATGGAAGATACATGAGATGGATGTGAAGACAACTTTCCTCAATAGAGTAATTGAGGAAGAGGTGTATATAGAGAAGCCAGAAATCTTTAGACCTCCGACAGAGAGTCGCATGTGTACATACTAAATCGATCATTGTATGGATTGAAACAAGCAATTCATTCTTGGTACACCACGATTAACAATTATTTCACTGGGTTGGGCTTCACCAAAAGTGAAGTGGATGAAAATATTTTCTATATTGCAGTTGAAGTTAAATTATTGATTATAGTATTATATGTCAATGATTTAATTCTAATAGTTGATGAGAATCGTATAAAATCTCGCAAAAAGGATTTGGAAAGAGAATTCGAGATGAAATACATGGGGCTTATCCATGATTTCCTTAGTTTGGAAATTTGGCAAGGAGATGAAGAACTATTTTTCTCTCAAGGAAAGTATGTCAATGAGATACTGAATAAGTTTCACATGGAGATAACCAAACCCATGGAGACTCCTCTAGCAGGGAATTGGAGGAAGGAATTTGCTACTTCATGCGAAGTGGTAGAAGCTACCATTTATAGGAAGCTTGTGGGTTCACTTATGTACTTGGTGAACACATGACCGGACATGTGTTATGTAGTTAACTAGCTTAGTCAAGCAATGGTTAAGCCAACCAAAATCTATTGGAAGGAAACAAAACATGTGTTGAGATACCTCAAGGCACCACTCAGTTTGGTCTTTGGTACGGACGGTCAAAGGGAGTGGAGTTGCAAGGCTTCACATATGCAAATTGGGAAGAGATTCCATCAGAAAGGAAGTGAAAATGAGGAGGTATCTTCAGTATTGTGTCAGCAACAGTTTCTTGGTATAGCAGAAAGAAGGGATCAGTTGCACTCAGTTGAGCAGAAATAGAGCACATGGATACTAGTCAAGAAACTTGTGAGGTTATCTAGATGAGGAAGATCCTTGTTGGGTTATTTGGTCAACAAATTTAGTTTGACTTAGTTGGCTCAGTTAATTCAGGTTGAGGGTATAAATGAGTCATTTAGAGTGGTTACTACTTTTTAGGAGCCCTAGTTGATTTTATTTTGAGTTGTAATTAATTAATTTAGTTTATTTGAGTTAAATTGAGTTTAACTAGTTACAAATAGTTTAGGAATTAGTGGAAGGTCAAAGTGTGGAAGTGGAACTTAAACCACACTTAGTGATCAATTAGATAACTGAGAGATAAACAATAAATAACTCATGCATGTGTGAACTAAGAGTTACACAGTTGAGATTGGAGTTCAAGGGCAATGTACTATCAATTTTATAATCATCCAAATTGTACAGGTGATGCATGTAGTCACAGGAAGGCCCATGATGGATTTCATAGTATTGGATGGGTATTTCTATAATTAATAAGGGCTAGTTACCCAAGGAAACAGTGCAAGGAAATAGGGACTTGGGCAAGCCAAAATTTTCCTAAGTACTAGCCTAGGCTTGTCTAGGAAGCAATGAGGTAGATAGAGATAGTGCATAGGTTGCTCGGGCATGAGAAAAGCATTGTAATCTTCTCATATTTTATGAATAATTCAATATACAGATAACATGGTTTTTAGTTGTGGACCTCCCCAGGAAATCATTGTGTAATGTGTTTATTTAATTATTTCTCTTGTATGCTTTGTGATTTCTTGATCATTTAAATTGGTTTTCGCAATTTGTAGAGTAAATTGAAGTCTATTATTTTAGAAAAATACAATTAGAATTTTAAATCTACAAGGAATTTCTACAATGTCTCTTCATATTAGGGAAACGATTCAACCTCCTAGGTTTTATTTTCATGTTTCCTCTATTTTTTTTATAGAGTTGGTACACCTCTTTACACACACACACACACACTCAGATATTCAAATAACTAAAGTATAAAAACGTAAACATTCAAAACGTGCACTTAAGAGTGGACCGGGTTTTTTGTTCGAAATAAAAATTAATAATGATGAAAAAAACAAATGTATTTTTCAACATTCATTCCACTACATTCATCCAATGTTCACATATCATGAGGGGGACACATTTTAAGAGAATTCAATAGAAAAAATAAAGAGATTATGGTCTAGATATTTAGAAATTTATACAATGATTTCATGCATTTAAATTCATAAGAGCATAGGAAAAGATTCACAAGATTCCTACTGCTTATTTAACATTATCAAAATCACAAATGAGATGTTCTCTTGAAAACAACTCTCTATGAGTGTAATTTTTTTTTATATACTTGTAAGTTTTAAATAGAGTTAAGTGTCTAAATCACTTCACAAAATCTCGATACTTAATGAAAATTTAATGTTATTTTTCCCTAAGGGACTAGGATTGGGATCCCATGGACTAGTTAATGTAAGTGTACATGAAGAGAAAAAAAAAATTGCATTCAAGGATCAGTTTTACATACATATAAGACAATTCATAAAGGTGGATGATCAAGTACTAAGAAGAAAGTGGGGAATTGTTTCAAAACTAAATAAAGAACACTCAGAAAATTGTAAAGGGATTATGAGTGGAATGAACTGAGGTTGATCCTCGCAGTTATTGTAAAAACATGTATATATATGTGGCCTTTCGAAGATCATTAATATAACCACTAAGGAAGTTACTCAAGATTAATGATTTCATTAAGGGACCTTTTAAGCCACTTGTCAATGTAATCCTTCATAGAAGGGATTTTTATTCTTGTTTAACTCTTAACACAAATATATATTCCTCCAATTCATGTACATTTTATCGTAGTTTCTTCGTCATAGAAAATTGGTCCTTATTTTCGTTGACAATCATGACCATCTAGTTCTTGATTTGAACTTTGGGTAATTCATTTAAGTTGTCAAAATTAACATACAATGATACTTTAATGATATCCAATTCTTCTTCAATACATCCTTAGGGATCAAAATTGAGTCCCTAATCATTTGTTGGCCCTATAATTATTCAAAAAATTTAATGGATTTGAAGAAGGTGTCACTCCTACAATCATCAATATTTGAGAACTTTGTGATAACATCATGTAGCACCTTTATTCTTTCAAGCAAACCCACTTTAATCTATTTAACCCTTTTTTCTCCAAGGAAGCCTTGTTGTGTTCTTTAGAAATCACTCAAAGTACTGATTTTTATTAATGAGGTAGACAAATTATTATGAAATTTTTTTGATCATGTTCAAGCTCTTTATTGAAATATTCAGTAAATGAATTATTTCTTTGAGACAGGTTCCTCAAATTCAAAGAAACCTCCCATGCTTCTTCAATAATTTGCACTCACTTATTTATGTTCATTGAAACATAAGATCTAATGCTATTTAATAACTAAGTTCATTTTCATACTTTATGGGGTGTGATAGGTGTAGTTACTTATGAGACTTCAAGTGCTTAAATAACCAAAGGCATCACGAAGAGAGAAGTGAGAATAATAATGTCTTCAAGTTCATTTATTATTCTTTTCAATCTTAAATTTTATGCTTCTTGCTCAGAGATAGACTTAGCAAGGGATTCCCCTATATTTTGGTATAATTTCAAGAGTCCCATAGGTCCAACTCCTTAAATTTCCACCTCATACATCCACTCATTAGTAAAATTCTTATTTTGTTTTCATAGTTATTCAAATTGAAGGTTATCGTGGTCCTATAATAGCAAGTATTTTGCATGGTCAAAGAGTGGCCCTCAAACGTGACTGACTCTTGAGAAACCAATTCTTCAACTAGATTAGGTTTCATCCATGCACAATACCACCCAATCTGCAGCACTGACACTTTCCATTTCCAAATCTATGGGTCATTCTGCGTGCTGGGATCCATTTATGCTTAAAATTTACTTTTGGATGAAGTAATAATGTGGAACCTTTCAAGGGTAAATTGAAGAGATGGTTCTTCTCCATCACCTCCATCAAAATGTCATTCATTACTCTCTCCTTGAATTGTAATAGTATATTTTTTTCTTCGAGTTGAGGAGGAACTCTAACAAGCCCATGGAGTAATAATAGGCTTCTTTCCTCTTTCCTTAGTTCTCCCTTTAATATTGGTGCTTATTCTATCACTATTCCATTAATAAGTGTGGGTATATGGTTCTCCTTAGATGGTACAATGTGACTTTCTACACTTCCCTCAGTAGTTTTGGTAAACAAATTTCCATATCTAACCAATTCTATGTTTCTCAAAAAAAATCATTTGGGATTGAATCCTTGAGTGGATTCAGCCTCAGTCAAATTAAATGGGTTTAATAGCTCAGTGAATTCCACAAGGTGAGCATAAATCTTCACAATACTCTCTCCACTAATAGATGGTAGTTTTATAAACTACTCGTTCTTCGTTCTCTCAAATAAAATTAACTAGGGGTGACGTTGTTTGCAAACCTCGATAAAAATTTTATGTATAGAACAAACCTGGGTATTAAGAGACGTTTATATATATACACATACAATTTAGTGATACTATGGTATTTATTTTATTCATGTATCCACTTTCCCCATAATAATTTTTTGGATTTCAAAGATATTCTCTTGGGCTTTTATCTTATTACTAGATGGATAAATTCTTTGACAAATAGGTCTTGAAATTGGAAAAAATGGAAGGGGACCTTATGCTTCCATAGAATATGATACCACGGTTTCATTGTCTCTATGTCATGATTCATTAAATTACTCTTGTGGGGTAGTATATGGAACAAATTACAAGAAACAATGGCCATTACTAGGTAGGGAATCATAAATAATATTTGAGTCTTGAAGAAATTGACTAATTAAAAGGGAAATTCCATTTGAAATAACTTTCACCTAATAAAATAGGAAATCCTTCTTGAAAGAAAAAATAAATTATGTACAAAATTGACCTAGGTACGTACGTTAGCAGTAGTTTCGTATCCCATCACCCAGTGAAATAACCAAGAGAAATCTTTATAAATCTTGAAAAGTATAGATATATCAACTAAAGAAAGGATGGATGGGGAATATGTGAAATGAAACCTAATTTCTTGAATGATATTAATTCCATCACCTTGGGAATCCAAAAAAACATCAACTTCAAAGAAATTAAGTTGCTTAGTAGGTTTTGGAAGCTTTATTGTCTTCCTGAAAACTCTAGGAGTTAATAGAATTGGATTCTTTTTCAGGCCAAGTTTAATCTGGTCTTGGAACTGAATTAACGAGCATTCCATATAGTTATTTCCATGAATTTGAACACTTTTAATATGCATGCAACATTTTCCAACCCTTTACTCCAAATATGGTTATTTTATTTCTCCTATAGATACAAATTTAAATGCCATTGATATGCAGTTGACCAATGAAAATTATTGTCTTAACAAGCCAGTGAGTTGGTTGTATCCCCACAAATTGGATCCTTCTTATGTTTGATTTCCATGTTGCTTATTTTTTTTTTCATGTTTATGAATATGTGATAAATAAATGAGGATTTTGTGAAACTCTTAGCTATTAAATCCTCATGTTACAATAACATTTATCAGGGTGTTACTTCTTCATTTACCACTTTCATTGGCCATGAGAGAATGATAATGGGAAGTTAATAACTTACCGAAATAATTTAAGAGATTTGATGGTAGGTAATTCATGTAGTATGATATCAAGAACCTATTTTTACCTTGAGGATCAAACTTTCTTAAATGAGCTTTCAATTATCCTTGAAAGGAGAAAAAAAGTTGATTTTCACTAAGTATGGAATAAGAGCGATGAGGTGGATTTAATGGAATATTGTGTGTGGATATTTGATATGTGTGATAAATTGTTTGTGTGGATAAATGGATACATGAAAGGTCAAAATATGAAAAGTTTGGAATTGTGTGGAAAGAATGGATGTGTCGAAGGAGAGGTTTTCATAAGGTTAAATTATGCAATTCTTATGTACACAAAAAAATGGGTAAGTGTATAAGGGAGTGAAGAGTAGTGTGTGAAAATGAATATATGTGGGAAAATAAGATGTGTAGAATATGGGGCAATGAGATATTTTTTCACATGATATTCATAATAAAAGTGACTAAGTACAAAATTCTTAGGTATGGCATATAAATAGGGTGATGGTGATGGTGGACAAAAATAATTCAATAAGAGAAAGATGGAGGAGGTTGAGATTTGGTAGAATCCTTATAGGCCACGAATATTGGGTAACTCCATAGAGGGTAACTCTTCCTTTGTTCCTACATAATTCCATACTATACAAAAGAGAGCAAGGTCACCTCACCTTTTAGTTAGGTTTTCGGCCATAAGAGTTCCTAGGGAAAAAATTGTGTCTATTGTGAATGTGTGTATTGTTCATTTATTTCTGTTTTTTATTTATCACATTTCACCTATTTTGTTCATTTAAGAAAAAAATCAACAATTAAATAATTTGAGATCTAAAGGAAAAGTATAACCTTCATGTTATAGATTTCAGTTATTTTTATCAAATTTGTTGGGAAGAACTTTTCCAATGGAATATACATAGAAATTTGCATATCATATTGGTATTAGAGTAGATTTCTTTGGGGTATTTTATGGGAAATTTCAATAACCTTGAAATTGGTTCAAGGAAAAAGTTGGAGAACCTTGACCATGGCCAATGATTTTGTTCACAATAACCCTCATGATCTTATGGAAGAGATATTTGTGAGGCTAGAAGAATGATTCATCAACATCAATCACAATATAAACCCCCTTATGGAATCTCTAACAAGAAATATCAAATTTTTTCGAGAGTGTGGAGGATCTAAACTAGAGGTTAGATTGGGGGGAAATCATGAGATCAAGAAGACCTATAAAAGGAATCATGAAATGCACCCAAGAAAGTGTATTTGAGTTTGAGTTCCATTAACCCTTCATGGTCCTTGTAAAGTATGGAAGTTTAAATGGAAATAATTCCATACCAAGGTGAGATCAACGCATTAAAATTAAATCATTGATTGCAGAAAATATAAGTTTATTTCAACATTCACCGTATATATGAAGAGAAAAATATGCGATTTTCTAGATTGAAGTTAGAAGGCCATGCTTTAGATTGGTGGGAAACTCATATGGAAATACTTAGGATGGAGGGTGATCCACAATAACTAGGTGGGAATACTTCAAACCCTCATTAAGTCCCAAGTTTACCCTAGTGGACCAATGCATTTAGTGCCACTACTTCATGTAGAGGTATAGGAAAAGTGTATATGAGTACACCATTAAGTTCATAAATATGTCCATTATGCTATGTATCTCTCCTAGGAACCCATATGTACTACACAAGTATTTAGGGGGTCTACGTATCCATCCACAAAAGCAAGTGATTTTTTTCAATCCAAATATAATGGAAAATGCATTTGTATAATCATAGTATCTGGTAAACATAGTCCACGAGAAAGGGCAGCTAAGTAGCCTTAGACTACTGATAAGATTCCAAGGAGGGGAAGAAAAAGTGGAAATGAGGGAAGGAGAAGAAGACAAAAACCACTAAACATCAATGCAAGGATCCAAATAACCATTGAAACATTAATGGTCAAACTAAGGAAGAGTATTGGAAACTACATTAAGAGATGAATCCAACAAAAAACAAGAAGGATGCAAGAAACAGAACATTCTAGCCACAAAATAAAGAAATTAGGTTGAAATTATCTCCAATGTGGATGTGAATATCATCTACATAGAAGGAGGTGAACCTAAGTATCCTTCATCATCAAAAATAAAAGTAGATGAACAAACTCTTCTAATCAAGATCCAAAGTTTTAATTACATTATTGAAGTGGAATTGGATGGAGTAACCCTTGAAATATATGGAGTAGTATTTGGAATCCCATACATGTATATTACAAATTCAATATTCATCCAAAGATCCAATTAATACCCTATAATCAAGGATGGAAAATCCTACATGATAAATAACATAAAATAAAGTGGAAGATCTCACTGGTAAATACCACCCAACATAAGCAGTTTATTAGCTCTAGTAAGAAATACTTTTTAATTTTCTAAGATAATTAGTCTAATGACGAGTCAATAATAGAAAAGGAATCACTAGAGAGGTGTACTAAAGGGAAGAATCATTAGTTGGAGGACTTGATCTACGCATATAGAGTATTTTTCTAAGAGACTAAAGGGTTTTCATCCAAGAGAGAAGATGATCATGAAATTAAATTAATACCATACTCTCCATTTCTAAATATTGGGTTGCATAAATAGTCCATTTTGGAAGAAAATGAAGTGAAGAAGTAGTTCTAGCAACTACTAGAGTAGGGTTTGATTCAAATAGGCACCTCACCTTGTGGGTCATCCATAATCATTGTACCAAAGAAGGATGGAACTTGGTGAATGTGGATTGATTGTAGACCATAAATAAGATTACACTAAAAAATTGGTGCCCTCTACCCAGTATTGATGATATGGTAGATCAGTTGTCACATCGAAAATTATTTTCCAAGTTGGAACTAAAATCAAGATATCAGCAAGTTCAAGTCAAAAAGAAAGGTACCTAAAATACTTCCTTCAAAATAAAGCAAGCACTAGTACAAAATGACTAATTAGTTACTAAAAAACGACTACATCATATAAACGACCGTTTTTCAATCGGTGACCAATAGTAGCTAATTTACAATATCTTATAACGCGACCAACTTTTAGTTGTTTTTATCTTAATCATTAATTGGTTGTATCAATTTAATCATCTAGTAGTGTATTTAGTCATTAATTTGGTCATTAATTTATTCAATGATTTAGTCATTAATTGTCATAATTAATAACCAAATATACAACAAAATATATTACTATATGATTACCCGAGAAAACTAATTAATGACCAAAATGTTGGTCGTGTTATAAGACACTGTAAACTAGCTACTAATAGTAATATATATGCAAATTTTAGTCATCATTTGAAACCAATTAATGACCAAAGAAATATGACTAAATTTTGGTCGTGTTATAAGACACTGTAAATTAACTACTAATAGTCGTATATATGCAAAATTTAGTCACCATTTGTAATCACAAATTTATTATTTATAGTAGTCATTTATCTTTTTTTTTTAGTTTCATATTCATTATATAAATGACTAATTGAGTAGTTTATATTCATTTCATTTACTTTCATTAATAATCATTACAAACGACTAATTTAGTTGTATATTCACTTTATTTGTGTTCATCATTAATCAATATAAATTACTAATTTAGTATTTTTAGAGTTATTCTATGTGTTCATTAATAATCAAAAAAATTAATTAGTATGATTTTGCAACTAAATTAAAAAAAAAATGTCATACAATGTGCATGTTCATCTAATTTGAAAACACAAAGTTACATAATGTTAATTACAATACTAAATAATATCAATTGAAACTATAAATAATTTCAGCCACAAAAATTATATTATGTAAAATGTTAAGTATTACAATATGAGTTTCCAAAATAATATTGGTTGCACTACAATTTACACATGAAATATTTTTCCATCACTTCAAACATGATCATAATGTTGCCAAGACATTGTAGGTGAATTCACCAACTATGAAGACTTGATCATCAGTCTCTATGTATGTGTCTCATGCGATATATTGTCTTTAAGGGTATCAATAGATTGGTTCTCTTCTCTCTCTATCTTTCTGCATTTTTTTCTCCAATGTTATTGTTCTCCTCTTTCTTCAATTCCTGCTTTTGACCATCAATATTGAGTTCCTCTTATGAAATGAAAGAAGATATAATGCAAATTATAACACATTAAATATGATGAACACTAGAATATAAACTAAAGTATAATATAAAGGATTTATATGACATAGACCTCAACATCATCTATTTAAATTCCATTTTTCCCCATAAAAGCAAGAAACTCGAACAACTTTTCTTCAGTTGGGTGATAGTGGCCACTATGTGGCTAGATGACCTATATAAACAAAACAAATAAAATGTCACCATAGAAAAATAACACCTTGGGAACTTAATAACAATCATGTTAGCTAAGTTAAAATCTAAAAATATAAAGTTGTAGATATCATGTGAAAACAAATAGAAAGAAAAAGACAACATATAATAAATAATGTATGACAACTAGCTGGAAAATTGCATCATAGAAGAAAAACAATTGCCTATGGTTACACATACATGAGGGTGGGTAACATGCCTCAATATGCCATGATCCTTAGGGTCCATAAAAAGTAAACCTCCTACTAACATAATGATTGGTTGGTTTCATCTTGGCCTTGCCTCTCCTTTGTGAGTAAAAAAAATAAAAATAAGTCCATCATTAACTAGTACTCCATAGTATCATTTTTGCATGTTATCTACACATACCTACCAAAAATGTCTTATATGCCAAAGAAATGGAATTTTGGATTTTTTCCTAAAACTATGTCATTTATACCCCCTTCCAATGTATCTAACCTAATGTACCCACTTTATTTTCATCTTTCATATTCATTTACATCCTAAAAAATATTTCTTTCAAAAACAATGACAGCCCCAATATATCCATATCCTAATGTTCATCAATATTTTCCGAAAAACATAAGAATTAATACTCTGTTATGATTAACATTGTACAACAATGAAGCTACACAAAACTAACTATTTTCATAAAAAAATGAAGCTACTGGTATAAAACAAACAATGAAGCTACACAATAAAGCTTACTTTCTATTGGTAACTACACAAAAGAGAAATGAAGTTATTGGTACAAAAAAAATAACAATGAAGCTACATAAAACACTCAGTCAATCAGTATAAATTCCAAACATATTAAGAAAATGAGTAGTGCATTATTCTCTTCCATGTGTTCTACCATATAAAATGGTAAAAATACTAGAGGAAAACTATCTTCTTTACAATGTATTTTAAGAAGAATAAATGGATATTCATTTCCTTATATTATATTTTAAGAAATCGATTTGCATTCCAATGTCAAAGTACCTCCACATAAAGAGATATAACATTTCAAGTTTCCACATACATCATAGAAATTCAAGATGATACTTCCATAAACAAGAAAATGAATTAGACCCAGAAAAATCACATACTTGTGACAAGAAAAGGCATGAAAAATAATACTCTCTTATGATCAACCCATTAATTTTAATATATATATTTTATTCTTTCCATTGTCGATGCACATAAAGTGATATTATATTCTTTGGTCAACAAGTTCTCATTAAAAGCAATAATTCCATCATTTTTCATGAAATGCCTCCATGCAACCTCAACAAATATATCAAGAATTATGTTGGTCGTTGTACCAATATTTCAGAGACAATAAGATAGTGAAAGAAGGTAGGACAACCATGCCATAATGTTTCAACATTGTATCTAGTATTGCACAAAAAGTGTCTACTTGATCTCATAACTATAATCTTACTCTTTAAAAGTTGTTGTATGGCATTGAATACATGGTCTAAAAGAACGACATAACCATAATACATGTTCTTGCATGTTTTATTAATATAAAATCCTGTTATATGAAGGAAAGGTTGTAATTTATATAGTCTCCCTCTATCATTTGAAAATTTTGTAAAAACTTTAAACATAACTTTCAAATCCACTAATGCAATTTTTGAGAAGTTGTCAAGTCATCTGCTAATATCAGCTACTAGGTTTTCTTGTGGCATTGATGATCGGTGTTACACTAAAATTTGTCACCATGAAATTTTATTACTCCCTTGAAAGTATACAATATCATAATTCCCAAAGTCAAGCCTTGAAACTAAGAGAAAAGCTCATAAAATCCTTAAAACTCTGGTACCGCACTTTCTCCTAGTTTTTCCTGCGGTCCTGCACTTTTTGGCTCTAAATCCTGCGGAGTCAAACGCACTATCTATTTATTAAAAGTGCGGACCCCTATAAAATATTAAAAAGGCACAAGTAAAATCTAGAAGCTAAATTAAAGTCATTTTTGGAAGCTTCTAGAAACATTCTTGTGGTGGAAAGATCGCTCCTTTCATGTTCATGCATCCCATCCAATAAGGAGCTAACCCCTTGATGTAAGGAACTAATCCCTTTTAAGGAGGATTCTATCCCTTATTTTTTGCAGCTGTAACCTCCTCTATTCCACTATAAAAAGAGGCATATGCGGCCTCAAAGGGTTAGAATTTGGTTAAGATTTTAGAAGAGAATTGAATTAAATTTTTAGTATTGTTGGAGACAAAGTGTTGTTAAGACTTAGACCCTTTTAGCTGAGATTTCATGTGGGAAAGATCACATACCTGTATGTATCTTGGTTGGAAGAGTGCAAGGCTGATCTGAGTAGATAAAATGCCTGCTCCAAACCCCAGGAAGACCTGTACAACATCAAGGCGAACGCGGTTGTAAGGCTCTTCTTTATTTAAGTTAATACAAATAAATCCGTTTTTCTCAATAAGCTGTCAATTGATTGGTTTATTTTATGGATTCCTTGATCACCATAATGGATATGATTTATGAGTATATGTTATGCAGGTGTTATTTGATTTTTTCTTGTTTGTGATTGCAGAATCTTCGAGGAGAACTCTTTCGAGCGATTGAAGGACTACTACTACAAATAAGCATTGGATCAAAGGTAGGATCTTTAAACCTTTATAGCATTTAATTATAAATCGCAATATATCTAGAGAAAGATAGCTTTGTTTGTCTGTTTGTTGCTAGCTGTCTGTAGGACACTTGGGAGGTTTGTCTTGTCCGCAAGAATGACTAATCCGTCCAACAATCGGTCATGGAAACAATTGAGAATTTGTTGAAGGATGCCATATCAATGTATTTCTTCCAATGTACATTCATGCAGTGGTCATAATTCTTCTTGATTGATTTACATTAATAAAAAAATTTGGCTCTTTTTCAGCTTTTAGGAGGGATGTATCTCGTGATGTATTCCTTCTCTCCAAAGTCTCTTCTTACTGCTCTAACCCTAACCCAAATTTTTACAGTCCCAATTCACAAGATGAAGACACAATGGAAAATTTGAGGGGCTTTCCAAAGTCACCTCAATACTCTTCTCTCACTCTTTAAGTTGGCTCTAATCCAAATCAAAGGGGGAATCCCTAGCATTATCTATGTCTAGCAAATGTTTATGTACGAAATGGTTACTTTGAGTCAGGTTAGCCTTATGATTTTTTAATATAAAACCAGAGGATGTAACACAATAAATAGAGGTTGATGTAACAAACCACGTGTGCACAACAGGCATGGGAAGACCCCAACATAGGCACAAACCAAAACAATATTATGTGTCGAAATTGAAAAATTATTACCACGAGAATGTAGAAATTATGAGTATGAAAATCAAAACAACCACCTACAGCTGACAATACAAAATTTGGAGTTTAGAGATAAAGATCCCAAAAAAAATTATTTTTTTTGTATAGAAGAAAATTAAAATTCTTCGGGATGTGCCAACACAACAAATTTTAGGTGATATAACATTAAGGAGGTTGATGTATTTATATCTTTGTTTCAAGTATATTTTTACTATATTGGAGCCTAGTAGTTATTTGTTTCATGGAAAAAATGACAACACTCTTGAAGTTTATGTTGAAGCCCGATCAAAAATTTAATGGGCATAATTTCACCAAATGGAAACAACATATGATCCATGTTTTCCCATTCATGTGTCCACTGAGAAAGGCGGCCTGGAAGGTGGTATGAGAACAAGATGATATTGATCAATTTCAAATACAGTCAAATTAAGTAGCCATTGAACAAGATGGATATGACTATAGTAACAAAGAAGCAGTGATATTGATAATAATCTCAGTGACAAACAATAATTCCACAAGATTAGGATGGGGAAGTTGCATGCATAATATGAAGGTGGCCATGGGAAATGCATGGACTACAAGCTAAAGGTAGATAAGACAAGATGATTTTAGTAATTTCCAAAAAAAACCAAAAAATTAGGTCAATGGGACTAAAATGATAAATCCAGTATAAATTAAAATTCAGAGTGTGAAAGAAACTTCTAGAATGATATTGACAGCATGAAAATTTAAAGAAACAAGTGTCTAGCTAGAAGTTAAATTTTTTCCTAAGAAAAGATATAAAATAAAGTTCAAGTGAAAGAGAGACACTAGAACTGGTAAGTCTCAGTGTTAAACAGAAAAGTGGATGTTCAGGCCTACAAGAGCTAAAACTGGTTGTCAATGATGAATGAGGATAGAGGACCCTAATCAGAGCCATCCATAAATGTGAAAGGGCCAATGCACTAACAAATTATATCCTTTGGGGAGAGTTTGGGTATGAAACCACTTGGTTATATCATCCTAGGGAGAGTACAACAACAAGGAATCCCAATGCTCCTAACATCCAGGGTAGTGGGGAAGAGGCTCTAAATGAAGTTTGGATGCCTGAACGACACTGAGAAATAGAGATGTTTTTGTCCTTAAAGGCATGTCTTTTTCAATGAAAATGGAGGAATGAGAGTAAATTTCGTAAAATTCCATGAAGTTGAAAGACATTAGGGATCAAAGATTGGTTGTTAGAAGACAAGTACATGAACAAGGAAATGTTTTGATTTAGATAGTCTCCCGCTATCATTTGCAAACTTTGTAAAAACTTTGAACATAACATTCAAATACACTAATGCAATTTTTGAGAAGATTTCAAGTCAGTTGCTATTATCAGCTACTAGGGCTTCTTGTGGCATTGATGATCGGTAATGGAAAAAATTGAGCATTTTTTCAAGGATTCCATATCAATGTATTTTGTCCAGTGTCCATAAATACAGTGGTTATCACTCTTCTAGATTGATTGATATTAATAGCAGTTTTTGGCTCTTGTTGAACTTTCAGGAGGGATGTATCTTGTGATGTATTACTTCTCTCCAAAGCCTCTTATTAGTACTCTAACCCTAACCCAAGGTGTTACATTCGCAATTCAAAAGATGAAGACCCAATGGAAACTTGGAGGTGTTGGAATTTACAGGGTAAGTTCCGTAGTTGGATGATGCTGATGAAGACCAAATTCAGACAGTATCTGATGAAGCTACATGGCTTCCTTGCTAGCTTCAACTACACCACGATACTCTGCTTCTTCTGAAGAAATAGATATGGCACTTTGTTTCTTACAATACCGTGTAATAGGTCTTGAACCAAGAGTGAATACATATCTTGGTGTGGATTGATCATCATGGTCACTAGCCCAATCAGAATCAGTGAAACCAATAAACAATGGAGATTCTCCTGCATTGTAATGAATCCCGAACAAAAATTGTACCTCAAATATATCAAATTATTCTTTTAGCTGCTTTCTAGTGACTTTCATGAGGCTAGTGCATAAACCAAGCGACAAGACCAATGGCAAAGGAAAGTTCAGGACGAGTATGGGTTAGATACAGAATTTTACCAACAAGTTGACGGTATAAGGTAGCATCAACTTCAGGGGTAGTACAAGTGGCTGAAAGCTTGACTCCAGACTGAAAGGGAGAAGGGGTTGGCTTACATTCTTCCATGTGAAAGTGGTGTGGAATATCATAGGCATACTTGGACTGAGAGAGGGTAATACCTTCTTCGGATTGCAAGACTTGAAGACCAAGGAAATAATGCAAGTTTCCTGAGTCTGTCATTTCAAACTTCTTTTTGAGGCTATACTTCACATGGTTTATATGGTTGGGTTCACTACCAGTAAGGATAAGATCATCAACATAAAGAACAAGAATGGTGAAGGACTTACCCACTTTCTTGGTGTAGACAATTTTTTCAGAATGACACCTAGAAAGTCCATTATCTAATAGAAATCTATCCATTTTGGCATACCAAGCCCAAGGAGCATGGTTGAGACCATAGAGAGACTTCCTAAGGTGACAACCAAGGCCGGAGTCATTTTGGATAAAACCAGAGGGTTATTCCATGTAGATTTATTCATGCAAATCTCCATGTAAGAAGGCGGATTTAACATTCATTTGATGGACCTCCCATTTAAAGGAGGCAGCAAGGGAAAGAACAAGGTGGATAGAATTCATTTTCGCAATAGGGGAGAATTTTTCAGTATAGTCAATGCCTTCAACTTGTGAAAATTATTTAGTGACAAGACGATATTTATGCCTATCCACTTTTCCATCTGGTCCAAACTTGGTTTTGTAAACCCATCTGCATCTGACAAGTTTTCTTCCTTTTGGAAGAGGAACAAGATCCCAAGTACCGTTCGCCAATAAGGAATGATATTCTTCATTCATAGCTTCATCCTAATCTGGATGACCGTAGGCTTCTTCAAAGGTTTCTGGATCAAGATTTTCTAGAACTTGAGCCAAAAAGGAAGAGGCTCTTTCGAACTGAGAATGTGTACGTCATCGATTGGCAGGGTCACTTGCAAGAGAACCTGCTGCATCCTGAGTAGAGAGGGCCCATCTTGGAAGCTGTGGAGTAAAATGAATAACTTCAAGACGTGGAGGAGGATTTTCATCCTCTCTGTCATCATCTGAACTAGAAGGAATTCTATTAAAAATAGAAGAGAGAGAGAGAGGTGGCACATATGCCGAATCAGGCTCACAAGCCGAAGGTGGCACACCTGCCAAACTAGGCTCGCAGGCTGATATATTTTCATCAAATTTTACATCTCTTCTAATGATTATATTTTTGTATTTTGGTTGAATAATTCTATATCCTTTGACATCTTCAGAATATCCAACAAAAATGCATTTTTCACTCTTAGGTTCTAAGGCTTTATGTTTTGCATCTGGAATATGGGTCCAAGCATCATTTCCAAAAACACAAAAGTGACTTACATTTGGTTTGATTGAGCTCCAAGCTTCTTCTGGAGTTATATTCCTTAAAACCTTAGTAGGAGTGTGATTTAATATGTAATTTACACAGTCAATTGCTTCTGCCCAAAAATTGAGACTAAGTCCTTTAGATTGAAGCATACAATTAGCCATTTCTTTGAAGGTGCAATTCTTCCTTTCAGCTACACCATTTTGTTGTGGAGTATATGGAACGGTATGTTGCAATTGAATGCCATGCTCAATGCAAAAGTTGATAAATATGTTGTTAACATATTCTCCTCCATTTTTTGATCTTAACTTAAGAATTGTATGTCTAGATTGTTTCTCAACAAAGGCCTTAAAATCCAAGAACATGTTAAAAAATTCACTCTTGAGTTTTAAGAAGTACACCCAAGTGCATCTGGAAAAATCATCAATGAAAGTTAATGCAACCAAAGAAAGAAACAACAAGAAGTGGACCGCATAAATCACTATGCACAAGTTGCAAAGGGGCTGAAGCATGCCAAGAGGCACGTTTGTCAAAACTATCCCGCTGATGTTTTCTGAGTACACATCCGAAGCAAACACCATCTCGGCAAGATACCATAGGAAGACCCGTCACCATATTTTCCTTACATAGAGTTTGAAGAGAGAGATAGTTTCAGTGACCAAATCACTCATGCCAAAGTTTTCTCACTTCATCATTATGAGCAACAAAAACGGAGGGAAGACATGAAGACCTAAAGTTGTCAAACTTATACAACCTTGTGGAATCATCAGCAATGCCAGTAGCTAAAATATTTCTAGGATCTTTGAGGTCCTTGATTACAACATCATGAGGTGATAATTCTACTATTTTCCCTTCACCTGAATGAGTTATCTAATAAATAGATAGAAGGTTGCATGACAAGGTAGGAACACATTTTACATCATTAAACTAACCATTATCTAGATGAATGGTTCTAGATCCTACAACACTAAGAGATCTATCATCACCAACATAAATATGTTTGGTGTTACAATCATTTAAAGAAGAAAACATGGCTTTATTTTTGGCCATGTGGTAAGAAGCTCCAGAATCAATGAGCCACTCATGAGAATAAGAAGAAGATGATAAATTTAAGGCATAACCAGATCTTGATGCTTGACAACCACAAGTAGAAAGTGTCATTCCTGAAGATGAAGGTGAAGAGTGCTCCAAATTGATGTTGTGCTTCTTCATTGCTGGTTCTAAGGCTTCCATATTCAAAAAAAAATTGGACTCTATATGGCCATCATGATTACAAAATTTTCAATGTCTATTTGTCTTGTTCCCTTTGTTTTTATTTTCCTTATCATTTTGGTGAGTTGCTTTTTCAGTTTGCGGCTGAAATTGCTTAGGACCATTGTTTGGTTTCAAACCATGCTTTTTTAGGATCTTGCTTCTTGGGATTCTTTTGATATGATTGTTGTTTGGGATGTGGGATTTCTTAGAAACATTTCTAAAAAGTGATAGAATAAGGTTTATAATTTTCTTGTTCTCTTATCAAAGAATCACAAAAGGCATTAAAATATGGGTTCTTGTAGGTGGTTTCTGAAGAAATGATGGCTTCTCTAGTGGAATGGAAGGTGGAAAAAAATATAGAGTATGTAGGGCCAAGCTTAGTAAGAATGCAATAGATGAGGCTACCATCTTCCTTTTTTACCTTACAACCTTCTAAAGAAGTCTAAGGGTCTTGAATTTGGACAAAAAATCTTCAATAGAGGAGAAATTATTGGGGTCCAAAGTAAGCAACTCATTTTCAAGCTGGTGGGCCCTGATTTGATTTTGAATGCCAAAGACAGTATTTAGCTTTTCCAGGGCTTCATGAGGGGTGTCAATGTCAAGGATATGAAATCAAATATCTTGAGCAATGGACATTCCTATCAACCCTCGTGCTTGATCTTGTTTATTTTCCCATTTAGCAACTTTATCATCATCTAAAGGCTTATTTTCTTGTCCTATGGCTATTCTATAAATCCCTTTACTTCTAAGTATATCTACCATGTGAGGTAGCCATTGGAAATAATTGGTGCTATTAATAATAATCGGGCATGCACTTTCCATTTTTTTTTAAATTGAAGCTGAAAATTTTGAAACTAACTGCTCCAATAGAAAGATCTTGAAAAATTAGGCTAATTAAAAAAAAACAGCTCAAAAAACAGCTTCTGGATGAAGAAGTTATGCCTTTTTGAAAAACCTGAGTTGTAGATGCCGAATAGTTACGAAAACAATTTGAAATTTGATGATGAAGTTCAACTTTAAAAAAAAAAATCCCGCCCCTTTAACAAATTTTTTTTTGCAAAAAGAAGCTTGAGAAAGAGACTTGAACCCAAGACCTCTATTCTCATAAACTTACCTCTCACCAAGTGAGATAGTAAAAGGATTTTTGTAATTGTTTGAAAGGAGGAAGGGGTTTATTTTATTTTATTTTATTTTATTTTATTTTATTTTATTCTTTGGTGTGCGTGCTTTTTCCTGCGCAAAAAAAACACAAAAATCCAAGCAAAAAAAAAAACAAAATGCAAGTCTTGCGACAGAATTTTAGATTTTCGGTTACGCTTACCTGCAACTATCTTTTTTTTTACTATTTCTCATTTCCCAAGATCACACAAAGACGCGGGGAAAGAGCATATATAATAAAAAAAAAATCCCTTCTTCCTATTTCTGATTTTCCGAGATCGCACATGGCGCGGAGAAAAGAGCATACACATAGAAGAGGGTATAGATCCAGAAAATAAATAAAACCTAAAAACTGAAATAAATAGAGGGAATTGAAATAAGCAGAACTATTAACAATATAACTGCAAAACAAATACTTTATACCTCTATATCTAAACTAACATAACTTGGGAAACCAGAAACCTTTCCGCATGAAACGAAAGGTGTTCCTCACTGTAACAGATGCTCCAGACACAACAGAGTAGTTCTCCAGGCCCGAAAATGTTCAGAAATATTAGATCTAAAAAACGGTAGTTGCATGCAGTCAAACTAGCTTTGGATTTGGATCAACAATTGATGCGGCCCTCAAAATAGCTCTGATACCATGTAGTAATTTACAGGGTAAGTTCCGTAGATTAAAAACCAAGGGTCACCTCTGACAAATAGATCACAGATCAGTACACCAGTATTATCACATGGTTAAAACCCTCGAAGAGGGAAACAGTCCACGGCCTGAGCCAACGCAGCCACTTCAGGAAATTTATTAATATAAAAATAAAAGCTACATATGTTTCTATCATAAACGGTTATCATACAAATTACCTTCCATGCTCTTTAAATAGGGATCATGTACCAATCGGGTGTTAAGCCACGGATCAAGTGTCGTTAATACCGAGGAGAGAATGAATTTTCAGATCACTACAAATCGTGATCGTCAGATTATAAGTTACAAATGTACATAGTAAAGAAACACAATTTACCTAACTCTACACTAGACAAAGTTATTCTTAACTATTTCCTATATTTCAGAATATCCTAACAGGAGGGGCTTTCCAATGTCACCTGAATACTCTTCTCCCACTGTTTAAGTTGGCTCTTCTCCAACTCAAAGGGGAAATCCCTAGCATTGTCTAAGTCTAGAAAATTTTTATGTACGGAATGGTTACTTTGGGTTAGGTTAGATCTGTTCTTTTAATATAAAATCAGAGGATGTAACAAACCACATGTGCACAACAGGCATGGGTAGACCCCAAGATATGCACACACTAGAACATTATGTGTCGAAATTGAAAAATTATGACCACAGGAATGAAGAAATTATGAGTATAAAAATCAAGAGAGTCACCTACACATTAGGGGAATTTTGAGGTCTAAAATGGGCTTCCTAGGGAAATTATAAAATAATAGTGGAAATAATAAAATAAGATTAGATTACATCATCAAATTTTAGAGGGAAAAAATAAAAAACTAGTTTTTCAACTCGGATTTTCAACTTATCTCCCTATGGGTTTACTCAAATTTTGAGCAAAACCACTCGTTGGATGCAGAATTTGATTCTTCATCCAAGGAGTAACCATGTTGCATACTTTTGATGGACCCTGCTACACGAAAAATTATAAATACGTGAAAAACGTGATTGCAATCACGTTTTAAAATGTATTTATATTTTTTCGTGTAGCAGGGTCCATCAGAACTATGCAACATGGGTAGTCCTTGGTTGAGGAATCAAATTTTGCATCCAACGAGTACTCCCGCTCGAAATTTGAGTAAAACATTAGGGAGATAAGTTAAAACTATGAGTTGAAAAAGTAGTTTATTATTTTATTATTTTTTATTATTTTTACTTTTTCACTCCAAAAATGGTCAATCATCCCCCATGGTTGACATAATAATATTGAATCTTGTTGATTCTTATAAATTTTATTTTGGTTGTACATTTTTCTTAGGAGGCCCATTTTAGACCTCAAAATTTCTCTAATGGTCGGCAGGACAAAATTTGGAGTTTAGAGATAAAGATCACATAGTTTTTTATTTTTTGGTATAGAATAAAAACAAAATTCTTTGGGATGTTCCAGCATAACAAATTTTAGGTGATAGAAAAATTTGGAGGTTGATGAATTTATATTTCCATTTGAAGTATATTTTTACTATATCAAAGCCTGGTAGTTATTTCTTTCATGAAAAAAATGGCAACACTCTTGAAGTTTCAGTTGAAGCCCGGTCAGAAATTTAATGGGCATAATTTCACCAAATAGAAACAATGGATGATCCTTTTTTTCCCATTCATGTGTTCACTGAGAAAGGCGAGCTGGAAGGTGGCATGCGAACAAGACAATATTGATCAATTTCAAATACAGTGAAACCAAGTAGCCATTGAACAAGATGGATATGACTACAGTAACAGAGAAGTAGTGATACTGATAGAAATATCAGTGACAGACAATAATTCCACAAAAGTAGGATGGGGAAGTTGCATGCATAATATGAAGGTCACCATGATAAATGCATGTATTTCCAGATAAAAGTAGATAAGATAAGATGATTTTACTAATTTCCAACAAAGACCAAAAAATAAATTCAGAGTGTGAAATAAACTCTTAGAATGATATTGAAAGTTAGAAAATATAAAGAAACAAGTGTCTATCTAGAAGTTAAATTTCTACCTAAGAAAATATATAAAATAAAGTGCAAGTGCAAGAGAGACACTAGAAATTGGTAAGTCTCAGTGTTGAATAGAAAAGTGGATTTCCAGGCCTACTGGACTTAATACTCATTGTCAATGATGAATGAGGATAGGGGATCCTAATAAAAGCCAGCCATATATGAAAGGAACAATGCCTTGGCATATTATATCATTTGGGGAGAGTTTGGAGATGAGACCACTTTGCTATATCATCCTAGGGGGAGAACAACAACAAGGAAGCCCAATGCTCCTAACATCCAGGGTAGTAGGGAAGAGGCTTTAAATGAAGCTTGGCTGCCTGAACAACACTAAGAAATAGAGATGTTTTTTTCCTTAAAAGCATGTCTTTTTCAATGCAAATGGAAGAAGGAGAGTCAATTTCATAACATTTCATGATGTTGAAAGACATTATGGATCAAATATTAGTTGTAAGAAGAAAAATACATGAATAAGGAAATGATGTAATTTATATAGTCTCTCTCCATCATTTGAAAACTTTGTAAAAATTCTAAAGCCTCTTCTTACTGCTCTAACCCTAACCCAAGGTGTTACAATCCAAATTCACAAGATGAAGACCCAATGGAAACTTGGAGGGGGTTTCCAATGTCACCTAAATACTCTTCTCCCACTCATTAAGTTGGATCTTCTCCAACTCAAAGGGGGAATCCCTAGCATTATCTAATTCTAGCAAATGTTTATGTACGGAATGCTTACTCTGAGTTATGTTAGATCTAATTTTTTAATAGGAAATATTGAAATAAATTTCATATCTACCAAACATAAATAAATCTAATAAAGATGGTGGACATAAGTGAGCATTATTAGAGTTATCTGCAAATCTAGATTGTGATATATAAGACTATAAGTTAATTTTATGGTTTTTATGTGGTTGGGAAGTGAGATTAGAGCCTAGAATTATTATTGGGTAGATGCGGTCTATGAGTTAGTGTTTTAATGAGATATTTATTTTGAAATAAGTTAAAATTAAAATCAAAATGATTAAACTACAACATTGTTATATGGTTGTCCTAGAATGCAGAAAATTGGTTTGAAGGCCCTAATTAAGGAAGAATTCCAAACACATCAAAAGGGATTATCCACCACTATGAAATCTAAATTCTAGCAACTTCAGATTAAGAAATATGGGAAGGGTCTATGCTAGTGGCTCATTGGATGGTTCCTATAATTATTAATAAAATGGTAGGCTATCAGATATAATTTTTAGTCAACTCCTAAATGGAAACTCCAATCAAACAATAATGAATTACCATTAGCCTTTGTTGGAGTGCCTTCAGTATTTGATCTTTTGAATAGGAATGGAATGTCATAACCCAGGGTTTACCTGCCAAAAAGAAAAATTTTATTTAAGGATGATGTTGAATAATTTTTATTTAAGGATGATGTTGAATCTACTATAAAAAAAATAAGAGCCAACATCTCATAAATAAAATGGAAAAATATTCAATTAATTTAGGCAATAATAGTGTCTAGTTCCTCTTACAACTAGACCACTCAAGAGGCATGAGATCCTTGACACACACATAACCTCACAAGGTACAAATAATGAGATTCATCAATAGAGACCAAACTAATCAACTCTATCATCAAATAGTTCATGACCAAAAATTCCAATATCAATCACGGAAGGCAAGTCACGTCGGTGAAAGCAGTCATTGTTGAGGACCATACAAAGGTTAAATCCTCAAAAGAACTGGCCAATGCACCACCTATAAAGGGACCATTTATCTAACCTAAGGATCATTAAGTCAAACCAAGTGGTTGTATAGTTTATGCAACATCCCTCAATAGGTGGCAGATTCTTGACACTATAGTATTAAGGAAGCATCTTTAAAAAAGTCAATATCAAAATCACCAACTACTAGAATTAAATAAACTGCATATTTCCATTCTCTTTACCTACATTTCACACTGACACATGCTTTTTGTGCATTTTTCATCATTTTCTATACCATTTCAAGTAATTTCCAACTCATATGATCTCACCCTTAATCATGTGTGCATATTACATTGATCATAAAATGATGCAAAGAGAAATAACTCATACAATTTAAGGACTACAGTTTGGGAAGAAATTGATCAATCAAGTGTATTGCATTTGAAATTCCTACACAAATAGATCCATTAGAGTGTTTCTGTTACAAACCATTTAATAAAAATAAAATTCATGATGTTTGTGAGTAATAAACTAGAGAAATATGTCTAGCTTTAGTGTAGATTTTATTTCTTTATTTGATAGATTTGATCAATGCATCTTGGCCCTATATACAAATGAGTTTATCATTATTGGAATTTATTAACAACTCATGTTCATGGTGTAAGAATATTTTGGTTGTTAAAGTTGACATGAAGGACATATGATTGGGGTAGGATTTTTATGAATTTTTCCTTGTAAAAGGGATTTACACCTTGAAGATTTTAAATTTATTTCAAAGTACAAAAGAAAACAATGATCCAAGGCTATATTCTTCAACTTCACGGGTGGTCAACATAAAGATGAAGCTCATAGAAAAAGAGAAGTTTGAGGACACTAAAGGAGAGATTTGATTTGGCCAATAACACTTTATTCACAAAGAGGGAGTGTTAGTTTTTCCCTATTGCATCAGATACTTCTGTCTCCCATGTTGGCATAGAAATCATCTTTAGGAGCAAAGGCACAACAAAGATAGACACAATAGTCTGGATTTATGCAAGGTACTTGTGCAGTCATGATAAGGGTGAATTTGAGGAGAATGAGGATGCAGCACTAGAATGTCTAGGGTACTACAATGTAGCTATGTAGGAGATAAATTGAGAGGGTGCATGGATGCTAGAATTTTTCTCTGTTGCATCAGTGATTGTTCTCTTATATAGCGGCATAACAGTTAACCAGTAAAGGCACACCAACAAAAACCACAATAGTTTGGATTCCTATGTAGGGTACTTGTGTTGTCATAATAATGGTGCAAAAGAGGAAAATGGGGGTGCAACACTAGATTGTCTATGATGTGAAACTGTAATTAAGTAGGAGAATATTGAGAGTGCACACTCATGCCTTCCAACATGCATGCAGAAACCTCAACCACTTCGAACTTTATGGTTTTTTTTCTAGATTTAACATTCCAATTTTAGAATACATGATTTTCTTATTTTGGAATTTGAAATCCAAATTTAGAAGTAGGTTTTTTAGCTTGAATTAGCTTTTTTTCTAAAGTATATTAAGCACATGAGCCAGGGAAACTTCCAATTTTAGGGACATCATGCTTCCCTAGACATACATATCTAGATAATGGTTTTTATTTTCTAATTTTTAGCACCCACAGGGATGTGCTATTTTGTCTTCTCCTCTAACCTTCCTCATCTATATTATATAAAGAAGGTAGTGCAAAGGATGTTCTTTTTTAATTATTTTAAGCACAAGATTGAGTTGTGCTAGTGATTTTGATAGTACATTTGAGTTGTAGTAGTGTTTCATTTTTCCAGATTGAATAAAAAACATATTTCAGTTTTGGAAGTTCAGTTTTGTACACTTTGTCCTATATTTTCAGTATGATGTTTTAGTAGATTACATGTTAAAAAAATTTAGTCTTGATAGCCCTTAAATTTTTATGTTTTAGTTTCTTGGGTTCCCTGATTGCAAACTATGCCTACCATGGTCTGAAAATTTTAACAAGTTCTACATAATATTATGTCATCTACCACGGTTTCATTATCCTTGTGGTCTGCACCAACCAGATGGCATGAATCTCAAAGGAATGAGACTAGGTTCAAACCCCAAGCAAGCTGGGGGAATTTTGAGCTATACAGTGCAACCCTTGACCTTGGAATGTGTTTCTCAAAACACTTCCAACAAACCAATAAAATATTAAGTTACAAAAGCCTTCATCTTATGATGGCCTGCAAATTCTCAAGCTAGGAGTCATATTTCATTTAATTTTGGTGTTTTTATGTTATGAATGGATATTGTCTTGGAAAATTACATTTTTTTTTCATGGGAAAAAAATTTAGGTTTGATATTTCTAGGAGGAAATAAAAAATATACATTATTATTGGCCTTCTAGCCCAGAAAATATGTTATTATTGTCAATATCATGTCTGAGACACTACTTATTGTAGTCCTCCAACAGAGTCATTTAGATAAACGTGAGAGTATCACAAAACCTACCTCTAATTCTTAGTACTCCTAAACCATTAATAGCATAGCTAATATATTTTTATAAGAAAAATAGAGAAATGTCATCTTCTAGACTATTTAAAAAGGGAGGTCACTGAAACCAAGGGTCCATATCTAAATCATTGAACTGTGATGATTCCTTCCTGTGGTGACAAGGCATATTGCTTTGAGAACCATTCCATCTTTATATTAAATTCCCAATATATGTGAAGAAAATAACTAGACTCGAACCTTATTTTAATCTCCACAACTATGCTCATGACTGAGCTCAAAACCAAATTTGCTATCATATTTTTCCCATTAGCCCAATCCATTAATAATTTAGAATAACACAATACTTGAAGTTTGATAATTCCCCTGACTACAACATATTTGATCAAAAGAAGCAAGGTATAGAGCTCACCTCAATTCTTAGTTCCATGTCCAGCCTAATATTTTATATTAATTTAATGGGAAAGTGATAGAAATAAAATGCACCCATAACCAAAATGATATGGGGTTCCTTTTCAAGCCCCATGAAAATAGCCACTAGCTGCTAAATAGTCAACCACAGGTTCAATTAAAACCCATGTGGCTTTAGGAGTTGAAATTTTTGTGTTTCCCCATAAGCAGTACTCCTGATTTGATGTGTCACTTCCTTAGATGTGTATCTATTCCCTAGAACAATGATTTGTCCCTTGCTAGCCAAATTCCCCATAAAATAAAGCAAGGCCAAGTCTTGTCACTCACAATATAATTTTCATGACACTAATGTTCAAAAAACTTCCCTAAGAAATCCTTATCTCGTATATTTTTTCATGACTAGTCAACTGTGATATTTATTTCCAAACTAAATTCACTAAAGGGGAAAGGAAAAAAATGATCCATTGTTTCAATGACAAACATAAAACCCTTGGAAAATGTACTTCATGTGATTCCAAGCTGTCAAAACTTAGCTCGACACAGATGCTACCAGAAGTGGAATTTGAAAGGCATTGAGTAATTTTAGTAGCTTAATTGATGCATGTATAACTGATATCAGTTCAATATACATATAAATAGAGGTATACAAATGACATGGAGGAATTACTTAAATGTTTAGAAATAGGATTCAACCTTATTTTGTGAAGTCACGAAAATAAACCTTAGTTTGTGAATAAAAAAAATCCCAAAGTCAGACCTTTAACAACAATATGACCAAAATTCAATCTAAAATCAACATTTTCTGAGATAATTAGATCTAATGTTTTGTGATCTGTAAATTCTAAATTTGATGAAAATTTTTAGGATAGAGATTTAAGTAATGGGAAAGTATAAAAACCTCAATGATAATAAAAAACATTGTTGTAATGAGGAGTAAGATCCACACATCATAGACATTTTTGAGTATTGCTAAAGGCATTGTAATTGGAATGGTAAGAACTTTCTTCATTCTTCACCCTCGGCAATGTATCTTCCCTTATTGAAAAATCCATTGCACATTTCTTTACATTTTTTTACTTGAGGACACATATAGCCCATTCTTTGATAGTATTCTAAGAAGGACCAACTCAGGTCTTCTTGAGTTGTTCACATCACCTCCCTTATTCACTTAGCCCAACCAAATCTCATCGCTTCATCATATTTTCCTAATTCAAATTATCCAATGCACTCCTCCTTCTTTACAAGTTTTGGTCCATGGTCAATTGAATCTGCTAGGTGGTCATTTTGAAAAGGATATAAAATAGGCTATCCACCTGTTCCTTCCCTCGTGGTACTAGTGCACTATTTAGAGAGAAGCAGATCAATGTACAAGTTAAATTTTAAACAACTTTACTTCCCTAAAAGTTCTCGAAAGCATCACAAAAAAAACAAATCTAACCTTCAATAATAAAAAACACCACGACTTGATACATCTTATCAATTAATTTGAAATAAGCTACTTAATGTATGGACCTTGATGCTACATGGCTAGCTCCTTCACGACATGATGGGAAAAGCTCTAAAAATCTAGCACCAATCACCATCTTGTCATACAACATTGTATATTTTAAATCAGTCTCATTTGAAAATTCCAGAAAGTATTCACATGTAGTTCTCCCATCAAAATAGGTGACTATGTGTACATTTGTAGAGGTCCTAATCTGTGAAAAAATAAATGATGTCCCTTTTCGACACCGAGAAAGGAACTCCTTTGAGCTTAAAAATCCCAGTGTTCTCCATATCATTATTATCATAAGAACCCTTCGAGTTACCCGAAGGAGGGGCATGATCATCCACTCCTTCGGGGTCGTTTAGTTCAGCCACAATGGAATTAAAGTAGTCATGATTTTTGCATTGAAAAACTTCAATGTACCTGCGACCCATGTTTTTTCTATAGAGTTGTAGCGCAAAACCAACCTGCATCAAGGCCCTCAAAACAACAAAATCCTAGCTAGAGAAACAACCCTGCTTATGCACTAGCAAGACATCCACAATGTCCAATCCTGTAAAGAGCTCATAAACATAATTCTCGCTAAAGTTGAATGGAAGACCTCGTAAGTGAACCAATGGAAAATATCAAGGCTGGATGGAAAGATAGGGCATGCCCGTACCATAGCCATAGAGTTCGAATGCACTGGTGCCTACGAAGTATGGATCTGGGTCTATCATTTGATGTCTCTTTGTGCTGACCTCGAACCCTTACGAGATACCCCCACCTCCCAACATAGCCACCATATAAAACATGTTTCCCAAGCACTGCATAGACGATTGACTTTATTTCCCTTCCCCCAGGGCTACTTGGCCCACCCGAACAAATGATTTGGTGAAAAATGGCTCCAAAATTTGATCGGAAAAATACCATCGTTTGGGTAAGATTTGACATTTTCTTCTCTTTTGGATGGGATAAGGGATCAAATTTGAAGGTTTCAATGTTAAATTCCCATCACGGTTGATTTTCAAAGTCACATATTGGTTTTTAATATTATTCATTGCAAAAATAATTTATGATTTAAATAAACGGTCACACTTGAAAGGAGGAGTTAAGAAAAATATTCCCAAACAAATGAGCTATTGAGGAAGAATCATGTCAATACTTAATATAAGGGTGTTACACTTACTTAAGTTGCATGTTCACGTCCTCCCACTCATGTCTATACGAAATAAAGAGTGGAAAAAATCAAGGGCATCCTTACAACTTACAATTGCAATGTGCTTGGTAACAAGTAAAGATTTTCTCTTCAACTAGAGAGTGATTTTCAATGAGATTAGTAACAATCACCCCATTTTATGCCTGGATTTTCTTCAGTAGCACGTGAAATAAAACCTAACTTTCATACCCTAACCCAGACAAAACCACTGCTCAGCACTTCTCAAATCTCATGGTAACGTCTGAAAACTACAATCAAAGATAAGATTACAATCACCTTTTGCAACTCTTATCTCTATTTTGCTATTAACCAAATGTTATCCAGCCTATTTTTCCTGCAACTCTTCTTTCTATTTTACTATTAACCAAATTTTATCGACATGGTTTTCCTACCAATCCTCCTTGGCCATGCCCTTTTAAATTTGAGTGGAAAAAATAAATTCCAAATGACAAATCCCTAAAAATTTTACCATAATGTAAAAACTAGAAATTTCCCCTATGCAAAGAGAGGCACATATGTTTGTTAATTTAGAAAAGTTGTATGAGGAAATAATTCCTAAATATATATTCCATATGTTTTGTATTTTCCAAGGTAGGAAGGTGAACTTTTGAAGATGAAAATTTGTGCAACGGATCCCAGGTTTGTTTTGTTTCACAAATTTAATTAAAACTAAAAATTACCCACACCCAAATTAAAACTATAAAAATCATATTTATGTTTTTTTAATGTTTATTCATTTTAATTTAAAATAAAATTATTGTTTGGTGGTGCTATAAATTATTTTCTTTTATATAAAATAGCATACTTTGTTTTGTTTGGTGGCGAGATTTTTTTTTCATTTCTAACTTTCATCATAGATATTTTTTTACCCAATCTCAAAATTTTCAAATAAATTCTTCATCACTATATTTAAAACAAATGTGGAAAAAATAATAATTTATTAACTCAAATCATCTCGAAAAAAATAATAATTTATTAATTCAAATCATCTCTAATTCCCGAGTTACATACCTACAAATCAAACAAAAAAAACGTGAGAAATCAATTTTCATTGTTCTCGACAGTTTTACCCATTTTTCCTTGTAAGCGTGCTCATCTATGAATGCCTCGTAGTGGGTGGTAACATTACCCATCATTTTATTTTTGGTAACTTCAGTGTCTTTTCTGGAGTGTGTGCTCTTTTCTCCATTGGCGAGTCTATCAAGGCATTGGGTAGTCTTGGGAAGCATTTACTACTATTATGAATTTCTAAATCACAATTTCTATTTTTTTTACTATTGATAAACAAAGCCTTTACACCAAATTCTTACTTTTCAATTACTCAATGTGCACTAACAAGAATGACAAAATACAATAGAAATGTCTTCATACCAAATACTTGACAATTTATAGATTAATCTAGAAAACAAGACTATGTTATGGTTAGAAAACCATGATAAGATCAATCAAGGATATATTTACTTCATTTATATGATGGTTTGAAATAAAATTTCTAAATCATTACAAAAAATTACGTTGTCTAAATAATCCATGCTTTGCTCTTCTCTATTCATGGACTTGTGTCTTCTTCTCATCTACATCCATTCTTGTGAACAGACGAATGAGTCTGCCCAAACAAATTGTGTCATTATAAGACAAGCCTCCATTGAGCTAATTGCTACTGAGATTGAGATACTAAAGAGAGTATATAAGGCTAGACACAATTGGAAATATATAAGGAAAGGGTCCATAGAGCTCATTGTTACTAAAATCAATGTATTTCCCAGACTGCAACAACAGAAGGCCATTGTCAATGGGACTGCTAAGCTTTATAGAATGAAAATATAGCTAGCTCAACTCTCTAAGCTTTCAGAAACCCTTGGGATTATGTCGATCAGATTGTTTGATGACAAGTTTAGGATTAGGTGTTATAGAGAAATTAGGGCACTTATAATTCTTCAACATAAATAATTATTCGAAATATCAAAATACTAGAGGGAAGACATTGAACTTAGCTTGGTCATGATCTTACCAAAATGTAAATTATTTTCCAACAATAAATTATCCAACATTTCAAGTTGACTCAGAGATCTGAGCTTGACATCCCCAACGAGATTAAGTTTATAACGATTAATACTAGTAACAAGACTGTCGAAGCACTAGATCCTGTGCCATGTGGTGGGGCATCCATTGGAGTCGAGCACGATCTGTTCCTAGGAGTCAAGCACATGCCCTTGTGGGTCTTTGCAGATGCCATTCTTGAAGTGTGTCCTTGTATGGTTGCTACATAGAAGAAGAATTCATCTGGCTATTGCCAAGGGGCAAGACAAATATCACCATAACTAGTGTAATAAGCGACAACTGCTGCATTGTTCTCAGGTTGGCCATGTGACCTCGGGAAAATCCTAAGGCTTTAATAGTTAATTTCAATGCTTAGCTCTCATGGCTAACTGGTGTAAGAAACCCTAATGTGCAATGAAGCTCCACCGAGGCAGGCATTGGATCGATGCATAGTGGACACTGTGGAACTCGAACCTGATACCATGTGAGCATGATCTTCAACATGCCAGAGTTTTGATGTCATATTTTTCTATGTAGTGCTTTACCAACCATGTTTGATTCAATTATATATTAGATAATGAACAAAATATTGATACACTATAATCCCCAAATTCAAAATACAAAAAAATATTGCATACATATGCGCTTTGGGTTAAGTTTTTAGTTATTTAAAGAACTAAAATAATTAAGGATTATAATTTTTATTTTAGAATTTTAGTATAAAAATTAAATTAAACATGTTGAAGAATTAAATTTATGAAAATAATGTAAAATTTTGTATATTATTGAGAAGTTTAACTATAATTTAAAATTGATAAGAGTCATTAAACCCTATTCATCACTTCCAGTTGTAGATCACTTATAGTTTTAGATTGTTTGAAGATTAAGAGATTAAGAGTGCCTCACATGTTGAAATTATAATCTCTTAATAATAAACAATTGAACCCATGAAATTTTAATAACAAAAGTGTAAAAGTGCTATAATGACAGGAACTTGACTAACTAAGCTAACCCTCTACTTGTCCCAAATTTTCTACCATCTAAGCACATACAAATTACAAATTTGGAATAAGATGTGTTTGTGCTCTACACAACTATTTCAATGTCATGTGTAGAAATTTATTAATATTGATAGTATTACCGGATTGTACTGATCTAACAAATTAGTCTTATGTTAATTACATAATCCTTCCACTTAATTCTTTGCAGAAATTAAATAGCCAATTGCAAACAAATGTGAATAAAATCAATCGCACATAAACACAGTTATTTAACGGGAAATATTAAAGCTAAAAACCCCAACTATCATATATTATGTATACCAATGGATCATGTAATAATCTCATACAAAGCTTAGTACATCAAGCTCTCAATACAATCAACAATCATTACACATTTTCATGCAGAAATTTGCATATCTATGCACCAATTTCTTGCCTCCTGACAACCTGCCTCCACTACACAATCCCTGCTAAAGAAGACCCCTGAATGAATTCGAATAGGCCTTGCCTTGACTGCGCAATCCTCATTGGCATCTCCAATGTGTGTCAGATGCATTGAATGCATCACTATAGTCACAACAGATAGTCCATCTCACCCTTTCACCTATCTCTCCACTGGGTCTCCACTGGAACTGACATGCAAGTAGTTAACTGTTGTATTTGTTTAGTTTTTAGTGAGTTATTAGTTGTGAATTAATTAAATAATTAATTCACTAAATTCTCACTAGTGTATATTTCAGTCAGACTAGATACAATTAGCTCAACTAAGTTTAACTCACTTAATTGAGTTAAACTAAATAAAAACTCCCATAACTACTCTTCCAACTCTATCACAACTTTTCCACTTCAGTTCTAACTAAGTCCTCCATGCATGAGCCACCAATAACCCTAGGAATTATGTAATTCCTTTATCCCACTGATTTTCCAAATCTGTTCACTGAAATAAAGTGCTCCAAGAGAATAAGTTGATATTTACTATCAGATTATTATTAGGGGCTAATAATAATCGACATGCATCTATATTTATATTAGCGATCTATAAATAGAATTTGCCCAATATTTTAAAAATATAATTTCACATATTTTTCACATTTGACCAACCATCTATAAATAGCATCCTGCAAATTATAGAATATGCTCACCATGTATAAAAATAGACATACACCTAAAATATAGCCTGCGGGCCACACTTAGTGAAGGTGCTTACTTTTCACTAAGCTCATCATCTTGTTGAATCTCAACACTCCCTCTCAACAAGATAGGGATTATCCTTCACCCCGATCCTGCCTCTATGGTATTCGAATTTTCTCCTGCTGAGCGCCTTCGTCAGAATGTCTGCATCCTGCTCTTCCGTAGTAATGTACTGAATCAACATGATCTTCCGTTGCATACAATCTCTGATATGATGATACCGGATATAAACATGTTTAGATCTATCATGAAACAAAGGATTAATTGAGATTTTAATGCAACTTTGATTATCACAATGTATCACTGTAGGATCTAAATGAGAACCGAACAAAACAATCAGGATCTTCCTCATCCAGATAGCCTCACATGTAGCTTGACTTCTTCCGTGTATTCTGCTTCTGCTGAACTGAGTGCCACGGATCTTTGTTTCCTGTTGTACCAAGAAATTGTTGTAGATTTGATACCAAAAACCCCTCCTGATGTTCTCTTTCTGTCTGTTGGGCTACCTACCCAATCTGCATCCATGAAGCCATGCAACTTCACCTCATCCGTCTGTTTGTACCATAAACCATACTCAAATGTGCCCCTAAGATATCTCAGGACATGCTTGCCTGCCTTCTAAAGAGCTTGGTAGGCTTAACCATCACTTGACTAAACTGGTTCACTGCATAGCATATGTCCAGTCTTGTATTAACTAAATACATGAGCGAACCCACTAACTATTGATAGATAGTAGCATCCACTACCTCTGCCGATGTAGCATCCTCTTTCCTCTAATTTCCTAGAAGAGGAGTATCCATGGGCTTGCAGTCCTCCATGTCAAACTTACCAAGTATCTCCTGAGCATACTTGCCTTGAGACACAAACAGTTCACCTTCTCGCTGCCATATTTCCAATCCAAGGAAATAATGAAGGAGGCCCAAATCCTTCATCTCAAACTCCTTTCCAAGGTCTGCCTTGCATGAGTGTATCAATTGCTTATCACTCGTTAGTATTAATTCATCAACATAAAGATCAATGATTAAAAGCTTACCCTCCACCACAATTTGGTACAGGTTTTCATCTGCCTCACTTTTGGTGAAGCCAAGTCTGGTGAAATAGCTGTCGATCTGTGTATACCAAGCACGTGGTGCTTGCTTCAACCCATACAATGCTCTTTTGAGTCTGCACACATGCGACTCACTGCTGAAGATCTCAAATCCTTCAGGTTGCTCAATGTACACTTCTTCCTCAATGATCCCATTAAGGAACGCGGTCTTCACATCCATTTGATGAATGTGCCAACCCATCTATGCTGAGAGATCAAGGATGGTCCTTATGGAATAATACCGTGCAATAGGTGCAAAGGTTTCTTCATAAGCAATCCCCTTGATCTGTGAGAAGCCCTAGGCAACAAAATCTTTCCTTCTACTTCTCAACGCTCCCATCAACAACTTTTTTTACCTTGTAGATCCATCTTGAATGTACCACTAATTTACCAACCGACCTTGGAACAATCTACCAAGCATTGTTTCTGACAATGGAGTCATACTCCTCCACCATGGCATCTACCCATGTGGGATCTTACACTGCTTCTTCAAAAGAAGATGGATCTGTCATGATACACTTGCTCATAAGAGCCATGTATCCATTGAATCGGTCAGGTGACTGTCTCTATCTTCACTGTGATGTAGGGACTCCTACATTCTGTGCCGCATCAAGCTTTAGTCTCTCAGCTTCTGTGGTACGCTTTCTACCTGGTCTAATGTTTGGTTCTGCATGATTGGAGTCCTCCACTCCATGAATATCCTCTTGTGTTTGATCCACATCTTGAGGCTCATCTTTGGGAACAAGAAGTTCCTCCTCTGCATGCAAGTGTAGCTCCCTCTCAAGCAACAACTTCATGGCTTTCATCTCATTGAATTTTATATCCCGTCACACCACAGTCATTCGACTGTTTGGAATATACACATGATAATTATGGGGTGTTTCTATGTACCCTACAAATATCCCAACTTCTGCAATCATATCCAACTTCTTCATGGCTTCCTTTGTCACATGAATGTAAACATATGAGCCAAAAATCTTCAAATGAGAAATATCAGGCTTCTTACCAGTAAAAGCTTCTTCAGGTGTACTCATGCCAAGTACTCTATGAGGACAACGATTTTGCACATAAACCGTAGTGTTGCATGCTTCCACCCACAAGTGCATTGGTAGACCCTGGTCATGCAGCATAGCTCATGTAACACCCACTATCATTCTATTCTTCCTCTCTGTGACCCCATTCTACTGTGGGTTATGAGGCGCTATGATTTATCTTCGAATTCCTTCTTTGCTACAGAAGTCTTTGAATTCGTTCAAGATATATTCACCACCATTATCACTCCGCAAAGCCTTCACTTGCTTCCCCGACTCCTTCTCCACCAATGCTTTAAACTCACATTACTTTGAGAATGTTTCGCTCTTCTTCTGCATGAAGAAGATCCAGCATCTATGAGAATATTCATCAACAAAACTAACATAATACTTATGTTTTTTTGTTGAAGCAACCGAGAAAGGTCCACACATGTCTGTGTGAATTCTCTCCAGGATCACCGAGCATGGTTCTTCTTCTCATGAAAGGTGTTATTCACAAACTTACCCATAGTACATCCCTTGCACTGATCTGACTGCGCAAGTTTACCCTTGGGAATTCCAGTAGAAATCTGCTGCAAAATCTTCAAGGCACCATGGTAAAGATGGCCCAATCTCCTGTGCCATGATTCGCCCTCATCCTGGCTCACCACTTCTTCTGCTTTGCCCATAATTGCAGCGCAGCCATCTACCTCCAGCTTGTAGATATTCTTAACTCAAATCCCTATCATTTTGGTTTGACCCTTTTTTTTATGTCACAGGAATGCTTTTCCCTCGCTGAAAACAACCTCATAACCTTTGTCCTCCAATATAGCGACCAAGACCAAGTTCTTATTCAGACCTGGAACAAGCATAACATCTTTCAACATAAATTGTTTACCTGAATCCCTCTCAAAGGTAATGATTCCAATGCTAGTCGCACTTTATCTACCATCGTTTCCCATCTCTATATGCATTTGGAGATCCTTCTCCTCCAAGTCACTAAACAACTCCTTGTCTCATGTCATATGGAAGGAAGCTCCACTATCAAGATACCACACCGATCCCATTACGCTTGAAACCAAGCATCCAATCAAAGAGAAATAAAGTTCAAATTGCAAGGCTAAGGCCTCACTCGCTGCAGCTCCTGCAACCTTCTTGTTCTTCTTTTTCTGTGGCCAGTTAGTGGCGAGATGCCCATGTTCGTGACATTGAAAACACTTCGCCTTGGAAAAATCCATCTTCTTGCCTTTAGCCTCAGATTTTGAATGGGATTTCTTCCCCTTCCCTTTCCTTTCTTTGGTAGCCAAAACATAATTCTCTTCATCATCATTCTTCGATTAAGAGCCATCCCTAGTATTCCGCCTTATCTCCTCCTGCACAAGACCCGACCAAAGTTGCTCCCAATCCGGCAGTTTCTCCCATTCATTGACACAGTCTTCGTAGCTATGCCAACTTTTCGAAAGCCCAAGGAGAGCCAAGCTCACCAAGTCATCATCCGCAATTGTAATTCCCACACTTCCCAGCTCATCCCTACATTGGAGAAACTTCGTGAGATATTTTGGAATACTATCGCCCTTCTCCATTTTTATTTTTCTGAGCTTATCTTCAGCGCCAACTTCCTATAGTCGTTGTTGCCTTGGAAAATATCTGTCAAAGCCTTCCACATTGAAAATGGAGTGGATTTCCCATGAAGGCTTGAAACAATATGGTCTTTCACACCTTCCAACCGAATTTTTCTTGTATTTTCTACCTTCTTTTGCCATGCGTCAACTAATGCAACATCGCTAGAAGTAGGCTTAGGAACATCACTATCGATGAACTCCTTTAGTCCATTATCTTCAAGAACCACCTCCATCCTATCCTTCCAGGCTATGTAATTCGAGCTACCCTGAAGGGCATATTCCCATCGCAACCCACTGAAAGACATTTCAATGAATACTCAATTGTTGCACCACAAAATTTCTGCAACAAATTCGAATTGTCCACCAGCACAAAACTCAACATCACTTCACAATTGCAATCTCCAGTTATTAACACTACTCCAATACCATGCAGAAATTTATTAAAACTGATATTATTACTGGATTCTCTTGATCTAACAAATTAGTCTTATGTTAAATATAGAATCCTTCCACTTAATTCTTTGCGGAAATTAAATCGCCAATTGCAAACACATGTGAAGAAAATCAATCGCACATAAACACAGTTGTTTAACGAGAAAGCTTAAAGATAAAAACCCCAACTATCATTTATTATGTATATCAATGGATCATGTAATAATCTCATACAAAGGTTAGTACATCAAGCTCTCAATACAATCAACAGTCATTACACATTGTCATGCATAAATTTGCATATCTATGCACCAATTTCTTGCCTCCTAACAGCCTGCCTCCACTGCACAATCCCTGCTAAAGAAGACCCTTTAATGAATTCAAATAGGCCTTGCCTTGACTGCGCAATCCTCATTGGCATCTCCAATGTGTGTCAGATGCATTGAATGCATCACTATAGTCACAACATATATTCCATCTCACCCTTTCACCTATCTCTCCACTGGGTCTCCACTGGAACTGACATGCAAGTAGTTAACTGTTGTATTTGTTTAGTTGTTAGTGAGTTATTAGTTGTGAATTGATTAGCTAATTAATTCACTAAAATCTCACTAGTGTATATTTCAGTTAGACTAGATACAAATAGCTCAAATGAGTTTAACTCACTTCACTGAGTTAAACTAAATAACAACTCCCATAAGTACTCTTCCAACTCTATCACAACTTTTCCATTTTAGTTCTAACTGAGTCCTACATGCATGAGCCACCAATAACCCTAAGAATTTTGTAATTCCTTCAGCCCACTAATTTTCTAAATATGTTCACTGAAATAAAGTGCTCCAAGAGAATAAGTTGATATTTATTATCAGATTATTATTAAGGGCTAATAATAATTGACATGCATCTATATTTAGATTGACGATCTATAAATAGACTTCGCCCAATATTTTAAAAACAAAATTTCATCTATTTTTTACATTTGACCAACCATCTACAAATAGCATCCTACAACTTATAGAATATTCTCACCGTGTCTAAAAATAGACATACACCTAAAAAATAGCTTGTGGGCCCCACTTAGTGAAGGTACTAACTTTACATTAAGCTCATCATCTTGTTGAATCTCAACATCATGTTTCAAAGAAACCAATTGTGCTTATTTACTGCAAGGTTCTGAATGAGAGTCATTGAGAATCCATGGATGTCTAACCCAAGACATCGTCCTTACACATTCCAAATTCCTTCAAAATATCACATGTAGCTAGAAAATATCATGTCTGGACTCTGCTCACAAATTCTACATTCTAATCTCTCTATGTCTCAAACAACGCACTTAAAAAGTCTCTAATTCAGTACTCAACATCCTTAAACAACATATGGGCAGACATAGATATTTCTCTTTAGAGTAAGTTAGAAGTTGTGGCCTATCTTGTGTGTTGGTTTTCGAAGGGATACTTCACGAACCTATATAAAGGTTGATTGATCTATACTATATACGAATAATTAATGTTGAGATTCAACAAGAAGACCCTTGTGAAAATGAAGCACCTGTACTAGGATGGAGCCTTGGGCTATTTTTAGGTGTATGTCTATTTATATATGTATGTGAATTCTATTTATAGATTGCAAGTTTATTTATAGATGCATGTCGACTATTATTATCCCTTAATATTAGTTGGACAATAAACTATAATCTATTCTCAATGATCACTTGGAAATATTTAAGTGAAGTGGAAAATCAGTCAGCTAAAGGAATTTCGAGTTAAGAGGTTGGTTGGTGGGACATGCAGGTTGACTTAGTTGTGATTAAGTGATTCGAAGTTGTAACAGAGTTAGAAGTGCATTTATGAAAGTTGTAAAGTAGTTTAACTCATTTGTGCTAGTTGTAACTGAAGATACACTAGTGAGAGATCAAGTGAATTAATTATTAATTAATTCAGAATTAGTGGTCTCACATGCAACTGAAGATTTACTATTATTAACTGCATGCATGTCAGATCTAGTGGAGACCTAGTTGAGTTCTAGGTGAAAGGGAAGTAAAATATCAGTTGTGACATTATCTAGTTGCACACATGCAACCACACACACATTGGATGTGCCAATGAGGATTCTGCAGTCAAGGCAGGCAAGATTGCATTCATTCAGGGATTGCTATTAGCAGGGATTGCATAGTAGAGGAGGTTGTCTAGAGACAATAAAATGGTTGTGTGAGAGAATGAGATCATGTATTGAGAGATCTTGGATTAGAGCTTTGTATGTAATTGTTTCATGATCCATGATATAATATACAATAGAATATAGTGGGGTTTTTAGCTATAATATTTCCCCGGTAACTTATCTATGTTGTGTGTGATTGATATTTCTTCATGATATTGTAGTTGGCGATTGTGTTTCAAATTCTGCAAAGATTTGTAGAAGTGATTCTGTATTTAAAAATAGCACATTATTGTTAGATCAGGAGAATCTAGGACATACATGTATTTTATATAATTTCTACATGGTATCAGAGCACAGGAAATTGCAATAGTGAAGCAGGAGCTGAGTTTTTTGGTGGAAAGAATATGAATTTGCAGAAAGAATTTCTTGGTGCTATAGCTGATTCAAGATCGAAATGGCTTTAAATGGCTTGAGGTTAGAGTATGCACTCGAGGGCAGCTCGAAATACATTGCTTGGAAGGAGAGGATGGAGGCAGCACTCGAAGACAATGGCTTGAAGGAATTCATTGAAAAATACGTTGCTAAGGTAGATGTTGCAGATGCTGCCAATATTGATGCATGGCGAAAGAAAGTGGCAAAGGCGAGGAGGATCTTGTTGGAGGGAGTAAGAGACCACATTGTCTCAAGCCTCTAGGGAAAGCCACACCATATTCTATGTGGAAGGCTTTGACAGATCTATTCCAAAGCAACAGCGACCATAGGAAATTTGCGCTCAAAGATAAACTCAGAAAGATCAATATGGAAAAGGGTGACACCATTCCAAAGTATCTCACAAAGTCTTTCCGATGTCGGGATGAACTGGGGAGTGTGGGAATAACTATTTCTGATGATGATTTGGTGAGCTTGGATCTCTTGGGACTTCCTAAGTGTTGGCACGGCTATGAAGACTCTGTCAACAGATGGGAAAGATTTTCGGATTGGGAATGACTATGGTCGGATCTGGTGCAGGAGGAGTTCAAGCGGAACACCAGAGATGGCTCTTCATCAAAGAATGATGATGAAGAGGAAGGTGCTTTGGCTGTCAATGCGCAGAAGGGGCAGGGGAATAAATTCCATTCTAAATCTGAGTCTAAAGTCAAGAAGCTGGATTTTTCCAAGGTGAAGTGTTTTCACTGTCACGAACATGGGCATCTTGCTACTAACTATCCACAAAGGAAGAAGAACAAGAAGGTTGATGGATTTGCAATTGGTGAGGCCGTTGCATAGAAATTTGAGATTGACTTCCCCTTTATTACATGCATGGTGTCAAGTGCATTAGGATCACTGTGGTATTTGGATAGTGGTGCTTCCTTTCACATGACAGGAGATAAGAAAATTTTCAGTGATTTGGAGGAGAAAGATCTCCAGATGCATATAGATATGGGCGATGAAGGATGGTATAGTGCTACCAGGATTGGTACCATTACCTTTCAGAGGGAGTCAGGTAAACCATTTCAATTGAAATATGTTATGCATGTTCCAGGTCCGAAGAAAAATTTGGTCCCAGCCGTAATGTTGGAGGATAGAGGCTATGACATTGTTTTCAGTGATGGAAAAGCTTTCCTCTGACATAAAACAACAAGTAAAGCCCAGAGGATAGGGATTCGAGTTAAGAATATCTACATGTTGGAGGTAGATGGTTGCACTGCCATGATGGGCACAGCAAAAAAAGTGGTGAATCGGGATGAGAGCGAATTATGGCACGGGCGATTGGGCCATCTTCATCATGGAGCCTTGAAAGTCATGCAGAAAATATCTAGTGGAATTCCAATGCGAACACTTGCTCAATTAGATTAGTGCAAGGGTTGCACCATGGGGAAGTATGTAAAGTCCACCTTTCATGAGAAGGAGAAGAATGCTTCGTGGATCCTTGAGAGAGTTCACACAGACGTGTGTGGACCATTCTCAATTCCTTCAACAACAAAAAATAAGTAATATGTAATATTTGTTGATGAATTTTCTCGTAAATGTTGGATACTATTCATGCAGAAGAAGGATTAAACATTGTCAAAGTTCTGTGAGTTTAAGGTATTGGTGGAGAAAGAGTCGGAGAATTAATTGAAGGATCTTAGGAGAGATAATGGTGGAGAATACATCTCTAACAAATTCAAGAACTTCTATAGGAAAGAAGGAATTCGAAGAGAACTCATAGCGCCTCATAACCTACAGGAAAATGGGGTTGCGGAGAGGAAGAACATAACGATCTTAGGAGTGCGGCACAGGCGATGTTGTATGATCGGGGCCTACCAATGCATTTGTGACGGAGATCATGCAACATTGTGGTTTAATAATGCCAAAACCATTCTCCTCATAGAGTACTTAGCATGAGTACACACAGAAGAAGTTTTCACCGTTAAGAAACCATATGTTTCTCATTTGAAGATTTTTGGCTCACCTGTTTACATTCATGTGATGAAGGACGCCAGGAAGAAGCTGGAGCCGACTCCAGAATTTGGGATATTTGTGGGGTACACAGAAACACCCCAAAATTATCATGTGTATTTTCCAGACAGTCGGATGGCTGTTGTGTGACGGGATATAAAATTCAATGAGGTGAAAGCCATGAAGTTGTCGCTTGAGAGGGAGCTACACTTGCATGCAGAGGAGGAACTTCTTGTTGCCAAAGATGAGTCTCTATATTTGGATCAGCCACATGAGGAAGTTCATGGAGTGGATGAGTCCCCTCACACAGAGCCATCCATCATACATGGCAGAAGGCATACCACATAAGTTGATAGGCTGAGACTTGATGTTGCATAGAATGTAGGAGCCCCTACTTCACAGCGCGGAAAAATACAGTCTCCTAACCAATTTACTGGATACATGACTCTCATGAGCAAATGTATTGTGATTGAAGCATATTCCTTTTAGGAAGCAGTGCAGGAGCCCACATGGGTAGATGAAATGGTGGAGGAGTATGACTCCATTGTCAAAATAGTGCTTGGGAAATTGTTCCAATGTCGGTTGATAAATCAGTGGTAGGTTCAAGATGGATCTAAAAGTTAAAGCAAGCTTCTGATGGAAGTTTTGAGAAATACAAGGCCATATTTGTGGCCTAGGGTTTCTCATTGATCGAGGTGATAGATTTTGAAGAAACCTTTGCACCTGTCGCAAGGTATTCTTCCATAAGGACCATCCTTTCTCTCTCAGCGCAGATGGGCTGGTGCATTCATCATATGGTTGTGAAAATTGTTTTTCTAAATGGGATCATTGAGGAAGAGGTGTACATAGAGCAGCCTGAAGGTTTCGATATCTTCAACAGTGAGTCACATGTGTGCCGACTCAAAAGAGCATTGTATGGGTTGAAGCAAGCACCCCGTGCTTGGTACACTCGGATAGACAGCTATTTCACCAAACTGGGCTTCACCAAAAATGAAGCAGATGAAAAACTATACCAAATGTGGTGGAGGGTAATATTTTAATCATTCTTTTTTATGTTGATGATTTAATATTTACTGGTGATGAGCAGCTGATACACTCATGTAAGGAGGATCTTGCAAGGGAGTTCGAAATGAAGGATATGATCCTCCTTCATTATTTCCTTCGATTGAAAATATGGCAGCGAGATAGTGAAATTTTTGTGTCTCAAGGCAAGTATGCAAGCGAGATACTGGGTAATTTTCACATGGAGGGCTTCAAACTGATGGATACTTCTCTTCCAGGAAACTGGAGGAAAGAGGATGCTACTTCTAGAGAGGTTAAGCCTATGGTTAAGCTATGGTTAAGACTAGCTAAGTCAAGCTATGGTTAAGCCTACCAAGCTCTTTTGGAAGGCAGGAAAGCATGTCCTGAGATACATGAGGGGAACATAAGAGTATGGTTTATGGTAAATATAGACGGATGAAGTGAATTTGCATCACTTCATGGATGCAAATTGGGCGGGCATCCCATCGGACATAAAGAGCACATCAGGGGGGATCTTTAGCATTGGATCTATATCTTTTTCTTGGTATAGCAGGAAGAAGAGATCCATGGCACTCAGTTCAGTGGAAGCAGAATACATGGCAGCAAGTCAAGCTGCAGGTGAGGCTATTTGAATGAGAAAGATCTTGGTTGGTTTGTTTGGTTCTCATATGGATCCGACAGTGATTCATTGTGATAATTAGAGTTGCATTAAACTCTCAATTAATCCTATGTTTCATGATAGATCTAAGCATATAGATATCTAGTACCATCATCTCAAATATTGTGTGCAAAGGAGAATCATGTTGCTTCAGTACATTCCCACAGAAAATCAGGATGCAGATATTCGGACAAAGGCGCTCACCAAGAGAAAATTTGGATACCATAGAGACAGGATTGGGGTGAAGGATAATCCCTTTCTTCTTGAGAGGGAGTGTTGAGATTCAACAAGAAGATACTAGTGAAAATGAAGCACCTACACTAGGATAGACCCTCAGGCATTTTTTAGGTGCATGTCTATTTATAAATGTATGTGCAAATTATATTTATAGATTGCATGTCTATTTATAGATGCATGTCGACTATTATTATCCCTTAATATTATTTGGACAATAAACTATAATGTATTCTCAATAAGCACTTGGAAATATTTAACCAAAGTGGAAAATCGGTTACCTAAAGGAATTTCGAGTTAAGTGGTTGGTTGGTGGGACATGCAAGTTGACTTAGTTGTGACTGAGTGATTCGAAGTTGTAACAGAGTTGGTAGTGCAGTTATGAAAGTTGTAAAGTAGTTTAACTCAGTTAAGTGAGTTAAAATCAATTGTGCTAGTTGTAACTAAAGATACACTAGTGAGAGATCAAGTGAATTAATTAATAATTAATTCACAATCAATGGTCTCACATGTAAATAAATATTTACTATTATTAACCGCATGCATGTCAGATCCAGTGGAGACCCAGTTGAGTTCTAGGTGAAATGGAATTAAACTATCAGTTGTGACATTATCCAGTTGCACACATGAAACCACACACACATTGGATGTGCCCATGAGGATTACGAAGTCAAGGCAGACAAGATTTAATTCAATTCAGGGATTGCTATCAGTAGGGATTGTGCAGTGGAGGTAGGCTATTTGAAGATAGTAAAATGGCTAAGGAACTTGCCAATTTATGTATAAGAATGTGAGACAATTAACTCATGTACTGAGAGCTCTTTGATTATAAATTTTTATGTAATTGTTTCATGATCCATGATATAATATACAATAGAAGATAGTGGGGTTTTTAGCTATAAGCTTTCCCCAGTAAATTATATGTGTTGTGTGTGATTGATCTTTCTTCATGATATTGTAATTGGTGATTTTGCTTCAAATTCCGCAAAGATTTGTGGAAGCGATTATGTATTTAATAGTAGAATATTATTGTTAGATCAGGAGAATCCAGGACATACATGTATTTTGTATAATTTCTACAATTAATTATCAAATATATATATATATATATATATATATATATATATATATTCGGAAACCAGAAAGTTCCTAGATGTCGAAGCCCAGGTCCAATTTAAACTCCATGACAATGGATGTATTGATTATGTTCACTAAATTGATTCTTTGGTAGTTGTTAACCTTCAGGTAGCTTTCTATTCTTAATCATAAAACATTTTCAGTGTTGAACAAATGCCTTCTAATTCTCATAATTAGCAATTTAGTTGTCCACATATAGAAGTCAATGAATGGTATCTCTCTGAGGAACTAATCGAACCATCACATGTTCTATGTTATAGCAAGAAGTGGTTTCAAAATTGAACAATTTTCACTATTAAGTTAGCTCGTAATACACGCAGACCACAGAAAAATCTAATGTTTGATACTTATGCTAGAATGGCTAGACCAAAGTGAAAACTATTGTTGTAATATGTTATGGAGCTAAAAGTAAATAAATCACCGCATGTTTGAAACTAAGCCCAATATAATATTATCACCATATGAAAAAATAGAGTAGGCTTATGTAATTTTTAGCTTCAAAGACTCATTACACTAGCACGGCCTTTGATTCGACCCACAAAATATACGCCTCTAAGTAGATTGATGATATGGTTGGTAATTTATTGAACATGTGTCTATGAAGCATGAAAGACCAAAGGTTATTAAAAGCTTAATTGGCATCTGCTTCAAATCCAGGTTTTGAGATACTTTATAGATTTGTCTTCCATCACAAGAAGCCTTATATTTCACATTATACCTCTTCAGGGCACTAAGACACTCAATACCAGTTGTTATGTTCTTTCCCCTAAATCACATTCAAGAGAAACCAAAAATTTTGTTTGGATAAGACCTAAAAACTGAACAGAGCAAGAATACAATACAATAGAACCAAAATGTGGCAGTGTAATATTAAGACAAAAGAAAAGGTTGGGTTGATTTTATTCTACTACCTATTTCCAATTTTGTAAACTTAAAATCAGACCAGTTCAAAATTTTCCAAATCACAGACTTGAGATGACATAATTTCGATCCTGCAACCACATGCTTACTTTTTTGGGTGTTTCATGTATATCAAAATGTCAGGGCCACCACTACATCCACTTGAAAATGGAGACAAACTTCCACCAACCACAACAAGTGTAATAGGAAGAGGGTGAAATATGTGGAATTGTAGTTGGACTGATGTCTATCTGCGTAATGGTGCATAATTGTGCTTGGACAGATGTCACGACCATACCAATATGGTAGATGAAAAAGTGAGATGGAATGATTCAAAAGAAAGGCCTATCAACCTAAAAATATTATTATAATATAATATAAGAGATATATATATATATATATATTTTAAGTTATCCAAAGCTATAAATGTTTTAATATTTTTCAATTTTAAAGCTATTTGAATTTGTTTCTCAATTTTTTTATATTTCCATGTTTGCACCTTAAGAAAGATTTGATTCCTCTGCCTTGGTGCCTGGTAGATCTAGAGTTAAGATGGATCTAGATTGGTTTAATTATTAATTATAGTTATAATTTTTTTTTTATGGAGTCAAAATATTAAAGAGCAGATCAAAACATCTCTACCATGGGAGAGGAATTAAATAATTATAGAGAAACCCTATAAGCCCATGGAAAAATTGCACGCGAAGAAAGGGGTGTGTAGTTTCTAATTACAGCGAGGCATAGTTTTGACAAATATTTAATGGGCTCTGGACAATGTCATGCTCCGATATCCTTGTCAAAATGGAAAATAATATTAAATGATAACCATAAGATTTTTATTCACATGATGTATATTTTTTAAGAACATAGATCGTTGTCATGATAAACCCTTTGAATACAACCAACTACTCATCAAATATGTTTTTTCAGATGAGATGTTGGTTTCTTTGTAATGTTCCAAAAATTTTAGCTTCCAAGCTAAATGGAACATTAGAGTTAGCAGCAGCTGTAGCCGATAAATAAATGGGTAGAAAATCCCATTAGTATCATAAAGAGGATAAAAACACTCCAAGTTTGAAAGGAGACACTCTTTCTAGCTCAATAAGACACCTCCATGTGTGAACAGGGTTAAATTGAAGCTGCTTTGACTAAGTCAACAGTGCAGTTTTAGTGGAGGAGGAATCCTAGGATGGATAACGCAATTTTGGAGGGAAATGTAACTTGGGTTAGAAGTAACCTAAGTGAGCAGGGCCAAGGGCAAGAAAACTCACATATTATTTAAGGAAGAGGATGGTAGCATTATTCACCATGTTGTAGATTATTATTCTTGGCTGCCAAGAATTGTTGCTGCTTTGCTTCTTAGCAAATTTTTAGTGTTGTTTAGCACTGGGTGTTCTCGAGCGGGAATCCCACCTCTTTCCTTTGAGTAGCTCATTGGGAGAGTTTGTATTCATCATTCCACATTAGGTTTTTAGGCCAAGCTTCAGCCATCTTCATCAGCACAACTTTGCTGGAGATTGTGTAGTGTTGTTGGGTGCAGCAGTGGAAGGGATTGAAATCCCGGCTTCTAAGCTAGTTTCTCATTGGAGGAATATTTCCTTCACTTGAGAGATCTGTTTGGAGAGCTCCAGGACTTATTTAAGATCTATTGTATCAGACCACACATTTCTCATACCCTCCCAGTGCTTTTTCTGCTAGGGAGTGCATTATTTTGGGGGCAATGCTCATTGCGTGGTTTGGTGGCTCCATTGCTGAGTTTCCTTGTTATTGAGAGGTTCAACCTTTCATGGGAGGAAGCCCCTGAGGGATCTACATCACATTGGAAATATTTCTGCCTTGTACACTCATGTGCTTCAGTGTTGCATTGGTGACTCAGTAAATTACTGAATATCCCATTTTGTATGTAGAGTGTTTGATAAGAAACCCTTGCCGGTTTCTGTTGTATTTTGTATAAGGAGCTTAGATCTTTGTTCTTCATCATTTTTTATCAATATATGAGTAGATATATTGTTCTCCTACCATTTTATGTGTAAAACCTCTCTTAGACTATGCAGTCCCTTGAGCAGCTGCTCCGGCATTTTGCAGTCTTGGGGTTTGTCACCATTTTTAGCTACACTAGTGTAGGAGGTCTGTTTAGCCCACCTAGTTTGATTTGTTTCAGATCTATTCTTGGATTTAGAGTTTATATTGACTAATATATGGGATCCAAGAGTCCATTTCACTTTTTTATTACATTTGTTGCAGGAAATGCGTTTTTGATGCTTGATATATGAGCAATCCTGAAAAAGGAATATTACAGTGGTATCATAGCATGATCTCTGGCCCAGCCTATGAGATCCAGCTATCCGAAGAAGGAGAGATGGACAGAAGCCAAAAAACTTCAGTATGTGTAGAGAGAAAGGAAGACAAGCTCACAAAGCTTCTTCCAAAATCTATGAAGAGCTTTCAAGGAGAGCTAAAGAAAATAAGTTTGGAGATGGAATCTCCAAGGGAGGTTGAATCTAGAGCTCAATATAGATTTTCACATGGTGAGTGTGAGCATGCAGATACACTCCATGATGCATAGCATAGTCAAATGCCCAGAGCTATCCTGAGATGGATGGGAGGAGGAAGAATTCCTAAGAGAATGAATTTTAGTGATTTGTTGCAGGAGTATGAATCTCAAACATAGAGGTTTAGAGATCATACTTATTTCCAAGATTTTTGCAAGATCCAGATGGAGAAGAGCGAGCAGCAGGATGCAAATATATTTCTTCTATCTACTTTTGCCGAATCACCCACATGTTTAGCCGGAGCTTGGGTGAAGGAGCTAGACTCTTATTTGCAGCTGCACCACATTTCCGAAGATGAAGCCATAAAAGTTGTAGCGCTACATTTCAAAGGTAAGGCTCATGCATGGTGGATCTTTGAATCTTATTCCTTAAATAATGCCAACACTTTCTCTTATGCAAGATTCATAAAAACATTGATGGAGAGGTTTGGTGAAAAACTTCCTGAGACATATGAGCAAGGAAAACTTGAGAAAACAAAACCCTTGCATGTGATGAAGGAAACTCCACTTCAGAAAACCATCGGAGAAGAAAACATTTTGCATTACATATTTCTGAAAGCAAGACCTCCAGTTCATATTCTTGAACAAGAGGGCATGGGGATCACTTTTTCACAAAGGGATCCAATTGTTGAGATGTTGCCTACACATATTGATGAAAAAGAGGGCAACAGCGTTGTCACATCTAGAGAAAATCCAGTGCCTCATGCAGAGGAGGGAGGAGCACATGCTCCCACAGGAGGGACTCTTGTGTTTTTGCAAAAAGTTCCCCAGGATCTCATACATAGAGGTCCAAGCACAATTAGTGAGTAGCATTATTGTGCAGCATTGCAGCTGGAAGGAGAAGGAAGGGAGGAAGAGCAGCATTATGTGATGAGAGGAACACACCCTTCTCTATTTTGCGTTGTGAGAGCAAGGGCAAGTTTTCCCAACCACATGAGTAGTCTACTCTTGACATTGATGTCTCACTACATGGAGGCATTCCACCTGGGATGCCACCTGATCTTCAATTGATGAGAGATATCTTTTCTTTGGGATCACCACTCTTGGATTTTGGATAGGTGAAGATTTTGGAGGAGAAATTTGGCATGGGAGATGTCAAGGTAGCAGGAAATAGCATGAGTGGAGCTTCACATGCCATATCACCAGCGTTGTCACTGAGGAGAATTCATCCTTATTGGAGATCTCAGCTTTTGTAGAGTACTCCAAGGATCTTGGTGCATGCATGATTCTTGATGACCCAGATGGAGATGACAGATACTTGGTGAATGATGTGGTCATCTATTCCTATGGTAGGATCTTCTAGGCCAGATCTTCTAGTCTCAAGGAGAAGCTATTGCATGCAACACATGAGGACTTCTCTTCTATGCACTTTGATGCATATTTCCAGTTGATGGAGGAGTTCACTTGGGAGGGCATCCAGCATGACATATATCAGCATATGGAAAGATGCATGGCCCAGATGGTGAAAGAGAGGATGTCACAGCCACCTTCCTACTCATTGGGAGTGAGGGAGAATTTCCAATTGAGCCATTTCAGCTCAAGACCTCAAGTACATGATGGGGGAGGTATCATTTCATATTTTGTTTCGTACTTCTTTTCATTATTTGAGTAGCATGATGTAACAAGAGGAAATATTTCTTCTTGCATATTGTATGATAATGTACTTGCAGCTACTTGTAGCATTGATAGTGTCTATCCTTTTGATCAGTTGTGGCGGAAGCCATATGCCTCTTGGTGTGCACCAATGACACCATATTGTGACTTCATGTTTTCATCTTATGGGATGACTATGGAAGCAAAAAATTGGCTGGTAAAGCACTTGTTATTTCTTATTTGGATGCATGCAAAGGATGCACTGCACTGATTCCATGAGGGGGACCAAGATTCACTCTTCGATTGTCATTTGGCAACTTGTTTTTATTATATCTTGCTTCCATGTATTGCTGATGTGTTTTTGTTCAAAGGAAGCTTGTATGAGGGAGAGATAAGGCAGCAACAAAGGTTGTTGTCGCTATGGTGGAACTTGGGAGAGTATGGGCAAAATTCTTCCCATACTTTTCATGATATTTCTAAAGAGAAGAAAGGCACATTCATGGTGCAAGGAGGCTACCCTTCAGTATTGGAGGATCATGAGATACTTCCAGGTCGGAAGATGATCTTCTCACATAAAAGCATTATGGTGGATGGCTTTGGCATATGGAATTTCAAAGGGAGAAGTCATGGAGCCTTATTACAAAGGCCTACAGCGCTGTCACATACGAGCATGTTCTTATGGATGAGATATTCCAAAGGGAGGAGGTATCCCTTCTTCTTGCATAATTTTATGAGTAGAATCTCATGGGAGGACTTATTGGAGGATCTCACTTTCATCCCACTCACTATGTATGGTAGAGAATGCATTTCTATACTTGTTGATTACTCTATTAAGTATTTGTACTTTCTCACCATGTTTGTACAGTGCATTGCTCCTCAAAAGAGCAAGAGTATTTTTGGGTTTCATGGTCACTTTAGGGCCAATGTTTATGATGATAGTAGCCCACATATACATGAATTTGGGCAAGAGTATTGTTATTATATCTATGTACAGCTGATAGACATTGATGCTTACTTTCCCATGTTGGGAGAACATACATATCCAGCTTGTAACTTGTTGTAGGAACACTTGCCATATGACACTCTCAAGAAACAGTTGGGAGAACTGCGTTGTATCCACCAGAGAAGCCATATGTATCATCCAAACTTGCACATAACCTTCAGCCATTTTCTAATTTGGATGCCATGTGGTGATGATGTGCCATTCATCTTGAATGGAATGGTTTGGGTTGGCATGACTCATGATTTTGGAGGAAGAGTCTTTGGAGGCTCAATCTTCTCCTTGCCATTGGAAGACAATCATGTTGCAACCCAAGATCAGCATACCTTCTACACTTGTCATAAGTGGAGAAGAGGAAATTGTGGGATAGGCCCTCTTGCCTATCATTTTCACTTATTCAGCCCACCTACATTTTAGGAGTATAAGGTGGAAGAGACTTTTTCAGGAGTTACCATGTTGGAGGGTGACTCACTTCATTTGGATGATTGCATGGATGAGGGAGGCAAGAATTCACCATGTTGATCATCACTCCTACTTTGTGGAGGCCATGAGACAGCTAGCATGCTTCCATTCACACTTTCCACCTTTGATTGATGCAAACACTTTGGTTTTGCACACTTGGGAGGAAGCATTGGATGACAGTTTATTTGCAGATCCTCTTGATGCAGTGATGGAGGCTATTGATGGACGCCACATGAGGAAGAGGGGAGATATTTTTTTCTCCTTATGCATTTTCTTGAGGACAAGAAAATATTTTGGAGGGGAGGACTGTAATGTTCCCAAAATTTTAACTTCCAAGCTAAATGGAACATTAGAGTTAGCAGCAGCTCTAGCCGATAAATAAATGGGTATAAAAGCCCATTAGTCTCCTAAGCAAGATAAAAACGCTCCAAGTGTGAAAGGAGACACTCTTTCTAGCTCAATAAGACACCTCCATGTGTGAACAGGGTTAAATTGAAACTGCTTTGACTAAGTCAACGGCGCAGTTTTAGTGGAGGAGGAATCTTAAGATGGATAACGCAATTTTGGAGGGAAATGTAACTTGGGTTAGAAGTAACCTAAGTGAGTGGGGCCAAGGGCAAGAAAAATAACATCTTATTTAAGGAAGAGTATGGTAGAATTATTCACCATGTTGTAGATTATTATTCTTGGATACTAAGAATTGTTACTGCTTTTCTGCTTAGCAAAGTTGCAGTGTTGTTTAGCACTGGGTGTTCCCGGGCAGGAATCCCACCTCTTTCCTTTGAGGATCTCATTGGGAGAGTTTGTATTCATCATTCCACATCAATTTTTCAGGCCAAGCTTCAGCCATCTTCATCAACACAAATTTTCTGGAGATTGTGTAGTGTTGTTGGGTGCAGCAGTGGAAGGGATTGAAATCCCGGCTTCTAAGCTAGTTTCTCATTGGAGGAAGCTTTCCTTCACTTGAGAGATCTGTTTGGAGAGCTCTAGGACTTATTTCATATCTATGGTATCAGACCACACATTTATCATACCCTCCCAACGTTGTTTCTTCTAGGGAGTGCGTTATTTTGGGGGCAGTGCTCATTGCATGGTTTGGTGGCTCCATTGTTGAGTTTCCTTGTGATTGAGAGGTTCAACCTTTCATGGGAGGAAGCCCCTGAGGATCTACATCAGATAAGACATCTTTCAGCCTTGTACACTCATGTGCTTCAGTGTTGCAGTGGTGACTCAGTAAATTACTGAATATCCCATTTTGTATGTAGAGTGTCTGATAAGAAACCCTTGTCAGTTTCTGTTGTATTTTGTATAAGGAGCTTAGATCTTTGTTCTTCATAATTTTTTATCAATTATGAGTAGATATATTGTTATCCTATAATTTTATGTGTAAACACTCTCTTAGACTAGACAGTCCCTTGAGCAGCTGCTCCGGCATTTTGCAGTCTTGGGGTTTGTCACCATTTTTAGCTACACTAGTGTAGGAGTTATGTTTAGCCCACCTAGTTTGATTTGTTTCAGCTCTATTCTTGGATTTATAATGTATATTGACTAATCTATGGGATCCAAGAGTCCATTTCACTGTTTTATTACATTTTTTGTTGGAAATGCGTTTTTGATGCTTGATATATGAGCAATCCTGAAAAAGGAATATTACATTCTTATTATCAGACCCACACGAAGAAGGAGGAGTTCGTGGATTATGAATTGGAGGAGGGGGTTTTCAAAAAATTTGGGCTAGCACAAGGATTTTATCCATTCACATTTGGAAGTTAGATCGAAACATCACCATGCATTAGTTTTCAGGCCTACCAGGTTTTTAGAAAGAAAATTTAATAATTTGATAGGCCAGTCATCTGGCGATTCAGAGGCCCTAACCCTTGCTCCACTGGCACATTATTCGGGTCCTCTATTTTTGGCCAGCCCAAGGATCGAGGCCATTTGTGAGGGGCTGCAAAACTCTTCTTGGGGTTGTCTAGCTTTGAGTTTGGTTTCTCTTTCATCCTAGAGATCAAAGAAATATATGCAATGTATTATGACTTTCTTATGGTTTTCAGAAGTTTCAGAAGTTATTAATTTCTCCACTTTTTTTTCTTGTCCTTCATCTCAAGTTTGACCATTGGCCTTGCCCTCCTATGATGCACTGGTGAATGAGAACCTTGCCCCGATGGCAAAGGAAGGTCAAACTGATTTTGAGAATGTCTGAATCGATCTGCAGTGTTAAAATTTAGAGACAAAAGGGTATTTATAATTTTAACACTGTATATGGATTCAAATACCCCTTTGTCTCTAAATTTTAACATTGTAGATGGATTCAGAGACCCTTGTAGTGAAATGAAACACTTCAGTATCAAAATTGCAATTTTCCATTTCTAGAGTGACACAATTAAAAATTACTAACATAAATGACTAATTCATATACTTATAGTACTTATTATTTGGTCATATTTTTTTCTTGGACTATAGTAGTCATTTTCATTAATCATTATTAATTTTTTCACTTATTATCTAGTCATATATTTTAGTCCTTGAATAAATTAGTCATTTTAGTTAGTCGCTTTTAGTTTGGTCACTTATTATCAAGTCATATATTTTATCCCTAAACTAAATTAGTCATTCAAGTTTGTTATTTTAAGTTCGGTCACTTAAAATTTCTAAAATTTAGGAGTAATTCACTTGAAATAATTGCAGTGACTAAATTTTTTTGTCACCTAGTCACTAATTTCATCATTTTCTACTAGTGAAGGTTTGTATGAATGGTTGATCATGCCATTTGGTTTATGGAATGCAACAACTATTTTTATGACACAAATGAATGATGTATTACACCCATATCTATATTCATTTGTTATAGTTTATTTGGGTGATATGTTGGATAAAGTGCTACCTAAGTGGAGCATCTCTCACATCCTATGCAAGTTCTATAAAATTTGAAGAAACACCAGTTTTTTGCTAACCTTAAGAAATATGAGTTTTCCTAGCAATATTTGTTATAATTTTGGTATGTGATTGGTGGAGGGGAGCCTAAGATAGACCCCATGAACATGGAGGGAATATTGAAGTGGCTAGTTCCTACATGTGTCTTTAAAGTTAAGAGTTTATTTGGGGAAGCACAATACCTATAGAAGTACATAGCTTCATTTTCAATAGTAGTTGTACCACTCCATGCCATAATAGTGACAAAAAAGGATTTTCAATGGGGGAAGAATCGACATAAGGCTTATGACAAGATGAAAATAAAAATTATTTAAGCAACAATTTTCATTTCCAAATTTATAAAATCCCTTTGAAATAGAGAAAAATGCAAGTGGGTTTTCCATTGGAGTTCTCTTGATACAAGGAGGAAAGTTTATATGCTAACATTCTAAAGTATTTCATGGGGTAGTTCTCAACTCCCCTACCTATGACAAGGAGCATTATGCCTTGGTACAAGCTGTTAAAATGTGGAAACATTAGATGATGGGAAGGGATGTCATCATCTTCACATATCATCGATCATTATAGTATCTATGGGCCCAGAGTAATCTATAGTAAACCAAACGTCAAGTGTATGGGTTTCTTACAGTAGTTTAATCTATCATATTGGTTTTAACTCTATATAGTTAATTGTTGCAAGTAAATTCTTAATAAAAAATAGAATATATGCAATATCAAACACACAAATTTCATAAAGAGATTTTACTTTGGAAGCACAAACAAGGAACATAAAAAATACGTTTTTAGTATATTATATATCTACAATATTAAATTATCATGTGTACATCCCATGGTATCCATAAACCCCCATTCCATTAATCCCATATTATAATACAACTTTTATTAGTTAAAAATAATTAAAAAAACCATGGGATGAACCACCATGCACCATAAAAATGTTAAAGTGAAAACCATGTACTGAGAAACAAAAAAAACAAACACGAAAAAATTGTCAAAAATATTTTTTTCAAAGGATCGAACCCTTAACTCCCATGAAAGAGGAGTTATCATTCCCCACTGTACCCATCTCATATGAATCATGCATATGGCTAAACATGCAAAGAATATAATACACACACAACAATATCCTACTTGTTTTTTTGCATATAGGGGATCATAAGAGTACATGATCAACAATCTAGGGCATATATGGCCACTGTTTCTCTACACCAAGAGTAATTCTTAATGCTCAAAAAAAAATTTCATCAATCTATAACATTCTTCAAGGTTTTTTTTTACCTACGCCAACAAAATCTTCTTATCTTCAACATTGTTTGTTGTAAAGTGATATTGAACATAAATATGCTCTATGTTAGAATGATAAGCTAAGTTATTCATTATTAATATTGCATTATAACTATCTCAATCTATCCTTACGGATGTTGTACCAACCAAACGCCCAAACATAATCCTTTTAACCATATTTCCTCCTTTCTTGCATGACTGGTTCCCATGTATTCAACTTTTGTAGTTAATAATTCCACCACATAATGTATCTTATTCATCCAACTGATTAGTCCTCCAAATAAGTTAAGAATATACCCATTTGTAGATATTCTACAATCCATATCTCCATCTCAGTCCACATCAAAAAAACTATGTATGTCCAACACTTTATCTAGTCATAGTCTTCCTTGGTATCAAAATCCGTAACTAGTAATTCCATGCAAATATCCAAAACCATATTTATCGTTTCTGATGCTCCTTCCTTGATTTCAACACAAACCTACCCCCATTGCATGTGCAATAACTAGTTTGGTATAGACCATTTCATATGATAGACTACCAACTACACTAACATACATAACATGATACATGTCCTCTTCCTCTTCCTGTGTCTTAGGAGACTAATGTCTAGATAACTTTACACCCATAATAATAGGGAACTTTACTAATTTTCATTCCTACACATTAAACCTTTGCAATATTGTCTTGACATACTTCCTTTGATTTAACTAGGGTTTCATATTTTCCTAATATATTTTAATTTCCATGCCCGAAATGAAATTTGTAGCACCAATATCCTTCATGTCATATATAGAGGACAATTGATTTTTCATATTCTAGATAATTTCCTTGCCAATTAGCATCATATCATCCACATACAATACCATATAAAAAAGATGATCATCAACTAAATTGAAATAGACATAGTGATCCACGTTGCTTCTTGTGAAACTAAGTCCCAATATATAAGTATAATTTTTTGCATAACACATCCTTAGTGATTTATTTAACCCATATAGGGACCTTTCTAGTTGCATATCAATTCTTTCTTTACCTTCACGAAAAATCCTTCTAAATGCTTCATCTATATTCCTTATTCTAGATCCCCATGTAAGAATGTTGTCTTCATGTCCATCTATTCTACTTCAAAATCATAAGAAATAACAACAAATAAAAGAAATTTAATAGAAGTTAACTTGGAAATAGGAGAAAAAATATCAACAAAGTTAGTTCCCTCCACTTGGAAATAACCTTTTGTTGCTAACCAAGATTTTTATTTCTCCACTTCTTCTTTTGCATTCAAATTCTTTTTAATACTCATTTGTGGGAAACGAGATTTATTATAGCTGGAAACTCCACTAGAACCCAAGGTCATCATTTCTCAACAATAGTCTTTTTCTAGAGATTTCCATCCTCTAAATCCACTGCCTCCCTAATATTTCTATGAACATCATCAGTAATAAACAAATAAAAATTAGAATGGAATTAAGTTGGAGTATATCTTTCTAGTTTCCTTCTTTCCTAAACTAATCTCTACAATATTAAGTATGTGGTTATTCTTCTACTTTCTTTTCTGATGTAAAGTGATTCATCGTCCTTTAATTCTAACTCTATCTTCTCTAGTTCCTTCTACCTTCATAGGAAATTTTATTTGACAACATATTTTATTTATCTAAATACTATATCTTGACTATACACAAAATTATTAGTTTATAGGTTTGAACTAGTATAACCTTTCAAACCATATTTATATTCAATAAAGATACACCTCTTAGCTTTATTATCCATGTTACTCCTATTTTCCTTTAGAATGTGTACATAACCATCATAGCCAAATACCCTAAGATGTTTAAGACAGGGCTTAATACCATTACATACCTTGTGTGGATTTTTTTATTCCAATGCTAATGAGGGTAATCGATTTACTAGCTAACACACAATATCCACTTCCTCTACCTAGAATTACTATCCTAATTTGGGACCACTAAACATGCTCCTTAATTTTTACATCAATGTCTTATTCATCCTTTCTACAACTCCATTATACTAGGGAGTGTATGGAGTAGTATTATTCCTTTCCATACCACACTTATATAATTCCTTGATTTCATTTCCACATAATTATCTACCATTATCCATCCTTAACACACTACTTTTTTTGAGTGATTCTCCATTCCAACATCCTTAAATTATTTCAATTTTGCATAGAATTTAGACTTCTTCTTGAGGAAATAAATCCATGTATTCCTTGAGAATTTATCTCTAAATGAGACATAGTACACACATTTACCCAATGATGGAACCGATATAGGCCTAGACACATCATTGTACACTAATTGTAATATTCCCTCTACCGTTATAGCACCAAAGGATAATATTACTGATTTTGATTCCCATATAAGTAATGTTCACATAAATCAAAATATATAAAGGATTTAGACATACCTTCAACCATACCTTTACCATGTAATAATCAAAGTTCCTCTCTCCAAAATGTGTCTTAGTCTTTGATGGCACAGTAATATAGATTTTTTTCTAGAGACTATAAGAGATTTATTTTCTTCATATACACTCTAAAAAACAATGGAATTGTTGCACCCGTCATTAATAATGCTCTCTAATATCTTATATAGAGTTCCAAACCAAACTCCCCTCAAAAATACCATTAATCCTAAAGATATCTTCTAGGTTTCATTTTCAAACACAACTTTTGCACTTGTGTCACGCATATTTCTTATAGAAACCAAATTTATGTCCAATCCTATGATATGAAAAACACTACGAAAAATTTTATTCCTTCCATCCATGAGCCTCAAATTGACTTTTCCTCATCTTATTATTTTTTTTGTTGATTCATCTCCTAGTAAATATCATCCTTATCATACCTTTCATACTTGCAAAACCAATTCACGTGAGGAATCATATGAAAGGATGCACCTAAGTCGACCAACCATGCTTCTTGATCTATATCTGTGCTTGAAGAAGCAAAGTAACTGACCTTTCAATTGAGGTTTTTTCTTCTATAGAAGGAACATCAATAGATGACTTCCCTTACTTAACACTTATGGATTTACAATGTTTCTCGTAATTCTCTTCTTTTCCACATCTCCCAAATACCTTTACAAATCTTCTTAGAGATTTAGATCTTCCTCTAGATATAGATCTACCACTTGAGGAATTATTTTTATTTCTTTCCTAGGAGCATCCTCTTTTTTTCACAAATTAAAAATCACAAATTTATTGATATTGAACAAAAATACATATTGTAGATGCTAAAAGAATATGCAGAAATTAACCCGATCCTAGCTTGCAAGATCCATAAAAACTCATCAAAGAGCTAAAAATTATTATTTTCTACCTTTATTTTTTTCCACTTTGCACCAATCATGAGTGTTGGGTGTGGATGATACTAAAGATATTTCATTCTATTTTACATTTGTTGAGGACTCCTTGTTAGAATCTGATCCTTCTGAGACATTAGTGTGTTTGGATCCACTTACTTATTTTTTAGGGGTAATTTTTGCATTTTACAGCTGTGAGACTGTAGATATTGGAACTAGCACAGAATTGTGCTCAATCTCATCCTTCTATGGTGTAATATTTTCATTATGAGGACTGACGTTTTTGTCATTTCCTGGTATATCTGCATCTTCTACTTCTACTTCCTGTGATTCTGAAAATTTCCAACCTTTGGGTTTTTGAGGTTGTCTCTTTTTTTTATTGGATTTCCTTTTTAGCTTGTGGGAATTTGCTTTGGATATGTTCCGTTTGAAGAAATTTACGACATCAGAATGTTTTATTTTCATAATAAAAATGTTGTGACCGTTTTTTGTTATTGTAGATCAAAAATGATGCGGTCAGGTAATCCTTGATTGAGATCATCTTCAACACAAATTCTGCAAAAAGTCAAAATTCCATCATGTCTTCGTTCTAAATCAGTTTTAAGAAATTTCCCCATGGAATTCTGGATACCTTCTAATACTTTGTGATGCCAAAGTATAGATGTATATTTTGTAACCTGATCCAAACGAGCATTTTTGATACCACCATGGTGGTAGCATCGAATTCAGAGAACTAGGGTGTCGTGAAGAGCCCAACATTGCCCCAAAATCATGGTCCTTGGTTTAATACATATTTCTTATCTTTTATTGTATCAAACCTGACAATAAAAAACCCTTTAGAGAATAGATGAATATCACAATTGGGTGTCGAATTAGAGAATACCCATTGATGAATCACCTCTAATTTGGGCCAGAATACATTAGATCTGCAGATAATTTCTTTGGTGTAGAAATATTCATAAATACCATTTACCCCATTGACATTAACTGTCAGAGCTGGAATCTGAGTTTTCTACACCACGACATATGACCTAGGGAGATTCAATGTAATTTATGGTTTGTTTTGAGTCACCCCCTTCCCTTTGATAGCATCATTGAATGATGTAGGTTCATTTGAGCTGGATCTGAAGCATACTCCAATCAGTTTCAAGGTGGGAGTGATATATGCATCAAGTCAGATGCCATAATACTTCACTATGTGATCATCATGCATCAATTTCCTTGCATAAGTCAAGTTTTGGAATCATGTTGGTATACCTATTTGTTTTTTAATCTCATTTTCGAGGGTTCGTATATGCATCCCCATATAGATCTACATACATAAATATTTCCTTCTCAGGGTTCTGATAAATATTTGATTCATATCTCCTTGGTTTAAGGTCTTTATATAGATTTGATGTGGTTTCTAGATCTGTGATATAATTTTTTTTGGGGTGTATGAGAGTCAAATCTGGGCTTTCACTAAGTGGATCTAAGAACACTGAAACATCTGAGGTCATTCTCTTGACCCAATCCAGTCGCGAGTCCAAAAAATAGGCATAGGAATAGACCATGTTAGTGATCGCTGCAAATGGAATATTCTACAAGAGACTGCATAGTATTCCATGGATTTGTGATTGAGAGGGCGATATCTACAACACCAACATGATACTCCCCAAGATCTGGTGATGTATGTGCAGCAAGATGTGGCCTGATACAATGTGGACCATCTACATGCTGGATCGACAACACAATTGTACATCTCGTCTTAGAATGCTAGATTCGATGATTAGAGAGGGTTGAGTCAAAGGATCGATCAATTTAATAGATCGGATCATTGGTTTCAATCCTTTTAGGTAGAGGTGGATCTGTTTTTTCATTGTCTCTCCTGGTGTTGAAAGTGTGAATAGTATAGGTCACATCCAGATAGATCTGTGATCCCAGACACAGTTGAGTTGATCTCCCGATAGTTTTTACCATCGTTGTAGCTATAGTATTCTTCACAGATCGTAGGAATAGTGGTCGATTTCCATGAATGCAATCGAGGTAGTTGACTTTAGGTTCGAGAGCAGCACCATCGTAAGCTTATGCGACGGTGAGAAGTGAAACCCTAAAAGTCTCCATCGCAACGCTTTCTCTCCTTGTCATTTCAAAATCCAATATCAGAAGGATTTTCAATTCATCATTATAGCATCCTCTTATATATGAGTCTTATACACTAACTTTCCACATTTTTCCACCTCATCTCCTCTAATAACAAGGATGATATTATATCATTGAAAGTTAAAGTAGTTGCATTATTACCTATTGCAAAAACTAGACTATCCCATGAGTCAATAAAGAGCACAAAAAATGGATACACATATTAATATCACTAAATAGTAACTGACTTACCATAGTATTAAAGGTTTTTATATGCTCTATCACCAAGTCTCCATCCTTCATCCTCAGGTTATACAACTTCTTCCACAAGAACAATTTGTTTACTAGGGACTTATACAGATACCAAGCTCTAAATTGTTCCATAATGCCTTTGTCATAGATTCTCCTAAGAAAATTAGCAATATTCAGTCTCAGAGACATGAACACATCATGCTCTTTTTCTTCTAATCCAAATTGAACCAGTATCTGTTTATATCCTTGTTAGTGCAGTACTTAGATCCACAATGGTTTAGTGATATCTATCCACCAAAATATCTTCCATGTCGAGGTTCCACAACTCAAAACTATTTTTATTGAATTTATTGATCTTTATCTTTGAATTTCTCATCATTTTCCTTGACCATAAGAATTGACATCACATATCTCCCAATGCATCAATGTTTTCCTTCGGCCCAAGAGAAAACCCTTAGCCATAAATGTGTCCCCTTAAAGCCAAATTTCTTTGATACCAAATGTTGGTTTTAATCATGTACAATTGTTTTTTTGTAAAAAAATAATTAATTATTTAATTAAAAAACACTTAATAAAAAATTCGCAATGGAACACACACACACACACACACTTAACATAGATATTTTAAATTGGAAACCCAAGCTAGGAAAACCAAAAATATTTTTCACTACATAACGTATTTACAATGTTACAATACAATATTTATATATTGTGGCATGCCTAAATCCCCAATTCATAAAACCTAGATTAGAATACAACTATAATTCCTTAACTAAAATTAAAAAAAACATAATTTGAACCACCATTCATCACAAAAATACTAAAAATGAAAATCATATGCCAAAAAAGAACTAAAATGGATGCAAAAAAGCACCAAATTTTTTTTGGGTGCTCTACCTCCAAATTGTCAAGAAGGGATACCAAATCCCCCTTCCCCACCCCCCCACCCATACAAATAGCATTTCAGTATAATCATGCAAAGAATATAACAAATACACAACATAGTGATCAAGTACAAAAATGGAAACAAAAATAGGGGGACAAACATGCTTTCAAGGCCACCCACACTCAAAATTATAGCTTTGAGAACTCTTACCCACAAGGAATTCAAGGAGGTGTTTTAGCAACTATAGAGCCAAATTCATGTAAAATATGGCCGCAAAAAAAGTTGACTATCATCTCTAGAAATTGGTTACTCTACAAGATAGACAAGATTTTCATTCTTAAAGGTGAGTGGTTGCACATTATCAGAGATTATCGTGTTTAAAATGATACAACTTGCATAGTTATGTGTACTAGCACAAAATGCAAGAACATGCAACATGATATATTACATTATGCTTACTTTGTTGTAGTTACAAGCCTAGTAATAGGAAGCAAAGTCTATACCATCCTAGCTAAAGCCACTGCTGAAATATTCTTTGAGTGTGTTTAGGTTCAATTTGGGCTACCTCAAACAATTATTTTAGATAGGAACAACAAGTTCCTTAATACCTTTTGGTCCATCCTATGGTCTATGATGAATATTAATCTAACTAAATTAACTACCTCTCATCCCCAAATAGATGGAAAATTAGAAGTGTTAAACAAGATGATTTTGCATATCTTTCACATGCAAAACTCTAAGCATCCACATATAGGGGATGAAAACCTTCCATATGTTCAACACATCCATAATAAATCCCTCCAAAGTGATATTGGTGATAGTCCCATTTAGACGTGCATGGGATTCCATCAGTTGGCTCAATTAATGTAATTAAGCCAATTTCATCTTCACCAGCAGAGTCATCCCATGCTTAGGCTGATGAAAATAGAGATTCCAAATTTTTTGAATGGATCCAAAACCTCCAACAACAAGTTCATGATATATTGCAGAAATCCAATCCCAAGTAGAAGTAGCAACATGACCAAAGTAGGTTTCCATACAAGTTTAGGGATGGTGATAAAATGTGGTTTCATTTACAAAAAGAGTGTCTCACAAGGCCCCATAGGAAGCTGAAACCACTTTTACATGTCCCTTACATAATAAAAAATTGTTGTTCGTGAAACATTTTTTGAATTGGGTATTCCCCCTTTCCTTATTTTTCACCTAATATTTAATGTAGAGCTACTTCGGCCATTTTTTCCACCTATGTTGGACATCTCAAAAGAATTTGAATGATTGGTCCCCATAAAAATCAATATTGATTGCATTGAACATGCTACATTGGATCAAATCATGAACATAAAATTAAAGGATACTCTCCAATAGCACATACAACTCTACCAAGTTATCAAAGCAGGACAACTTCTTTAGCAGGGCAAGTGGTTCACTAGTAGATAAATTTAACAAGAATATCCCCATTTGATGAGGGAACTTGATGCAATGGATACCATTTCTTCCTAATGGGGAGGATTGATCTAGATGTATATTAGTGGCCACCCACCTCTTTCACTAACTCAATGTTTCTCTATTTTATTTGTAGTTTTTCCATGTTTTTTGGGTTGCAAACTTTTGGGACCATTTGAGGCTCTCAATATTATTTTTTAGAAATATATGGGGACAAGGGTTTCCATGGAATTCCTTGAAAATGGTTTAAATTTTTAGTCCTTATATACTTATTTCTAATGAGATATTATGTGCCCAAAATGGAGATTATATGAAAAAATTGTGCCCCCGAGAAGTTAATATACCAACTAAACACCTTAGGACCCAAAAAAAAATTTGGCACTTCATCTTCTAGGGTTATGGTTTTGGACCTATAGGGTTATTTAATTATGTTAATATTCCATCCTTTCTTCCTTTCATAATAGATTTTGTGAATGTGTGTAGCCATTGTCTCCCTCTCTTCAGAGATATATACCACCATTCTAGCCAGTTTGGGTTCTACAATATTCTACTATTTATTTTATTAATTCAAGTTGGTTTTTCACTGTACTATTGTGTTATCTTTTATATTTATCTATGTGTTTTTTTTCATTTCCTTTCCTATCTTTATTTTCATTATATAATCCAGATAATTGGGAAAGAATTTTCATAGATCTTGTGGGAGGTTTACCAACAACTAGGAATGGGCATGACTACCTATTTGTGGTAGTTTATGGATTTAGTAATATGTGCATTATAATTCCTTGTAAAAATACTATCAAATGACAATAAGAAACAAACTTGTTCTTTCAATGGGTTTGGGTTCACTTCGGGATACCAAGGAGCATCATTTATGACAAGGTCTTAGTGCATTTGGACCACATTGTGGTAAATTGATGCAGGAGCATCAAATTACCATGTTCTAGATTGACCTTGCAGTCAAATGTCTTTTTGAAAGAGAGAGTTAATTTCTGGTTCCAACAGTTAAGTTCTAGTTCCAATAGTTTGATTTTTGTTCTTATTCCAATAGTTAGTTGCTGGTTCCCAGTTTCCTAATTCTTATCCTCTAAGTTATCATGATGAGGAATGAGCATTTAGGATTGACATACTGATGTGTCATCCCAACTACACCCAGATATTCTAAGATAATGCGTAAGTAATGGTTAAAGAGATTCATTATATCATGATACTCATGGACAGATCAAAGGAGATTTGGTCAATTTAGCAAATTCGTTATTCTGGCACAGAAGCTGATTTCAAATCCTATTTTTCATGCGTGATAGACTAATTTTTTATCATAGGTGTTGAGGATTGCTAATAATTAGAGATCGTAATTTTGCTAAGATATTTTAGCATGGATTTGATTGTAATATTTTTTCATTGAGTGTAAATTATGATAGGATTTGTTTTTTTCATGAGGTAGAGTAGCGTAGATAAAAAAATAAAAAATAAAAAAAAAAAAAAAAAAAAAAAAAAAAAAAAAAAAAAAAGAAAAGAAATCTAATAAACCAAAATATATTGATTGATGAGCAAACATAGATGAAGTGTGATTGCTATGTATGTTGAGTTTGATTTTTTTTAAAGGTAAATTGAAAACATAGTTAATACTCCTGGATGGTGTACTTGATTAATAATATTTTGATGTGTAAATATTGATGGTAAATGTTGTGTGAAAATAGTAACACAAAAAAATTCGATTTGGATCTACATAGTTATATTTTTTATTTCATTCTTCCTTCAGCAATCTGCAAATTGCATTTTAAAAGAATTTTGAGAGACAAAACTTGGTGATCTTGTCTGAATTTGACTCAGAACAGAGCTGCAAGAAGCATAAACTTAGTTTGTTAGTAATAATTTGGTCTAGAGACTCATCATTTGGTATCAGAGTAGACAATAACTGAGTTATGTTCTTAGGAACTTCAACCAATATTCCACCGAGGAGAGGAGGAGTTGGCATAGGTCGGGGAAGACCTGTAGCCAATGTAGTTTTGCTAGAAGAAAGTAGAAATCTTCGCACAAGAATGGAAACAATGGAAACTGATCATAGGAGAGTACCTGATGAGGGATATGTTAGTGCTAAAGAAGAATCTTCTGAGGAAGAAGAGGAGGAAGAAAGCGAAGCATCCAAATTTTTCAAAATATTGGAAAAAGAAAGTGGAAGAAAAAAAGTGGAAATACCTCTGTATGAAGGAAACTTTAATGTGGAAGAGTTGATGAATTGGATCACTTCATTAAATAAGTATTTTGACTATGAAGAGGATGAAGACAAAAAGAAAGTGAAATTTGCAGCTACCAAATTGAAGGGCCATGCAACCATCTTGTGGGATGAGCTACAAACATCTAGAGAAAGAAAGGGAAATCCCAAGATTAAGCAGTGGGATAAAATGGTGAGAAAATTAAAAAGTGATTTTATGCCGAAGGATTACCAATTGAAACTTTTTAGACAGTTACAAAACTTAAGGCAAAAAGGGATGACTGTCAAAAAGTGCACGAAGGAGTTTTACAAACTGAGCATTAGATCAGGACATGATAAATATGACATAAAAAAGGTAGCTAGGTATATCAATGTCTTGAGATATGATATACAATATGAAATCAGTCTGATAATTATGAAGACAATTGAAAGTGCCTATAAAGCAGCTTTGAAGGGACAGGAGAAAATATTGAGAAAACAAAGTCAAAGAAATAGAGGTAAAAGTCCAGCAAGAGGAAGAGGAGCTTCCAGACCAAGATTCCAGTTTTCTCATAGTGAAGCAGGAGGTTCAAGTAATCGACCACTGCAGAGGGGAGACTTTTGTGGATGAACATTTGTACCCAGAGGTAGAGGCCGAGAAAGAGAATTTTGGTGTTACATATGTCGAGAATTAGGACATTGATCATGGGACTGCCCTAAAAAAAAACAAAAAAAAATATCAAAGGAATGTGAATATAGCTGAGACAAAAGAAGATAATCCTTAGGTCATGGGGAAAGAAGAGCCACCTAAGGGAGGAGAGTATTTATTTTTAAAAAGAGTGTTGCTTAAGGTAGAGGAGGAAGAAAATGAACTAGCTCAAAGGAAAATTATATTTATGATTGTATGCAAATCTAAAGAAAAATGTTGCAAGGTTGTGATTGACAGTGGGAGCACTGGAAATATTGTCTCCACAAAGATGGTAGAGAAATTGGGGTTGATTAAGATGGTACACCCTACTCTATATAAAGTGTCTTAGTTACAAAAAGGACATCATCTCTTAGAGACGAAACAGTGCAGAGTGGAGATACAGATTGGTACATACAAAGATGTCATATTGTGTGATGTGAAGTCAATGGATGTGTGTCATATATTGCTCGGAAGACCTTGGAAGTTTGATAGGAAAGCCATTCATGATGGCAGAAGGAACACATATACCTTAGAGAAGGATGGGAATAAGCACACATTGTTGCCTTTGAATGATGAAGCAAAAAAAGGAGCAGTTGGAGATAATGTTTTGATGATTAGTGGAAAACAGTTGTTGTGTGAAGTCAAAAAGGAGAAGGAAATGCATTTTTTTGTTGTGAGTAAACCCAAGGTAATTTTGACTTCTACTAATTTAGATAATCTGCATGTGGAAATTATCAATCTGCTAAATTATTATGTCGACATTATTGTTGATGAATTTCCAAATACACTGCCACCAATTAGAAGTATCAGTCATCATATAGATTTAATACCAGGTGCAAGTTTACAAAAAAAAGCAACATATAGGCTAACTCCTTAGGAAAATGAAGAAGTTGGAAGACAGGTGCAGGAGTTGTTGGATAAAGGACTGATAAAGGAAATCTTAAGTCTGTGTGCAGTACTAGCAGTGCTCAGTCCAAAGAAAGGAGGTGAATGGCGCATGTGTGTTGACTCTAGAGTGAAAAATATGATCACTATCAGGTATATATTTCCCCTACCATGTATGGATGATTTTATGGATTGTTTGAGTGGGTCAAAGTATTTTTCTAATATATATTTGAAGAGTGGATACCATCAAATAAGGATTAGATATGGGGATGAGCGAAAGATTGCATTCAAGACCAATAGTGGGTTGTATGAATGGTTAGTGATGCCTTTTGGACTCACTAATGCACCAAGTACATTTATGAGACTAATGAATGAGGTATTAAAATAATATGTTGATAAATTTGTGATATTTTATCTTGATGATATTCTAATTTTTAGTTAGGGTAAGGAAGAGCATCGAGAGCATCTTAAGTTGGTTTTGAATACTTTACAAAAAGAGAAACTACTGATAAATTTAAATAAGTGCAATTTCATGAAGAAAGAGCTTGTCTATTTGGGATGTGTAGTCTTAGAAGAAGGTTTGAAGATGGACCTAGAGAAAATACAAGCAATTTTGAATTGGCCAACTCCAAGGAGCGTATTTGAGGTAAGAAGTTTTCATGGTCTTGCAAGATTTTATAGAAAGTTTATGAGAAGCTTTATTCAGATATGTGAACCAATAGTTGAAACCATAAAGGAGTGGAAACATCCATTTATGTGGATAGAGGAAGCAAATCGAAACTTCAAACTATTGAAAAAGAAGATCACTGAAAAACCTTTTTTGGCCTTACCAAGCTTTGATAAAACTTTCCAAGTTGAGACTGATGCTAGTGGGATAGAAATTGGATTTTTCCTAAGCCAAGAGTAGAGACCTATAGCTTATTTCAGTGAAAATTTTAATGAGGCCAAGCAGAAGTATTCATCTTATGATAAAGAATTCTATGTTGTTGTGTAAGCTTTAAAGAAATGGAGGAATTACTTGTTGCCCAAAGAATTTATTTTGTATTCTGATAATCATGCTATGAAATTCATAAATAATCAGCCAAAGTTGAGCCAAAAGCAAGTGAAGTGGGTAGAATTTTTACAAAGTTTCAACTTTGTAATCAAGCACACAAGCGGTAAGTCAACTAAAGTTTTTAATGCGTTGAGTCGAGTAAATTTGGTTGTACAGGAGCTGAAGATTAGTATTTTTGGATTTGAATAAATGATTGATATGTACAAGGAAGATAAAATTTCTAAAGAAATATATACAAATGTTCAAAATCCTATGATTTATAACATAATCCAATGGTTGGACTACATGAATCAAGGAGTTTTGTTGTTAAAAAAAAACAAGTTTTTCATTCCTAAGTGCTCCATGAGAGAAACTCTGATTAAGGAGAAACATGGTGGAGGATTATCTGGACACTTTGGACATGCAAATACATTCGCTCATGTGAATGCTTTATATTATTGGCCAAAATTTCAAACTAATGTTAAAAATTTTGTTGAGAAATGCAGAATTTGTCAACATGCCGAGAGAAGGAGCCAAAACATTGGGTTATATCAGACATTTCCAATACCAAGCAGGTCTTGGGATGCGGTCAACATGGATTTAGTTTTGGGTTTTCCAAAAACTCAAGTAGGACATGACTCTATCTATGTTGTTGTAGATATATTTTCAAAAATGGCTCATTTCATTGCTTGTAGGAAAACCAGTGATGCAATTCATATTGCAAATTTATTTTTCTCATAAATTATAAGATTACATGGGCTTCCCGTGAGTATTGTTTCAGACAGGGATACTAAGTTTACGGGGAACTTTTGGAGGAATCTATGGAGGAAGCTTGGTACAAACCTCAGTTTTATCTTAGCCTATCATCCTCAGATGGATGGGAAAACCGAAGTGGTGAATAGGTGCTTGGGAAACATATTAAGAAGCCTGGTTTATAAAAATCCAAGATAGTGGGATTTAGCACTTTCTCAAACTGAATTTTCTTATAATGATACTCCTAATAGGAGTACAGGAATGAGCGCATTTCATATTCCTTTTGGAATGCATCCTAGAGGAGTATATCAGCGTAGAGATTTGGGAAAGAAAGAGACAAGGAGTGCAAAGGCTGAAGAATTTACAGAATAGATGCAAAAATTGCAGGAAGATGTTAAGCAGAGGTTGCAAGAGAGCAACAGTAAGTATAAACAAAGGGCCAATGTGAAGAGAAGAGAAAAGGAGTTCCAAGTTGGTGATTTAGTTATGGTTTACTTGAGGAAAGAAAGATTTCTTGTAGGGACTTATACCAAATTAAAAATGAAAAAGATAGGACCATGCCGAATTTAGAGGAATTTTTTTGCAATGCTTATGAGATTAAGCTACCAGGAGGAATTAGAATATCCCCTATCTTTAATGTTGCAGACTTGTACCCATACAGTGAATCAGAATCAGAATCACAAGATGAATTTGCAGAAGAGGAAGTTCAAACTCTAAATTGGAAGGAAAAAATGCCAAAGACAGCAAGGAAAGAAGTGGAAGAAGTCTTGAAGAGGAAAGTGACAAATAATACTAGAGAACAGACATATTATCAGTATCTAATTAAGTGGAAGGGACAACCAATTGAATATTCTAGTTGGATGACTGCAGCATAGTTAAAGGAATATCAAATAAATTCTTAAGTTTTGATGGATAATTATTTTCTTCCCCAAGATTCTGATGCAGGAGCATCAAATTATCATGTTCTAGATTGACCTCGCATTCAAATGTATTTTTGAAAGAGAGACTCAATTTCCGGTTCCAGCAGTTAAGTTCCAATTCCAATAGTTTAATTTTTGTTCTTGTTCTAGAAGTTAGTTTATCGTTCCCATTTTCCTAATTCTTATCTTCCAAGCTGTCATGATGAGGAACAAGCATGTAGGATTGACATATTGATGTGTCATCCCAACTATGCCCAGATATTCTAAGATAATGTGTAACTAATGGTTAAATAGATCATTTATATCATGATACGCATGGACAGATCAAAGGAGATCTGGTCAATTTAGAAAATTATGTATTCTGGCACGGAAGCTTATTTCAAATCCTATTTTTTCATGCATGATAGACTAATTTTTTAGCATAGGTGTTGAGTATTGCTAATAATTAAAGATCGTAATTGTGATGGCATATTTTAGCATGGATTTGATTGTAATCTATTTTCATTGAGTGTAAAGTAGGATATGATTTGTTTTTTTTGTGAGGTAGAGTGAAGTAGACAGAAAACAAAAAGCAGAGTTTAATAAACCAAAATATACTGATTTCTAAGCAGACAGAGATGGAGTGTGATTTTTATGTATGCTGAATTTGATTTTTTTTAAAGGTAAATTGAAAAAAGAGTTAATACTCTTGGATGGTGTACTCGATTGATAATATTTTACTGTCTGCATATTGTTGGTAAATGTTGTGTGAAAAGAGTAACACAAACAAATTCGATTTGGATATGGATAGTTATAATTTTTTTATTTCATTCTTCCTTCAAAAAACTATAAATTACATTTTAAAAGAATTTTGAGAGGCATAACTTGGTGATCATGTGTCAATTCGACTCAGAACAGAGCTACAGGAAGCATAAAATCAGTTTGTAAGTAAGAATTTGGTCTAAAGACCCATCATAAATGATGGAAAAAAAGTTGAAAAGGTATAAAACATTCCATTCATCAACCTATTGGAATATAAAAGTGGTCAACAATACTTTGTGTAGATTTTGATGGGTTAAAATCAAAAGCATATGAAGACCTCAAATCAAAATATGATCTATATACAACTCTTATAATAGAGTAGTCTAGACTTATATTGGTAAGTTACCTTTTGAAACTTGTTTTGGATATTTTCCACCTTCACCTTTTGATGTTGTTTATGGAAAGAAAGGAGGATTGAGGGAAGACAACATAGGAGATACATTAATACTAGGAAAAATTGTTGAGAAAACTAGGCTAATCTATTTGCAAGTACATGAAAAGTTGAAAATGTCATAATAAAAATATAGGGCTAGGCATGATCAACATAAAATAGAGAATTCATACAAAATGAGAGATAGATTTTGGTTACAATTGAGGAAGGCGATATACTATAGGGTATTATTAAGAAGATCAAAGATATGTGGTATTGTCCATTCAAAATATGAAGAAAAGTGGATATAACACCTAAAAACTCAGTATAAACACATACACGCACATTTACTCAATAGTGAATGTTAAGAATGTAAAATTGTATGATTTCCATCTTAGATCATGAAGAGGAGAGAGCCTTACCTTCCATAGAATAATTAGAACTAGAAGTTTGGGAAAATTTCATAGAGGACAAATTGTGTAGAATAGGTCAAGAATTACAATATTGGGGCAACATAACCTTTGGTAGATTGAGTTGAAAAGACAACTTCCATGCAAAGTAAAGTGGTGCTCTAGGCAGAAGGAAATGGGAAAATTTCCTCACCCTATTCAGTAAATATTTTGGGGAAAATTTTCCTACCTAAATGGGGAGGTATGATCTCAATCAAATCACTATGTTATTTTTGGCTATTTTGGTGCTTTTAGGGTGGAAAAAATCGAGGAATCATCTTGCAAGGTCATTTTAATGGTATTTCCTACTTTAGAGAAATGGGTATGAAATTTTATGCAACCATTTGAGGCATCAAATGACATTTTCTAGGAAATAATATTTCCTAATCCATTATAGGACATTTAGAAACTGATCTACAGGAAGAGACCTTTCCAATTATGCAAGAATCATGTCAATCAAAATTCATATGCAAAATTTATCCCTCTCACAGTTTCACCTACCATGTTTACCACCAGGATATGAGAGGATGTCATGTGAACCCCCATTAATCAAGCAAATGGGACTAGCCAAGTGTGGAATTTGAAGAATATTATAGAAGTTCCAAAACTGTAACTCTAGTTGAGGGTTGAGGGAGTCAAGCCTTATCCCTGGTTGACAGGTGGGCTATGTTAAATACCAACTACTAGGAAGAGTAGAGGTTTCATTCTATGTTATTGTAATTTGTTCCATAGTCTAGTAGATAAATTAGGAGTGGGAAGCTAGAGAGTAGAATAGATGGTATCAAGGTTCTATAGTATCCTTATAGGCCACAGGTCATAGGTAACTCCATAGACAATACCTCTTCCTTTTTACTTGCATATTTCCATACTAGAGAGAAAAGAGAGGAGCAGCCTCACCAACTGGGTTTTATCCTGTAAGAGTTTCCCAAAGAAAATATTGTGTCTATTGTAAATGTATGTATGTGCTTTTCTATTTACTCTATTTTTTGTTTCTCACATTTCCTCTATTTCATTCATTTAAAGTAAAAAATCAACTACTAAATAATATGAGAACCGAAGGAAAAAATAACTTTCATATTGTAGATTTTATTTATTTTTATTAGATTTATTGTGATGAAATGTTCCATTGGAATATACACAATAGGTTACATATCAATTAAAAATTTTAAACCCCAAGGCTTAGCTCAATTGATCGAGACGTCGTTCTTAAAGCACCTTTGTTATTGAGAGCTCATGGGTTTAATTCTCTTGACACTCTCGGGGTCAGGCCCCATGGTTGAGTAAGAAGGAAGTGCTCCCTTTGAGTGGATCTTCCTGATATAAACATATGTGGACATAGTGGTCCCTAATCTTCGAGGTCCATGAACCGCATAAAAGAGAAAGAAAAAAATCGATTGAAATTTTTATAATTACTATGTGACTAATTAGTTCACCCTTATAATCAAAATATCAAGGACACTATCAATGATGGATTTGTATATCCTAAAATATAATTAATCACCATTACCAAGAATTTTAAAGTCCCTACTCTAACATCAATTAGCTTTGAAGTCCAAAATTGTATATTTTGAAATGCATTGATTAATTTTTTTGTCTCCTATAAGAGTGGTCTTTATTCAATAACGCCTAATCAAACCTAGAAATCTAGTCCTAAGCTTGCTTTTAAATCCTTAAACTTGTGTTATAATAATTTATATGATATTTAAACCCTTAAAAAGACAATAATATGGTTACTCTCTTTGAATCCTAAGGACTAGGAGGATTAAGTAGGATTAATTCAAGATATAGTTGAAGTCTTTTATTCTAAAAACATGATACAAAGTATATGGATTTCCAAAAAAATGTGTACCTTTCCGCCCTATCAAATGTTGCATAATGACTTTTATACTAGGATGGGCATCCTTTAATAAAATGAAAATCTATAGGTGAACAATTAAATACAGTCACTTTTTTATTTTTTATTTATAGGTCAGTTAGCAATCTAACTAATATGATAAAGGAAATATTATACCTTGTCTAATTGTGTGGAGTTTAAAATTTTGAATTTTACTCCCTTACAAGTAATGATTAAACAATATGCCACTTCAAAATTTTAATATATAGTTATTTGATAATTATTTATATTTATGTTTTTTTGAGTTCTTTATTTATTTATTTTTGAAAGGAACGAGTATCGTTTGAATTATATAAAACGGTTTCTTTCTAGGCCAGTTCCCTTACAAATATCATCAAATCCTGAATTTACTAATTACATCGAGCTCCAACATAACAATGGGTTATGTGTTCCACAAAATTGAGATCATAAACTTATGACTACACTTTCCTACTACTATAAATAGATGTTGGTGGAATTCACCACAAAATAATCCTAATAGTAAGAGAAATTTGCAAAATATATGATAACTTCAAAGTGATCAAGAGTATGCAAAAAATCCAAATTAAGTCATTCTAATATTTGCCTCCACCACCCTTGACACTTCCTTGATCCTTGTTCATTGTATATAGGAATACATTTGAGATTTGTGGTTGGATTCCTAGCCTTTTGTTTATCTCCATCTCTACTTCCTGACCTTCTTTTCTAGAAGTTATACCTATCATCTTAGGGTTTTCAAACTCATAGCTAGTTGAATCGACTCCCCCATTTTTTTTCTTCCTCACTTTCCTTGTCAATATTTTCTCTACATCTGAAATCGTTGGTAGACTAAGACAACAGTGAGATGAATTCCCCTTTGATTGGAAATTCTTGAGATGAATAATTTGGGTTCTAAGGGGGGATTGTTCCTTCTCGATGGGGTTTGCATCCTTTGATGGATCCAATTCAGGGATTTCCCCACTTTCTCCCTCGGGAACTTCCTCGCCTTCTTCCAAAACTTCATTTTCTTCGATGGGGTTTTCTTGTTAATTCCCATCTAGGGATTGAAAAGCTTCAAATGGATTGGATGAAATTGAATCAATGTGTTTAGCTTGACTATGGTTTTTTTTCATTGGTGTCTTTCCGCTGTTGTTCCCTTTCCTTTGAGTTTTCCATTGTTATTCTAGAGAAGGCGCTACAAAATCCCCTTCTTTAGGATGAATTTTTTTTCAATCACAAGAAAAATGGTTGTATTTATGACAAATATGACATTTTAATGGTTGTTGTTCATAATCCAAAACTTGATGGTGGACCCATTCTCCTTGCATCAATTTTATTTCAAGAGGTAACCCTTTTTTTTTCACAGAACAACTGAAACCCTTTCAGTTTGGCATGATCTAGGTATCTTCCAAGTCTATTTCCAATCGATTTCAAGCAACCATCATTCCAGTAGGAGAGAGGAAGACATGGTAACTTAACCCATATTGGAACTACATTGGGTATATCCTCATCCGAGTCAAAATAGAGAGAGCATGAGTTCAAATACATTCCTCTACTTCCAAAGAAATAAGGTCGATTTCTAAATATTATGTAATGGTATTCCTTGAGTTCAAACAGAAACACAAAAAACTCGTTGCCACAAGAATGCAGTTTGATCCTTCCCCTCATTAAGGGCTTCCAAAATTTTTCAATCCTTTGATCCATGGATTTGGGCAACGACCACATGTCAGTAAATTTTCCAACCAATGCTTTGTTTATAAATGTAAGGGATATCTGTTAGAATGTCATTGGGAGAGAAACTGATTGAATATTCTCAACTTTCTTCACAAAATGTGACTAAGGTTCCTTTGGGAGGGGTCTTTTATGAAATGATGCCATTAGTGCCTGAAAGGAAGTAGCATCAACATGAGGATGGGGGAAGGCCTCATATGGGCCAACCACCATTGATGCTTAGCAAAAAACCATGATTTTCCTATCTCCATATTCATGCACCAACTGGAGATTCCATTATTATTATCCATTTATTTGAAATTATAGTAACAGTTTCTTATTGTTATTTCTAAGAAACATAGAATTTGATATAAGAGAAATTTCTAGGAAAACACTTAAGAAACAAGGAATCTAAAGAAATACATAATCAATCTCTCCTATAAATGGTATAACAATATTAAAATTAGTTTATACTCCATCATAAATGATTAAATGATATGCTAATATGTGAAGTTATACTTGATTAAGTTTGAGCTTGTGGTAAGTTTGAGTTATTTTTTTGTTGCAATAAGTGTGAGTTATCATTTTTCTTATATTTTGCATCTCTTCCTATCATGGGGTGATAGGGAGGAGAGGCATTGTAAAACTCATGTGGTAGATTACTACTTCTTCATTAGTTGTTGGGAAGGATATGTGCATACCATCTTCCCATGAGGAGGATATAAGGATTGAAGAGGAGGAAGGTAGTTTGACACTAAACTATCATTGTCTAATCTCTTTACACTAAAATCATAGGAATTCATCCCATTGTAGGACCTCCATTAATTTTAAGCATTGTGGTTAGTAGACGATGATACAAAGGTCATTATAGAGATTGTTCTTCTTAGGATGTGAGGCATTTACAATAAATAATGGGACTTGTCTATCCATTGTAGGAAATGGAATATGAAGCTAGGTATAGTGTTAACTAGTCCCTGATGATGGGTGGAGTGTTCACCTAAAACGTCAGACAGATAAACCATTTACATAGTTTCTTCTGAAAATGCTCTACAATTCAGAAATTTGGGAGTTGTTATAGAATATAATGCTTAGTATTGAGCAACAAGGACTCTAATTAGTTGTTTGGCCAACCATGTTGGTAGGCCAAGAGGACTATTGGTCAGGTTGGGGGACACTTAAAGATAACTAGGGGCACATAAAAGTAGGCCACATAGGTATAAGGAAATAGTAATTTCATAGGCTTGAACACTAGTTGTGGCAACAATATAAGTGTACCATCACAAGTTCTCTACAACAATGAAGTAGGAGATGGCAAAATTGGAGAATGAGGTTCGTTTAGAAACACAATTGAAGAACCAACCCCTTATATTATAGATACATGTTTTTCCAAGAGTAGCGGAATAGTTGAAACATGTGAAATTATATTGGTATTTCAAAGCTCTAATTGCATGTGCCATAGAAGAGAGAGTATCTTAGCACAATGAAACACTTAGGAAGCATGACCTATTAGACATGAAGCATGAAATCCGTATTGATGTCATTTGGGGGTCAATGGTTGGTATTGAAGAGGCACTGGGAGTAAAACATGATACAAAAGTAGGAAAAGAGGATCTAAGTGATAGGAAAATAAAAGAAGAATATATTAAAGTATCTTTTAAGGTTCCACAAATAGAGAACACTACTTTATTATTATTTAAATTTTAAAATTCATATTTTAATTTCTAACACTTTGATATATCCTCAGAATAAATGAGAAATATCATAATATAGATATTTTTATTTTTTTAAATATATACAGGCCAAATACTTTAAAAAAATGTGTAAAATGAATGACTTATAATTTCATTTATCCCCAAAAAAAAAAAAAATTTAAACATCCTCTGAAAATTCTTCACGAAATAAATATGAAAATCTACACTCTTAAATTTAAAGATATTATATTTTCAAAACATATAATTTTAAAAAACTTAACTCAAAAAATTAACTAAACACGATATTCTAATTTAATTAAAAAAATAAACCAATTTTTTTTTAAAAAATATCGCTTTCTTTTATATATTAAAAATAAATAAATAACTTTTATTATTTTTTATAATATTGTTTGTTTTATTCTTCATACTTGCCTGCTCAAGCTTCCGTAATCTCTATTTGAATCGATTTACGGTTTTTTAATTTGCAAGTTTTTTAAAATTGAAGTGTTTCTCTTATCCAATGTTTTTTCCTTTATCCAATATTATCCAGTGTCTTCCAAATATTTATTTGGAATATTTGCAATTTTCCATTTCGTAAGTTAGGGAGATTTTAACTTTTGAAATGTGGATAAACATGTAATGTGAAATGACATTGTTAACTTTAGTATTGAGTGATGAAAGGATGGAGGATATCATATGTATGCTCGGGAGATGAGATAACATTGTAGGTGAACACGTGTTACTCCTCTTTCCACCTTATGGGTATAAGATAACACCTTCATTTCATTACTCCATGTCAAACACAAAGATAACGGTAATATATGATTATGTTTGTAGCATGATGAATTGGGAAGTGTTAGAATTTCCACGCATTCTAGTTTTGGTTTATGTCAGAGTGATGCACAAACACACTAGCGGTGTCTCATTTCAAAGTGATGTGTACAACAGAAATATAATAACACTCATATCAATATAGTACATAAGATTGATGGTCTAAACATGTTTTTTTTTAATAGCTCTATTGATAAGAAATCTTTAGGGTTCTCGCATTAGGGATCATGGGATCATGGCCCTTTATAATGTTTTTATTAAATTTATCCTTTGGCTTATACAATTAGGGTGCCTCCATCTACCCAAAAAAAACTTAAAACAATTAATTTACTTGTTTTACATATATGGTCAAGTCTTTTTAGAGCATTTTATTCCTTGGTTGTTGTTGTCCTTTGCAACGTAGTCCACTCTCCTCCTTGGTTGTTGTTGTCCTTTTCAACTTATCCCATTGTCCAACAACCAATATTCTAAGGTTATCCTTTGTCTCATAAAGCTACATGCACCTGTTGTAGGAAACTCGAGTGCTTGAATCCCTCCTAAAACTGCCCAACCAACCCCTACTAGTTGTTGTAGCCTAAAACCACCTCTAGATTGCTTCCTAGTGACTTGGAAGCCCTCCTGCTGTTTACAAATCACCTCTCAAGTGTTATTTTACCCTAAATAAGCTTTTAGTAGCCTTGGACCACCTAATATCATCACATTGGCCTTGTTGTTTAGCCTTCGTCCAGGCTGCTCGGCCCTGCAGCCTACACCTTTTCTTTGTTGTGAGTTGTCTTGACCTTATTGTTTACTATTATGGCCAACCTCCAATCAATTCACGCCTCTTGTTTAGGCATGTGACCTTGCTCCTAGGGTTGTGGCTACTTAACTAGGCCTATGCCTAACCCTAATCAACTTTCAAATTGACCTCTTCCTTTGCTTGTTGCGCCTCCTTGTTACCCTCAACCCTCCTTCTCTAGCTGGATGCAACTCCCTACTAAGCTCTCCACACAAGTGATGTCCTTCATAATTACGTTTTAGCCTCTCCTTTGGCTTCTATATATACTTGTCCAAGGGGTGTCACGACCCAAGTGGTGTCTCTCTTGGCCTTACTAGTTGACCTGAGCCTACTTGACTCATAATTAAATTAAATTTAATAAATTCATTTTCTTGGTTTTAAGCTCACCCCTTTGGGTCCAAAACCCCAAACTCAAAACCACAAATCTCCCAAGGGATTTTCCACTCGAAAACACTTTCCAAGCTACCAAATTTCAACACTCCCTCTTAGTGAGGAAGCTATTTCCACCACTACCCAGAAGTGGCCCCGCCTATGAATCTGATCCGCAACTAGATCCTTCTAGAAGACCTGGATCTCTAAAGACACCATGCTTCTAGAACCCTCTCACTTCAAAGCATCCAACATGGTCATATGAACCACGACTTTCCTTGTTCCTAGAAATCTCTAGCTCCATGAATTTTCCTTGCAAGATCATGACTTTCCTTACATCTTCCATGACTTCCTTACATGTACCATGAATTTTCCTTGAATTCCTTGCATGGCTTACAACTTTCCTTGTACGCGCTACGACTTTCCTTACATGGTCTATGAATTTCCTTGCATGGTCTGGGAAGACTCAACTCTCTCACTTGAACCTAAAGGTTAGACTTCCACTAGGCTACTAACTCTACCTCTGAGCCTGCAATCTTCCTTTGAACCCAAACTCCCTCTGAGCCTACTCAACCTTCCCTTGGCTCACTCTACTTTCCCTCTTGGAAAGTGTTGCAACTAAACTTGTGTCCTTTCAAGGTTAGTGTTGAGTTTTGGTTTAACACTTGGCCTAGTCCACTCTAGACTATCGCAACTCAACTTTGCAAGTGTTCTCATCCTCCTGGGTCAAACAACTCATATGCACATGACTCCACTACTAGATGTGAAAATCTGCAATCCAATGAAGATATTATCTCATGAAAATCATTAAATTGCAATCCATATGAAGCCACCTCATCCATGCCAAAGATCTCCCTGCCAAGGAACCTAAGCTATAACAACTTACTTTGACAAGTCAACATAATTCCATCAATGGTTTCGGCGACCTGCCACTCAACATACTATTGTGCACCAATTTCTTCGCCAATCCACCAAAACTCCAATCCTCCCAACCCAATATGCAATAATATGTTTCTCCTTGTCTCACAAGGAATACCCATCCAACTCACTTGGAAATAGTGTTGCTTCCTACAATAGTCCCACAACTCCCTCTTAGAGCTACCACCTATGTACAAATATAATCTAGTTTCCCTTCAAAGTAGATGTAATACCATGTTGGAATTTCCACACAACCTAGGTCTGCCTATGTCTTAAATAGAAGCATAAACACACTTGTAATTCCTAACTTCAAAATGAATTGCACAACAAAAAACATCACAACAATCAGATCAATATAGTATACAATATTTATGGTCCAAACATGTTTCTTATAATTCCATTAATAAGAAATCCTTAGGGCTCCCATACTAGGGATCATGACCCTTTACAATCCTTGTACAATGCCTTTATTAGGTTTCTCCTTTGACCAATACAACTAGGGATGAGGCCAAGCCCCTTAGCCCTCCATCTGCCTAAGATGAAAACTTGCAACAGTTAATTTACTTGTTGTACATACCTGGGAAAATCCTTTTAGCCCACTGTTTTCCTTGGCTTTTGTCTTCCTTTGCGTTTTACTAAAATCAAACCTATGGATAGATATTTTTTCCCTAAGTGTGGTGGTCGCACTTAGAACAACAGAAGAAAGATATTTGACCTTTTCCTTAAAATGAATAGATAAGGGAAGAACATCTACTTTTGATCTTTCGTTATTCCTCGCCTCCCTTTCATTGCTTCTGTTGCTCTCAATCGAACTGAAATCACTTGATTGGTACCTGCAATGGAAAACAAAAGACAGAAAATGACATAAAACCATATGATCTATTCATGTTAAAAAAATTGAATCGATTGCATTTGAAAATACACATATAACATCATGGACACATGTATTAGGAAAGGAAAAAATTTCTTTATTATGAAGTAGAAAGAGAAGTTACAACTAGTTGGATCGATTCAATGTCAACTCACTCCAGCTTTATTCCTATCCTCCCAAGAGTTGTGATCTCACCAACATAACTCTACTAATTTGAATTCTTGCTCACTTGTGCACTTTGGTCAGTGCTCAATTTATAAGTAGTGAAGGTAGTTTGGCATTAATGGATCATTGAATGGATTTTCAAAAAATAGATGAAGAAGTTTCCTTGTTCATGGAAATAGGAGGATAAAAGGTTCAATGGCTCCATGGTGTCCATATTCGAAGTTATCAGATGATGTGATAGCTCGAACAATTTCTAGAAGCCACTGGAGGGTGGGAAAATTCCCGGAATCCTATGAAAAATTCACTCCCAGTCGACCAACGCATTGTAAAGTGGGCCTAGATGCTCTGCAACACAACTTTTCATGGGAGTAGATGCTTTGCAAAGCACTTACTGCAGCCTAGGGGTGCGTTGATGGCTCAATGGAACACTTCAACTGACATCTAAGCAGTGAAACTTTCATGGAGGAAAACCATCAATAGGACGACTTGTTTAGGGCATGTAGCAACTAATTTAGAGTATGATAGACCCTAATTGATATTGATCTGGGTTTTGGGAGTGATGCCCAAATTGACCTGTAACAACTGCCCCCTAAAGCACGAAGTCAAAAATGATAATCTTGATTGATATGCTTTACGAAGTGATGAGTGTTATCACTCCAATAATTATCAAAGGGTTGTTTTTATTTTTTGGTTTAAAGAATGTTAGAGGTAACCACAAAGCTGCTTTTAAGCCTTAGGATCTAGCCTTCCTAATGCTCAGAGAGGTCTCTCTCTATGATGATGATGATGGTTAACGTCCACTCAGACCAAACTTTGTTCTATCGGACCTATAATTTTCTTAATTCTTAATTGTCTGGCTTCTCGTCTTTCTTGGCGAGATTGGTGTTGTAGCTTTCTTTTTCTTCTCTACGGTCTTCCAACTTCCTTTAACTTGAAACTCCTTCATCTCTTCTGATCCTTGGGACACTGGTGTCTTATCTTCGGGATCTGGGAGATCTGCTTTGCTGCTTATATAATTTATCTTTGTTGATTTTAATTCATTTTAGGCCAGTTATGTAGAATTACTTGCGATTTTGATTTTGGATTTGGTTTGGTGGGAAATCACTTACTCAGATGGATAGATGTAGGTATGTATTCCATTGGGCCAATGGAGTCAAAGTGTCAAGCAGCAGAAGCAGGATCAAGGTTCTAAAGGGAAGTATTCACAGGGAAATATAGTTTAGACACTTCAGATCCTTAGGTTGATGGTGAAAATGGTTTCAATCGAGGTAAGAGAGCAATTAAGGATTCTCAAATCCGGATAATGAGTGAAAAGACAGAGGTCAATCGAAACAAGGGAGCAATTAAGAATTCCCTAATCTAGATATCAGAAGAAAAAAATATAAATTATAAACAGTTCAAGACAGAGTGTAATTAAACATATTCTGTAATAACATTCCAGTTATATCATTTATATTAAGCAAACATATGAGCATGTAAAAACTTCATAAATAAACAATTGAACAAGTAAAAAGTACTTTGTTACACCATTTTTTGGTCATCTAACCTATTATCATTAGATGAACCCAAGTACACCATGTAAGACCAATTTTACCCTAAGTAAAATTTCTTTCACCATGTGAAATAACTTATTTGTTTATATTTCTCGGTCATATTTAACCCAAAACAAGGAAATTAATTAAATAAATCCTTATTTATTTAATTATTTCCTAAGAATAAGTTATTTAAATCATTATTTAAATAATATTCTTAGTTAAATTTGACTAAATCATCTATAAATAATTAAATAAACCATTATTTATTTAATTATATTCCCATCATTTCCCTAAAATGATAAATAAATCATTTATTTATTTATTATTTATAAATAAAGGAATTGACCCAAGTCAAAAATCCTTTTCCCTCCAACAAATAAAATAAAATATTCCTAAAGGGTGGTTCTAGAATTCGATTAATAATACTTTATTCATGCACCGTGTTCTAGACCACCCTAATATTTTGTTATAAATAGAAGGGTTTTCCCCATTCATTAGTCACCTCCATTGCATTAGATCACTCTGGATCTATACTAGGTCACATTCTCCATTTTTGCCTTGTGAGCTCCCATTGAGTTCTATGTTTGTTTGGGTTTTCTACAACAACAAGAGAGAGGAATTTTAGATCTGAAACGTTGAGGACTTTCAAGAACCCATCGCATTGAGGAGAACTGGAAAACACCTTTCTTGTTTTCCTTTCAGGTGCCCCCTTTTAATATAATATAAAAATTCTTTCAAATACATTGTTCTTGTCTTGTCTATTGGATGCATGGAGCCACATTTTATTTTATATGCTTAATGCCTTTTATGCTTAGATCTGGATTTGTGCAGCATTATTTGGATCACCTAATTGCAGATTTAAAGATATTTGGCTGCCATAATCGATGTTAGGGCTATTTGTTATACGTAGCTAAAGTGATCTTTTACGATGAAAGATTCATACTAACAATTGGCGACTCCACACGGGTTTTCTTTTGCGACCGCTGTCGTTTTATATATTCCTGCATATCCAGCTGTTTCAGACCCTAGGGTTTCTCTTCCATTTTCTGTTTTTCCTATTTTTATGGTGATTTTCACCTCTAAAACCCTCAAACATTAAAATTTTTAACTTCCGTGTGTTTCTGGCCCTATTGCGCAGGTGACAGACATTAGCCGCAACTGAGACGACAATTTTTTCTGAAATTTGCTGCCGAGAGACCCGGATCTGCAAGTCGCACTTATCGGCCCAAAAACTGTGAACTGGCCTTGAGGTTGCACTTTTCTACCCCAAACCTGTGACCTAGACTGAAAACAGGTCAGAACCTGCGACCTGCACTTTTTTTTGCAATTTTCCAGCACTTTTTCTAGGTTTGTCTGAAGCCTCTGTCAGGGTTTTTCAGCTTTGTCTTCGCCCGTTTCGACCTGTTTCTGATATTTTTCACTCAAATAAGTGGGAATCTTGCCCCTTAGGGCTCTAGTACCCTCCACTTATTGTGGGAGATTTTTTGTTGTTTTAGAAGTCTGAACTTCCAGAGTTTCAGCCTTATTTCTTTCAGATATGATACCTCCTTTTCAGATCCCTTTAAATCAGCTCTTCTCCCTTTCAAATCACCTCATATAGTTTTTTTTGGGTTCATCTCTAGGGCCGCCTCCTTGTCCCTTCTATTTTTAGCTGATCCCCTCCTTTTTAGCAGCAACCTTGCCTCTCCCTCTATGTTGTTCTCTGCACCTATTTTCAGCAGATTTCTCCTTTAGATCCCCGTCCCTCCCGACCTTAGATCTATTGGCCTCTTTTTCACGTGCTTTGCTTAGTTTTTTCCCTCTTATAGACTAGTTTTGAAAGACCCGCCTTCTTGGGTTAGATTGATGCATTGTTAGCTGTTAATTTTCTGTTCTTTCAGTCTTATTTACTGCAGATTTATTTTCAGTTACACAGCACACTTTTTCTTTTACTCTCAAAACGTCTGGGTTTAAACAAACTAAAATTAACGTACGCCACACACTGACCCTAAGCGAAGAAGAGCCTGGTTAACACTGCCTGGAAAAGACTTTAAAATCAATTGACACTGCACCTCTCTGCCCTTGTTTCGACATTGACATCACTTGATCTTGCACCTCCCTACCTTTGTCAGTTTTTCTTCTTCTTCCCATCATCATTGCGCCTCCAAGGCGTTTATCCCGGAGACTTCTTGGCCTTCACCCTCAGTTTCTGGTTCGTCGACTTGCTCCTTCCCGTCGTCGTCAATTTAATCCTCCCTCGAGTCCACACTCTGACTCATCTTCCAATTCTTTGGTTTCTCCCCCTACTTCTGGTTCTCCCCCTGTTACCTTCACCATGTCTGGTCCAGGGCCTAACGCTAGTGGCAACCCCGGCCCTAATGCTAGGAATGTTACTAGCGGAACTGCCACAGGAACTACCTTGACTGCTCCCTTGCTCCCCTTCATGGCAGGCCTCAGTCTCCCCGATTTCAATCAGTTGATCAATGATCATATCTGCCACGATGTTAGTTGGTGTGCTATGCCAACCAAGCTCCCCTCCGACATTCCCAAGTTCGAAGGTCTTGCTGGAGAGGATCCCTCCAACCATATCCAATATTTCCACATGTGGTGTTCATCCCATTCCATTATTGATGATTCCATCCATCTTAGATTGTTCCAACACACGCTTACAGGCGAAGCTTCTAAGTGGTATGTTGATCAGCCCACTTCCTCTCATACCACCTTTGCGACTCTTGCCCGAGATTTTTTATCTTACTTCCAACTTCCCCTTCGTTATGACACTGGTATCGAACTTTTGACTTCTTTCCGTCAATCATCTGCGACCCTCCTATCCGATCATGTCCAGGAATGGCGGAGAAGAAAGAGCCTATGCCAATCTCCTACCTTTAAAGACCGTGTCTACATGGACTGGTTCCTTAGATCTCTCTTTCCCCTTATCGGGAAAGATGTCGCACCACATTTTCCTCAAATCAAAGAAGTTGCCCTCCAAATGGAATTAAAATATGACCTGATCTATGCTCAGACGGGTTATGTTTATACTATTATACCTGATCTCCCCCGACCCGGTGATGCCAATGCACCGGGGGCACCTCATGTCGCCAACGGTAACGTTGGAGCTATCTCTCATACATACGCCCAACCTTCCATGGGTTATGGTTTTCCTTGGGGGGGAGGCAGCACCTCCCGCACTTTTTTCCCGCCCAGTAGCACGTCTCTAGGATATGGCATGCCCCCTCTTTTGGCCCAACCTCCTACTTACAACATTGTTTCCCAACCCCCTTATTATCCATCTCCACAACTTGGTGCTCCAGCTCCTCCAACATCAGCACCTCCGCCTCCCTTGCCTTCTCAACCCCCGCAACAGTAGTCACCGCCCCCTCAAGAGTAGCTGGATGCACAGAAGGGATGTGTGGCTACCCAACCACCTCATGGACCGGTCACCACTCAAGCTCCTCCATCTAGTACCTCTGATTACCATATCCTCATGATGAACTCTGACCAACCTGTCACCGTCGACCTCAACCTTCAAACTTAGTCCCGTCTGTACCCTCAGCCTCTTGCTCCATCTGTCCCTGAGTCACCTTCTTCAGGTTCTACAGAGCCTCTTTCGACAAATAATGGTCCCTTGCATATCCCTCAGGCCAAAGTCGAGGTTCATACCACGATTCCTAAGGGACCATTACGCCGAAATGTTGCTTCTGAATGAGCTGCCCATTCATATAGCATAGTAGATGAGCTGGCCCAATCTCCTGCTGCCATTTCAACGCTAGAACTCCTCCAGTCGTGCCCCTCTCAAAGAGAAGCTTTACTATCTGCCCTAGGTGCTGTAGATCCCGCAGATGACCAATTTATTGTTTTTTACGCCCATCAATCAGAGTCTCCTCCTCTTCCTGCTTCCGTAGCTTTCCAAATCCCAGTCAAAATCCGAAACGCTAACATTTCTCGGTGCATCATTGATGAGGGGGTATCCACCTGTGTGATGTCGGTTTCAGTTTGGAAACAACTCGGATCTCTTGAGTTGGCCCCTCCCACGATCACTCTTCGAGCGTACGATGGCCACGCCTCCCAGCCCATTGGCCTTTTCTGCAGCTTTCCTATCACTCTTGCGGGCAAGACTGTTTGCGTTGACATTGAAGTCATCGACACCCCTCTTGATTATAACATTGTTTTGGGGCGTAGCTACACCTATGCCATGTCTGATGTCCCATCCGCGGTCCATCACAAGATTTTTTTCCCTCATAATGGAAAGATAGTCGCCATTGACCAGTTGACATATCATGAGACAAAATCTCAACCCTCCCCTGAGTCGACCATCTCTTCTATAGCCAATACACAAATTTTCGATTCTTTAAACAGTGTCTCCCCCGACGTCTACAAAGACTCCTCCTTGCTTGGAACTTTCCCTGGTATTCCTCCTCCTCCTGTCTCTAAGCCTAGCTTAGTGAATGTTTGCATGATGCAATCATCTCGGGCTGACCTTAAACGACTCGCTTCGGCTAGTCAGCAACCTCAACCTCAACCTCGCCCGGCGCAACCTGCTCCTAGCCCTTCACCTCAGCCAGTCAGGCATCTTCCTTTTGGCCCTTCTCCTACAGCTATTACCCATGTACCCCTCTATCCTCCTAGGTCGGTTCCACCAAGTCTCAACCATCTTGGAGCCGTCCCTCCTGGCCATTACCCCACTGGTCAGATACCTTTCCTTGCTCCCCCTCCTGGAGTCTCTTCGGTTCCCATCATGGCCACCCTCTCCCTCCCCAATTTGACTCTGAGCATACCCGTTTGGTACCTTGACCCTCCAGCCACTACCCCACCTGGTCAACCCAAACCTTATCTTGCTCTTACCCCGATTCAACCGATCCGCATGACTTCTCCCGCTGCGATAGTGCCTCAGTCACCTCAACAAGAACCATCTCCTGTTGCGACCGCTTTGGGCAAGAAGGGAAAATCTTGCAAGGGGGCATCAAAGGACAAGGCTGCCCCGACAAACCCTGCCCCTCCTTGGCCTCCAAAGCATACCATCCAGTGTGCCTTGTGTGATGTTGTCGGTCATGCCACTCATACCTGTCCTGAATTACCTCATTTCAATCCCATGGTTACTGTCGCGTTCTCTGAGTCCACGGTCCCGGAAGCCTTTGTTCCTTCCACGACCACGACCAAGAACCCCAAGACTATTCACACCAACCATCCATGTGCTTTGTGTGATCTCCATGGCCATTACACCCACCTTTGTCCCCGCCTCGAGGACTTCCGCACCTCTCTAGTCGCAGTCTGCCAATTTGAGGCCAAGCGCAACGAGTCCACCTCTCCCCTATTTTCGCGTTTTGCTTTGACAGAACTACCAGACATGATTGCTCCCATTGACATTTCCCCTCCTGATGTCAAGATGACGGAGCCTTCGTCCGCCATTTTTTACCTATCATCATCCATGAGACCCTCGGGGAACATTCCCTCTGAATCCTCCCCTGTTGTTTCACTTGACCTTCCTTCAGCGATCACCTTGGGATCAACATCAGTAGATCCTTTATCTGCTTACTCTTCAGTCACTTCTGGTGACGATGTGCATGTGAACCTCTCTTCTCATAATGATGAGTTAGGTAGCTTCGCCGCATCCGGTGGTCTTTCTTCCACCAGTCACCCCATCTTCTATCATGATGATGACATTATGGAAGGAATCATCTCCCCTGACTTTCCCTATTCCCCCTTACATCGAAACCACGCATTTGAACCACATACACCTTGTGGCCATTACATTGCAACCCAATGTTTGGGTAAGGGGGCACCCATATTTGAGAGACCAGGAGAAGTAATTCTCCACAACTCTCCTAGTGTATCTGGTCATGTCAACTCTAGTACCATTATTCTTCCACACTTAGAAGAACCTCTAGAGTCCCATACCACTTTATATCACTCTTGGGATGATACCCCTTATCGTTCCTTCATTTTACATTCGCAACCCAGTCTTTTAGACATTGTTGTTGACCAACCTATAGTTTTTCTAGGAGAGCACCAGTTCATTATCTCCAAATCCTCTCTTTGGGATAGTGACACCAGGTATGCCAACCCAAAAACTTAAATTCCATTTGATTCATATATGCAGTACTAAAAGATATTGATAATCCTCCATTTCCTTTCTCAAGCTGCATAACCATAACAAAAACAAATGGCGCACCATATCATTAAAATGTGTTTAGATCCCCCTTTTCCTAAATACATTTTGGCATGACCACAACATGCTTGGGGGCACCTAGGCCCCTCAACCATAAAAATCTAATCAGCCAAAAACAACACTGAAACCCCCTTTCTCTGACAGGTTGCACTTTTCAGGTCATTTCCTGGGACAGGTCGCAGTTTTCTGCCCAGTACCTGCTACCCAAGTCGCAGCACAGACCCCAAAAAGTGCGACCTGGCCTGTTCATGAGCTCTAGGTACCTGTTAGTTTTTAGTACCTTGATAATTCACCAGGACCCATTGTGTCCACGAAGTGTCTATTCACCTCTCCTCCAAATCGATTTTCCTCACTTACAACACTTGTACTGGGGGCACCACTTTGCCTCCTTACTTGTCCTTGTTCGTGTTGATTTTCGTCATGAGATACCCTATTGTACTCGTGTTTTTATGATCCCCCATTGGACCTTTACTGTGTGGCAGCACCATCGAGTCACCCTTGTTTAGAGCATCCGATTTGAGTCATCATCACATTCATGGAATCTATCCCGAGTCCCTTTGTATCCCGCTATAGCCCTCCATCCTTCATTGCTCGATCCCTCTCTCTTGTTGCACATTATGGCCTTCAGTCCCACTGTCCCCTATCCCTCATGATATTGTGTTAGTCACTGCCAAGCCATTCATGCCCTTTATGCTCTAACAAGGGAAGTCGTCCATCCGCTACTTAGTATCCCCCATTTCATCATCATCATTAGTTTCCGTCTGTTAGTCGCTCTACTATTTTCTTCCGTGCCTTAGTTGGGGTTCCCTTATCACCTCACCTATGCTGGACCTACTTCTGTCGACATCAGCTCATTTACTCCAGAAGCCAGGTCTGGGGGGCAGTGTACCTTGGTTCGAGCTCTTTTCATCATGATCGTGATCTATACACTTGATAGTCCAGTGATGCAGTAGCAGCTATTGGTGATTCCCGGGTGTGTGTGTGATGTATCAACCCTCATGAGGGGGTGGCCCTGCCGGTAGCCCCCCACATGCCTGGATTACTTCTTCACTTCATCCCTTGATGCAGCTCCTCCCATTTCATGATATTGGCCTCAACCGCTTGTAGCGCATCTTCGATTTGCATGTATCAGTCAGATTTGGCGAGCCCTTCCCCGTGTGTAGGGGGCATTTGGGTGTATTTGTATCTCATGTACTAAAATCTTATTTTATAAGTCCTAACGATTATTCCAGGCATAGTATGTATGTGGGATCCATCATTCTATTTTTCTGGCTCCTATTTAAGCCATCATATTCTTCATGGTTCGGTTCCTTGTTTACTGGACTTCCTATTATTTTTACTTTGTCTCGGCGGGCATAGGTATGCCGCCCCCGCTGCCTTTAGCACAGGTACCACTTCATAAACTAGAGACTTGTTGCACCTGTAAGTCTCGTCTCCTCAGGGTCTGGTCCTTTAGCACATTAGACTAGCTTACATTTCTCTCTCTCACTTCCCTCTTGATGACTAGTGATTGAGTTCTTACAACGTACTTCGGTCATACGATTTGCTCCTAACACTCATACGTTGGGGGGCAATCTGTTACACAATTTTTTCATCATCTAACCTATTATCATTAGATGAACCCAAGTACACCATGTAAGACCAATTTTACCCTAATTAAAATTGCCTTCACCATGTGAAATAACTTATTTGTTTATATTTCCCGGTCATATTTAACCCAAAACAAGGAAATTAATTAAATAAATCCTTATTTATTTAATTATTTCCTAAGAATAAGTTATTTAAATCATTATTTAAATAATATTCTTAGTTAAATTTGACTAAATCATCCATAAATAATTAAATATACCATTATTTATTTAATTATATTCCCATCATTTCCCTAAAATGATAAATAAATCATTTATTTATTTATTATTTATAAATAAAGGAATTGACCCAAGTCAAAAATCCTTTTCCCTCCAACAAATATAATAAAATATTGCTAAAGGGTGGTTCTAGAATTCGATTAATAATATTTTATTCATGCACCGAGTTCTAGACCGCCCTAATATTTTGTTATAAATAGAAGGGTTTTCCCCACTCATTAGTCACCTCCATTGCATTAGATCACTCTCGATCTATACTAGGTCACATTCTCCATTTTTTCCTTGTGAGCTCCCATTGAGTTCTATGTTTGTTTGGGTTTTCTACAACAACAAGAGAGAGAAATTTTAGATCTGAAATGCTAAGGACTTTCAAGAACCCATCCCATTGAGGAGAACTGGAAAACACCTTTCTTGTTTTCCTCTCAAGTGCCCCCTTTTAATATAATATAAAAATTCTTTCAAATACATTGTTCTTGTCTTGTCTATTGGATGCATGGAGCCACATTTTATTTTATCTGCTTAATGTCTTTTATGCTTAGATCTAGATTTGTGCAACATTATTTGGATCACCTAATTGCATATTTAAAGATATTTGGCAGCCATAATCGATGTTAGGGCTATTTTTTATGCATAGCTAAAGCGATCTTTTACGACGAAAGATTGATACTAACATACTTCATTGTAGTGGCCCAACACATCAATCCTGCAATATAATCTCTTTATTACTTTAATCGAGTCTATTGACTTGAAATTGGTACAATCACCCTCAAGTTCTAGAATAGTACAACTATAGAAATGTTCAGCAATTCATCCACACTCAACACTTCGAAATGTGAAGTATTAATACAAAAACTCTTATAAAATATCCTAAAACAAACTTAGGAATTATTCAAGAAAAAAGAAATATCTTTATGCAAGAAGATAGAGACAGTTATCTAACTAACGCAGGTTGTCCCTGCTTTTATTGATTTGTTGTTTAATTATTGATATTTTGCTGTTGATTTGTCTCTAATTGTTGTTTGACGAAGGCTGCAGTTAGGTAGTGAGGTGTCCTATACACTGGCAGCTTTATCTCTGTTTTGACTTTCACTCTGACTTTCAACTGATACACTTTAAACTCTGCTTTGATACTCTTTGACTATCTCTTTTTACTATAAACTGTAAATTTTGTTTAACCTTTTGACTGCTTTGTTTTACTGTTGTTTTTTACTTTATGCTAGATGCTCTATTTACCTTTTGACTACTATGTTTTTACAGTAAATCAGTCATCTTTTCCAAAAATTCTGCCTCTGGTAATTTGATTTTCATCATAATTTTGGATATCTCATCAGCCTCTGTGTATTTTGAGAATGTAGGCTTGTTGACAAATAAGTGTTTTACCTCATGTTGCAAGTAAAAAAGGTTCTCAAAGATTTTGTAAAGTACCTTCCCTGTTGGAATACCTTGAATGGCTGAATTATTAGCTTGCTCCTTAGCCACTTCTCTCATCTTTTTATCATAATCATCATGCTTCATTAGTTTGTCATGAATAACTAATGGATTTGGAAGGCCTTTATGCCTGAGAGTGTCAAACTTCATCATAAACCTTGTGATGGCAACTTCCATATTCTGGCATTTCTCTTCTAGTTGCATCATCAAGTTTCTTTTTGAAATCACTTTCCTGACTTCAAGAATTGTATCTGTCCGGTCAGCTGTACCAATTTCTTCCAATTCTTGTCTATTATTTGAATTAAGAAACTTGATAATTTCATTAGCCTCCTCAGTTTTCTTGCCAAGTTCTTCTTTTATCTTCTGGATGTCTTCTCCTGCTGCTTTGACTAAATCTTTTTGTTCATAGATAACATGTATGGATGGCCAAATATCATTGAAAAATTCAATGCTATTGGCCCATAGTTGTTGCTTGGCTTGTGCCATGGGTTCTTTCAGTGTTAGATCTTTTTCTAACTTCTTCAATTTCTCATTCAACCTGTTTTCTTTTGTTCTTCATTCTTGTGCATAATATGTATTAGCTTCTTCTCATCCTCTAAAATTTTCAGTGGTTCTTTAAGTCTATTAATCTCATTTGTCTGAATAGACATGTCCTGCATTGCTTTAATAAACTTACTTGCCCCATCTCTAGGCTGTATTGTTGCTGTTGAAGACTATGTTGCTGAAGTTGTTGATGAGGTGACAAGAAGTGTTGTAGCTATTGGGACTGTAGGAGCCAATGATTTTTCTAGTGTAGAAGGAACAATTGTTGTGACTACAGTAATTATAGTTATAGGGACTTATTTTCTGGCCTTTTTATCCTAGACCAATTTGTCCATTTCATTCTCCATTTCTTTTATCTGAGAAGTTAATTAAAGAATGAGATTCATCATCTCATCTTTCTGATTTGCATCCTGTAACACTTCCTTTGCCTGAGGACGTTCAGTAGGAAGCAGTTTAAGTTGCTTCTTTAATGCAGCAATGTTTGCATTTTACTTTTTAATCAATTCATCTGCAACTTTGACATTATTAGGATCATATCCTAATTCAATAATCAAATATTCCAGTGATTTGATTCTATTATCTTTAGCTTGTGATGATGCCTTTTCCAATTTAAGTTGATCTTTGATGTTCCCAAGAGTGTTTTGGAGCTTTTTTACACTCATGGCTTTATTTGTCATTATTGAATAAAGCATTTCACCGGCTTGTTTGTGAAATTATATCTAATCAATTGGATGAAGATATTCTGCTTGAACTTCATATGATGACTTTTTGTAATCTGCTGGTGTTTTCGGATGCTTTACTTTAGGTTGCAGGAAGGTCATATGCATATTCCTAGTTTTGTAGTCAAAAGCAGAAAGCAATCTGCTTTGGTCACTGGGTGACTACTTCCAATACTAGTTGTATGTGTCAGTCATCAAGGCTTAATTTATCATCTTTATATCTTTGTATTTCTGCATGATATCCATCTCCTTCTCTGTTGGTTTGCTAGATGAGGACATTTCAACATTGTGTTGTTTCTGAATCATTTGAGTATTTGAAGTTGAAGGCTGATGTGTTTCTTTAGCAACTGTAGGTGGAGCATTGATTTCAACACTGTTTTGTATCAATTACTTCTATTTTTTCCACTTCTTTATAGACGGGATTTAATTTAGGCTTATTCCTATACATAAATTTAAATTTATTTTCATTTGTAGTCTCTATGGTGTATGATCCTTCTTCTCTAATTCTTTTTGAGTTTCTATCTTCTTGGGCTGGAATCTGCAAGACATTAGGGGAACTTTGAGGTCTAAAATGGGCCTCCTAAGAAAAATGTACAACCAAAATAAACTTTATAAGAACTAATAGGATTCAAGATGATGATGTCAACCATGGGGGATAATTAACCATTTTTAAGTAAAAGGGTAAAAATATTAAAAAATAATAAAATAATAAAACAACTCTTTCAACTCATATTTTCAACTTATCTTCCAAAATTTTTACTCAAATTTTGAGCAAGAGTACTTTTTGGATGCGAAATTTAATTTCTCGTCCAAGGAGTACCCATGTTGCATACTTTTAATGGACCCTGCTACATGAAAAATGAGAAATACATGAAAAAACGTGATTACAATCACGATTTTCATGTATTTCTCACTTTTTCGTGTAGCAAGGTCCATCGAAAGTATGCAACATAGGTACTCCTTGTATGAGAAATTAAATTTTTCATCCAATGAGTACTTCAGCTCGAAATTTGAGTAAAAAATTTGGGATATAAGTTGAAAATACGAGTTGAAAAAGTAGTTTTTTTCTTTTTTCCCTCTAAAATTTGATGATGTAATTAAATCTTATTTTATTATTTCCACTATTATTTTATAATTTCCTTAGGAGGCCCATTTTAGACCTCAAAATTCCCCTAATGTTGGACTAGTATCACCTCGCTTCTCTGCCTTTGTCAAGGTGTTCTCCAACCATTCAGACTGGTTGGAGTATTTTTCAATATCTGGTTTCTTCTCATGTACATAAGGTGTTAGTTTGAATTTAACTCTAAATTTAATTACTACTCCTAGAGGATCATAATACCATAGAAAACTCTTACTGGACTTAAAATTCTATAAATACTTTTCAGCCTCTGGGCCTACATCTCTGTTATTACAAATAAAAGGGCCAACTTGATTTTTTATTTTGAATTGTGTCTTCTTCTTAGTTGCCAAGAAATTGATCCCATCAAAATTAAGAATCTGTCTGATATAATCAAGGGCAAATGACCTCATTGGGAGGTATTTGTGCAGTTTATATGGAATAATATTTGATCCATATACCCTAATATCTGTGTGATTTTTATACAAGTACCAATCTCCTGTCCTATTATGCTCTAACTATTGTAGGACCTTCTCAATTTCCTCACTGATTCTTGGATGCATGTTGTTGTTCAGCATATTGACCATAGGATGAATGAAAGAATCAATAAACTCTATATAGGTGGACTGTGTGGAGTCTTTTCTAATTAAAGGAGTCCAAAATATAATTGACTGTGGGTTACCTTCAACATCAAGCTTTTGAAGGTTGATGGCAAAATTTTCTGACTGAAAATACAAAAACATGTGGAATAGGACTAATGAATACTTGAAAACACCTTCTTCACGCATTTTAACAAGTTGTTCATGCATATTGTCAGCAAGGTACTAGGTAAAATTAACAATAGTAGGAGGAGGCTGACCAAGTGTCAAAGTGGACAGGAAACCTAAGACCGCAGCATCAACATGTTCATCTGTAAAATAACCCAGAATGGAATACAACATGGAGATGATATGTCTAGTTCTCTCAGAAAATATTGTGGATGGGTGAGGAGGATTTGTCATAGGAGTTTCCACAGATGAAGGCATGAAAGTTTGGAATATCTAGAATCTCTTAGGGGAATCTAGATTCAGTTATAGTTGTGTAAGAGCCTCAATGGACAAAGGGGTTTCATTTGGCCTGGATTGTATCTGGAGCATTTGATTGATTGACTCAGCTGTAATAGTAAACATAATTTCCTTTTCAAGGTTTATTATGGCTCTCTGGTCTGGGAAATAGCAATATTGACAGAGTCTAATCACTTATGGGCATTGAAAAGTCTGTGGGAGAACATACTTTGGAAAATTAGACTCCTAGATGAAAACCTCATCTGCATGATCTATGGATTTGTCATGGCTCCAGCAGTGGAGCTCAAGAAGGTTAAATTCACTGACTGTGTCATTAATTTTAAAATATCTATCAGCTAAAGGAGTATGTTCCACATCTACAACTAGAGGTTGCAGAGGATTGATAGATATAATTCTTTTGGAAGCCATTCTTTTGTTAAATTTCTTCAATCGATCAAAATATTGACTCAAGAAATGGGTTTAGGCCTTTGGGAGTACCTTAGATATATTATTACATTTTGCAGGTTGATTTAGGAAGCCAATTGGTCAATTATTACTCTCTGTAATAAAAAACAATCTCAAGCCTTGGGAATCCTATGAAAATAGGTCCAAGGTTTGCAGAAAAAAGGATTGGGAGGCTACAGGGATTTCTTTTAGGTATGCAAAGGTTTAAACTACTCAAATTGTAATCTCTGTGATTAAAAACAATATTAGTACCTTATAATTCCTGTGAAAGGAAGACTAGGGTCTGTAGAAAAGGATAGGGAAGGAAATAAGTGCTTTTGGTCTGCTAAAACTCCTAAATTGATTCAATTACTTGAATTACTTCCTCTTATATTTAGGAACAGGCCTACGCACTGAAGAATACCTAGATAAAATGAATATTTTTAAGCTTGCAGAGGGTTTATGAGGCAACAGAGGTTCTTCGAGGCCTTAGGGGTCTTTATACTGCTTCAGACTGGCTCTGCAATAGTTGTAGCAGCGAATGGTTGAATTTTTTTTGAAATTTGGTTTAAAATGAGGTCGGCAACACTTATTCTATGCGAATGATAACATAAAGCAATAAAAATGGCACAAAATGGCAGTTACATGGCTTTTTTAATCAACCGTGATTAAAAAATTGAATGCGCGGGTTAATTTAAACGAAAGTAGTTTCACAACAGGCAGTAGAAACTATTCAGTGGTTTTCGCACTAGCCAAAGGTGGTTGGCGGTATTATTTGGATCGATGCGATCGAATGGAAATTGGCCACATAGGGAGGATCGAGACTCTGAAAACCGCGAATATTGCAAGGTTTGGGGGTAGGTAAAGATCATGCTTTCGGATGTGCGGTAGGAAATAAAGGCCATCAAATATGATCGGTTAAGATCCGATGGTTGGGAGGATGCGATGGATTATTGGGTATTTGATAGGCATGGGGCTCAGGACTTTAAGTCAATGCGGGTTATGCGGTGTAAGTGATATGGTCAGGGTTATAGCCAATGGGTTTAGAGAAAGTGGGACCAGTGTATAGGCGGGAATAATATGATAACATTATATATTAATTAACATAAGGGTCGAGACTTTATAATTAATGAATTATTTAAATAAGGGGTACATGTATGTAAAGGGAATTAATAAATAAGGTTAAATGTTAATATTAGTATATGAGCGGGATTGTAAAAATACACTAAGTTTCTAATGTAAAATTGATATCGAGGGTGGATATTTTCACAGTGGGGCCCGACATAAAATTTAAGCATTTATACTTAGGATATCTGTATTTTTGGGGTTTTGTGAGTAAAAATGGAATTTAATAAAGGATTTTTACTTTTCCAAAAGAAAATATGCATTTTAACTTAGGAAAAGGGGTTTTGTAAGGGGAAAAGAGTGAAATAAGGGGAAAGAGTAAAAATGAAGGGGAAGGGGTATTTTTACAAGGGAAATGATTTTGAAGGGAAATTAGTAAATGAAATGACCAATTTTCTGTTATCCATGCCTTGTGAGAACTGCTTCTTCCTACCCATCCGCTACCCTAACATTTTTTCTTCATTTCTTTGGGTGCATTTGAGCTTGCAGACCCTTATCCATTTTTCTTTTAACAACAAACTATCTAATTATATCCTTATTTCTTCCAAGGGACCAGATTAAACTGTTGAGCTCCTTATTATTCTATATCTATCTATTGATCTACCAAGATTAAACAGTTTGGCAAGATATTTATTCTCTATCTATCAACATGAAATTTAAAGTATGAAAGGTCAAGATTAAGCAGTTTGACCTTCACGGATTGTGGCATTTTTTACAAGCTGCACGCAATATTATTTTGCAACGTGAAGTAAAAAGTAGTGGCATTTGAATTTGCATCACTTTCATGATCTATTTTATCTCTCTTTTTTTGGGGTTCATTTTTTATTCTTTTTTGTCTTTTTTCTTTCAATTTCTTTGATTTTTCTTTTAGGAATTTTACCCTCTTTACATTTTTTATTTTTTTAATATGGGAAAAATATTTTGCAAAAAGCAAAGTATGTACATATTAAAAGACTTATTGAAATTAAATTCACAATTATGAATTCTATTATTATAGGAAATAGTGGCTCCTCATGGGGATGGAATTTCCTGGTGAAATGTCAAGAACTTTAAGATCAGTAGCCTTGAATTTTGACTGTGTTATTTTCCTAGAACCGTTTTCGAAGTTATACATTATTCATACTTATGATATTTTGTCTTTCAAAGTTAGGGCCTTCTCTCCGAGCTTCAAATTTGTAAGAAAAACATCCAATCGAATCTAAACTCTGCAATGTTATGTACAATGATCAAAGTAAATAAAGTGAACTACTTTTATTCTGGGGAATAATAATGCTTGAGCATTCTACCATTGATAGGTCCACCTAGAAGATCTAATCCATCTAACTCCTTCAAAAATAATGCATTGTTACCTCTGTAACCATAAATAACATAGGGACCTTTCCATAGGAAATCAAATTTACCATGTTTACCTTTCTCTTCTCTCCTAGAATCCCACTTAAGAACTTTGTCACCTATGTAAAAATCATCTTCTTTAGTCTTATTGTCAAATATTTTTTTAATCTTATCTTAAACAAATTGAGACTTGAGATAGACTTTCTCCCTGGTTTGCTACAAGTGTATCATCTGATTTATCCTTCTTTGGATATCATTAGTTTCTACCTATAGTTCTCTGATCATCTTCATCATTGGTACTCATAAAGAGGATGGAAAAACAACATACATCCCATATACAAGCAGATAAGGGGATGTACCAATGGACTTCTTTGTTGTGAATCTGTCTGCCCATAAGGCATTAACTAACCTTTTGTTCCAGGTCTTTTTATTGTCTTCTAGTAGTTTCTTGATGATATTAACAAGGCTTTTATTGGATGATTCAGCAAGACCGTTACATTGAGGGTAATAAGCAGTGCAATGGCCAAGGGTAATGTGGTATTTATTATAGAAGCCAATCATATTTTTAGACTTGAAAGCACCTGCATTATCAGTAATGAGCTTTTGGGGGCATCGAAATCTAGACAGTATATTGTTTTCTAAAAATGAGATTATGACAATATCAGTGGCTTGCCTAGAAATAATGGCTTCTATCCACTTGCTGAAACAGTATGTGGCTGTCAAAATCCATTTGTGTTGGGCTAAGGATGGTAGGTGAATTTCACCAATGAATTCTAAACCCCATTTTTGAAAAGGAATTTCTGTGGAAATGGGTTTAAGGGGTAAAGGTAGTGACTTTTTCTTCCCTTCAAATATTTGGAATTTGTGACAAGAGGTCACATACTTTTTCACATCTGCAAAAAGTGTAGGCCAGTAAAATCCATCTCTCAAGGTTTTATCTACAGTTGACTTCTAGTTTAGGTGTCCTCCATAGTCACCTGCATGAAACTCTTCCATAACTTTATCAGCTTCATCTTTAAGAAAACAATTCAATAAATTGCCACCATGATCTTTCCAAAACAGTGCATTATCTATGATACAAAATTTCATTTCCTTTAACGTTAAAAATCCAGCTTTAGTTCTTGAAAATCTAGGAGGAGCTTGTAAATTTAGTAATACAAATGTGATATATGCATACCATGGTGAATCTGAAAAGGCTTCACTAATTTGTGGAGTCACCATCGCTTCCTGATCATCTAATTGTGTAATAAAATTTATGTCTAAGGCATTAAAATTTATTCAACCATAAGTTTGGCTAAACCTTGACCTTTAATGAGTTTGGTGGGCTTAATTTCTATGTCATATTCAAAAATGGTGGTAATCTATTTGCCTATTTTACCATCAAGCCCATTCTGAGTCAGAATGTCCTTCACTACTGAATTTGGAACATATGCTATGATGTGTGAATACAAGATGTACGCTCTAAAGTCTTTGATAGCCCTCACTAAAGCTAATGCCTACTTTTCCATTATGTTATACTTTAAGTTGGCATCTCTAAGTGATTTTCTTGAAAAAGAAATGGGTTGCTCATAGCCTTGATCATTTTTCTGCAGTAAGACTACAGTAATAGTATGTTTTGAAGAAAAAACAAAATAATGAAATATTTTTTGAAATCGGGACTTATTAGGACTGGAGTTCTTTTAAAGGCTTGTTTTATTGATTCAAATGATTTTTTAGCCTCTACAGTCCATTTAAGTGCTAAGTCTTTTTTCGACGTCTTATTGAGTTCTCTAATTATTTCTGCTAAGTTTGAAATGAATCTTCTGAGAAAATTATTTTACCTACGAAAGCCTGCAATTCTTTAATATTCCTTGGATGGATTATGTTCAAAATGGCATCTATTCTAGCTACGTCTATCCTAATTCCCTCTTTTGATATGATATGCCCTAATATTTTTCCTTTTTCAAGTCCAAAGAGAGTCTTTTTGGGATTCAAAGAAATACCAAATTTCCTGCATTTGATAAACACTTGTCTCAGATGATCTAGATGTTCATTGTCATTTTTTTTAAATACAGTTATATCATCTAGATATATTACAATAAAATCATGAATTTATTTAGCAAAATATATATGCATAGATCTCTGGAAGGTGGCTCCTGCATTCATTAATCCAAAAGGCATTTTCAAATACATGAAAGTACCCCAAGGAGTAGTAAATGCAATCTTTGGTTGGTCTTCTGGTTAAACTAAAATCTGATTATACCCAGGGAATCCATTAAGTAATGAAATCCTGGATGAACCAACCACCCTCTGTAAAATAGGATCCATCTTGGGGAGAGGGTAGTTACCTTTTAAGGACACCTTATTTAAATTTCGGAAATCAACACAAATTCTGATTTCCCCTGTCTTTTTCCTAGTGGGAACTAAGTTTGAAACCCAATCAGAATATCTGATAGGTGCAATTATTTGAGCTTCATTGATTCTCTTTACCTCTTTTTCAATTAAAGGCATTAAAACTAGATTGATTTTTCTATGCTTCTGTTTGAAAGGTTTTTTATCTTATTTTATGGGTATTTTGTGTTGTATTATGCTAGTGTCATAAGATTTTAAGTCTTCATAACTCCATGCAAATACATCCTGAAATTCCTTAAACAGAGCTATGTATTTCAATTTTTCTTCTTGAGGTAGGGTTTTTGAAATTTTGATAAGTTTAGGCCTTTGTTCTGTTCCTATATTGCATTCTTCTATATCTGATCTTAATGGTTCCATCTTTGGTTTTCTTGCAACGTCATTTGAATCAAGAAGATCTTCTAATGGGGCTAATCCCTTAGGTAAACAGTTATTCTTAAGGTTTAAAATGTTAGAATCATCATCTGCTAATTCTTCTATTTCTCCCTTTTCTAGTTTATCTATTTATACTTGAGTAGGTTTAGTGGGTTCATTGAAATTTAAATTATTTACATCTATCTCACTGTCTATTTTATCATCTACTGTACAATATGTATCTATGTTACAACTATGAAATTCTCCCTCAGCGTTCATGAAATGATAGATTTGTTCATCCAGTGAAAATATCTACCAATATTTTAGATTATCTGGTATAGTAGGCCTGTGTTTTACTTCTGTTGTATATTGGTGATTTGGTTGAAAAGGTAGATTACAGATACTAGCAAAAGTTTCCAACTTGTGTGCTTGTATGTCTTGTTTTCTAGGAATTACAGCAAAGTCACATTCAAGCAATTTTTTGATCAGATCTAAAACTATTTCTCTATATTGGCTTAATATAGGATTATATATAGAATATTATCCTCTAATTTGTTTTACAATTAAATCATATTTTCCAATGATAGAAACTCTTTTGCCTCCTAAATTTCTAACAATCTGCAATCCTAAAATCAGAGCTTCATACTCTGCCATGTTTTTTGTACATTTGAAGTTTAATCTAAAGGAATGACCTTCAGAATTGTTGTTTTCCATGTTTTGAATCTAAACTCTTGCTCCTGCTCCTAATTTGTTCACTGATCCATCAAATTCTAGGTGCCACATTGATTCATGAAATATGTTCTCATTGTCTAGGTATTTCTTTTTTTGTTTTAATTCTATGTTGTTCTCTATACCAATTTCTGAATTACATAAAATGAAAGATTCCATATCAGTAGGTGGAGAATAAATGGGATAATTTTGAGGTATTTCTACACTACTAACCATGTACTTCATTAGAGTCTCTCTATAAAGTTTCTTGGGTTGGCCAAATACTGAAATAGTGGCATAAGACATGTCTAACTGTAGAGATCCCTGTAGTTTTGCTACCCATGAGCGAGATAACAACATTCCATACTTAGGAGGGATATCAGCTACAAAAATATCCATGACTATACTTTTTCCAGGGTATTGGACGAGAGTGACACATAAATCTTTGATTAATCCTATACATTTCACTTTACTGGAATCAAATGAGAAAATATCTTTATAAGATCTAGTGATGTCTAAATTCAAAGTTTCCATAATTTTTTTTAGCATTAAATTATGTGAAGCTCCTGAGTCTAACATAGAATTATGTAAAATTTGATCATGAACAATCAAAAAAATGTAGAAAGGAGGAACTCCTCCTTCTTGGTGTTTTCTATTTACTTCATGACCAAAAATTAGTTTTGGTTTTTCATCACTCAAATTAACAGAGTCTTCTCCTTCATTTATGTTTAATGTGTCAGTGGTCTGTGATTTGTATAAATCATGCTTTACCAATTTTGTTAAAGGAATAGGTATCTTCAGTTTGGAAATTTCAGTTTAGATGTTGAATAGTGCTTGTGTTTATCCTAACTAAATTATTTCTTCCTTTGTAACTGCAATTTGAGTATGTTTCTCTTCTTTTTCTACAGTTGGTTTTTCATTTTTTGTTTGTGTTTCCACTGTTTTACTAATTTTTATCTTCTTTTCAGGGACATTTTGAGTTGCAATGGTAATTTTGATAGTTTTGGAAGTTTCAACAACTGTTTTGGCAGCAACTGTTTTAGAATCAACTGATTTTGGATCATCACCAAATGTTTTTAGATCAGAAATTGTTGTTTTAACAGAAGTTGTTGTCTTAGCATAAACAATTTTTTTAGGATAAAATGATGTTTGAACATCAATATCTGTAGTGTCAACAATTTTACGACTAGGTGAAATTTTTGGACTTGAGATTTTATGATTAGGACTTGAATTTCTCTGATTTGAACTAGAGTTTTGTTGGGTTTCCCTAGGGAGGATTTGAAGTACTTTGGTTGGAGGAGCTTCTACTGTTTTCTTTGTTTGAGTTTGGGCAGATTTCTTAGTAGGGGCTTCTACATTTTTCTTACTCCTAAGGTTATATTTCTTATGAACTTCATTAATTGCAAACTCATAACCTTGCTTGTAATCAAAAGACTCACCAGATTCTAATTGTAATTATTGTAGTTCAGATAATTCATGTTCTTCTTGTGGAAGAAAAATGGTATTATCATCATTAATTCCCATTAGATTAATCTGAGTGTCTTCATCATCATCATTTTGGTGAAAAATGTCAGCATAGTTCTCTTAGAAAGGTGGTATTATTGTTTGATCAGGTGTTGATTCTCTAGATTTACCAGTGTTGGTGTTTTTCCTGAAATTGGGATTTCTTATTTGAGGGCCTTGTTGTTGATTATCCCATTGTGGCTTCTTTTCCATACTGTTTAATCTATCCATCATTCTTTATAATGGTTTTTCTAAGCTATATATTTTTCTATCTGATGTAGATGTTTCCTCTTTTATTGTCACTCTTCTTCCATTTCTCAATCTAGCTTTCTTGGATAACAAGTTTGCTTCTACACTTACAACATTACTTTGCATCTGCTCTAAGGTTTTTGGGTTTCTATCTCTCATTTGGTAAGCCATATCTGTATCAAATCCATCAGGGAATTTGATTAGGGAAGATTCTGGAGGAGGTTTAAAATTAGCAAGGATTGCATTGTAAATACTGTTATATCTTGTACAATAGTCCTGAACTGTTTCATTAGGTGCTCTTTTTATGTTTTCAAATTCATACAAAATTTATAATGGATTCTTATTTTTCTCCCATCTATTAAGAAACATTCTATTGAAAGCAGCTAAATCAACAATACTACTAGCAGACAAACCTTTAAACCTCTTCTTTACATCACCATCTAAAGTTTGAGCAAAAATTTTCATTTGAACATCGGCTTCATCTATGTCATGCAGTTCAAAGTAATCTGTCATTTTGTTAACATGTTTTTGGTAATTGTAATGACTAGTACCATCAAATTGAAAGATTTTTCTTTGGTAATCTTGGGGCATGGCATGTAAAGGGGCTTGTAGAACCAATGGGGTATATCTGGCAGCTATGGCTTGGATTCTAGCTGGACTAGGAGGTAAGTTTGAAGTACTTGGTGATGAGCTTAAAGTACTTGCAGATGAGGTAGGAACACTTGAATATGTATTTGGGATGCTAGAAGAGGTGCTTGGAAATGTGGTTTAAGTTCTTAAAAATGCAGCAACATTGCTAGAGGATAAACTTGCAGTATTTGGGGATGGAAATAAAATTCTAGGTTGTAGTGGAAGCTTAGGAATGAAGGATTGTGTGGAATGAAGTGTGGTGGAAATAATATATGAGGTGGTACTAAACAAGTATGAACCTAAATATTCTAAATGACTGGTATCTAAATGATTGGTAGAAGGCTTAGGGGTATAGGCAGATAAAGCAGTTAATTCAAGTGAATGTTGAAAATAAGTTTCATCAATTTCCTTAATCAAAGTTGCAGTCAAAGCATCAAGCTTATCATAAACTTCTAGGGCCTTTTCATCTGAATCTAGTGAAAGAGTTCCCTTCTTACTTTCAATGAATGAAATGAAATTAGGATCTATTACACTATTATGTATATCACTTTCTGATTTAGTTTTAAATAAAGATTGCTCAAAAGATAAATCAAATTCAATGTCTTGTAAACTTGATAATTTATTGGGAGGAGAATTTGCTTTGATCAATGAATTTTTATTACCTAAACTTTATATGTTTTTGTTTTTCTTTAAAATTCTGTCAGGATTATCTACTATTACAACAGATTCTGGATCTGGATTAGACCTGGTATAGTAAATTATTTTAGAAGCCAGAATTTCAGTTTTTTATGAAAAGTTTACTAACAACCCTTTAAAACAATATTAAGGTGAAAAGATAAATAAAATTATCTCCTTTAAGATTAATTTTAAACACTGAGGATTGGTTATTCCCTAGTATGGTCGCCAGGATGTTATCACTCCAATAATTCTCAAAGGTTTGTTTTTATTTTTTGGTTTAAAGAATATTAGACGTAACCACAAACCTACTTTTAAGCCTTAGGATCTAGCCTTCCTAATGCTCAGAGAGGGATCTCTCTATATGATTTATCTTTGCTGATTTTAGTTGATTTTAGGCTAGTTATGTAGGATTACTTGGGATTTTGATTTTGGATTTGGTTTTGTGGGAAATCACTTACTAAGATGGATAGATGTAGGTTTGTATTCCATTGGGATAATGGAGTCAAAGTGTCAAGCAGCAGAAGCAAGATCAAGGTTCTAAAGGGAAGTATTCACAACGCAAGATAGTTTAGTCACTTCATATCCTTAGGTTAATGGTGAAAATAGTTTCAATTAGGGTAAGATAGAAATTAATGATTCTCAAATCCAGATAATGAGTGAAAAGTTAGAGGTAAATCGAAACAAGGGAGAAATTAAGAATTCCCTAATCTTGATATCAGAAGAAAAACCTATAAATGATAAACAATTCAAGATAGAGTTTAATTAAACATATTCTGTAATAACATTCAATTTATATCATTTAGATTAAGAAAACATATGAGCATGTAAAAACTTCAGAAATAAACAATTGAACAAGTATAAAGTACTTCACTGTAGTGGCCCAACACATGAATCCTGTAATACAATCTCTTTATTGCTTTAATCGAGTCTGTTGACTTGAAATTGGTACAATCACCCTCAGGTTCCAGAATAGTACAACTATAAAAATGTTTAACAATTCATCCACACTCAATACTTCGAAATGTGAAGTATTTATACAAAAAATCTTACAAAATATCCTAAAACAAGCTTAGGAATTATTCAAGGAAAAATAAATATCTTCATGCAAGAATATAGAGACAGTTATCTAACTAATGCAAGTTGTCCCTGATTTTATTGATTTGTTGTTTAATTGTTGATATTTTATTGCTAATTTGTCTCTGATATTTGCTCAACGAAGGCTGCAATTAGGCAGTGAAGTGTCCTATACGCTGGCAACTTTATCTCTGTTTTGATTTTCAGTCTGACTTTTCAACTGATACACTTTAAACTCTGCTTTGATACTCTTTGATTGTCCCTTTTTACTGCAAAATGTAAATGTTGTTAAACCTTTTGACTGCTTTGTTTTACTATTATTTTTTACTTTATCCTAGATGCTCTGTTTACCTTTGATTGCTCTATTTTTAAAGTAAATCAGTCATCTTTTCCCAAAATTCTGCCTCTGGTAATTTGATATTCATCATCCTTCTGAATATTTCATCAGCCTCTGTGTATTTTGAGAATGTAGGCTTGTTGACAAATAAGTGTTTTACCTCATATTGTAGGTAAAAAAGGTTCTCAAAGATTTTGTAAAGTACCTTCCCTGTTGGAATACCTTGCATGGTTGAATTATTATCTTGCTCCTTAACCACTTCTCTCATATTTTTATCATAATCATCATGCTTCATAAGTTTGTCATAAATAACTAATGGATTTGGAAGGCATTTCTGCCTGAGAGTGTCAAACTTCATCATGAAACTTGTGATGGCAACTTCCATATTCTGGCATTTCTCTTCTAGTTGTATCATCAAGTTTCTTTTTTTAATCACTTTCCCGACTTCAAGAATTGTATCTGTCCGGTCAAATATACCAATTTCTTCCAATTCATGTTTATTCTTTGAATTAAGAAACTTGTTAATTTCATTACCCTCCTCAGGTTTCTTTCCAAGTTCTTCTTTTATCTTCTGGATGGCTTCTCTTGCTACTTTGACTAAATATTTTTGTTCATAGATAACTTGTATGGATGGCCAAATATCATTGATAGATTCAATGATATTGGCCCATAGTTCCTTCTTGGCTTGTGCCATGGGTTCTTTCAGTGTCATATCTTTTTCTAACTTATTCAATTTCTCATTCAACATGTCTGCTTTTTGTTCTTCATTCTTGTGCATAATCTGTATTAGCTTCTTCTCATCCTCCAAAATTTTCAGCTGTTCTTTAAGTCTGTTAATTTCATTTATCTGAGTAGACATGTCCTACATTACTTTAATTAACTTATTTGCCTCATCTATAGGTTGTACTGCTGTTGTTGAAGAGTCTGTTGCTGAATTTTTTTATGAAGTGACAGGAAGTGTTGTAGCTATTAGGACTGTAGGAGCCAATTATTCTTCTAGTGTAGAAGGCACAACTATTGTGACTACAGGAATTTCAGTTACAGAGACTTATTTTCTAGCCTTTTTCTCCTGGACCAACTTGTCCATTTCATTCTCCATTACTTTTATCTGAGCAGTTAATTGAAGAATGAGATTCATCATCTCATCTTTCTTATTTGCATCCTGTAACACTTCCTTTGCCTGGGGATGTTCAGTAGGAGGCACTTCAAGTTGCTTCTTTAATGCATCAATGTCTGCATTTTTCTTTTTAATCTATTCATCTGCAACTTTGTCATTATTAGGATCAGATCCTACTTCAATAATAAAATCTTCCAGTGATTTGATTATGTTATATTTAGCTTGTCAGCATGCCTTTTCTAATTTAAGCTGATATTTGATGTTCCCAAGAGTGTTTTGGAGCTTCTATACACTCATGGATTTATTTTTCATGGTTAAATAAAGCATTTCACTAGCTTATTTGTGAAATTCTATCTGATCAATTGGATGAAGATCTTCTGCTTGAACTTCATATGATGAATTTTGTAATATGTTGGTGTTTGGGGATGCTTTACTTTAGGTTGTAGGAAGGTCATCTGCATTTTCCTAGTTTTGTAGTCAAAAGCAGAAAGCAGTCTACTTTGGTCATTGGGTGACTGCCTCCAATACTGGTTGTATATATCAGTCTTCAAGTCTTAATTTCTCATATTTATCTCTTTGTATTTCTGCATGATATCCATCTCCTTCTCTACTAGTTTGTTGGATGAGGAAATTTCAACACTGTCTTGTTTCTGAATCATTTGAGTATTTGAAGTTGAATGCTGATGTGTTTCTTTAGCAACTGCAGGTGGAGCATTGTTTTTCACCACTATTTCTGTATCAATTACTTCTATTGTTTCCACTTCTTCATTGTCAGGATTTAATTTAGGCTTCTTCCTGTACATCAATTTAAATTTAGTTTCAGTTGTAGTCTCTGCAGTGTATGATCCTTCTTCTCTGATTCTTTTTTAGTTTCTCTCTTCTTGGACTGGAGTCTACAATATTTGACTAGTATCACCTTGCTTCTCTGCCTCTTTCAAGGTGTTCTCCAGCCATTCAGACTGGTTGGAGTATTTTTCGATGTCTGGTTTCTTCTCATGTACATAAGGAGTTAGTTTACATATAACTCTCAATTTACTTATTACTCCTAGAGTATCATAATACCATAGAAAACTCTTACTGAACTTAAACTCATGTAAATACTTTTTAGCCTCTGGACATGCATCTCTATTATTACAAATAAAAGGGCCAACTTGATTTTTTATTTTGAATTATATCTTCTTCTTAGCTGCCAAGAAATTTATCCCATTATAATTAATAATCTTTTTGATATAATCAAGGGAAAATAACCTCAATGGGAGGTATTTGGGAAGTTTATATGGAATAAAATTTGATCCATATACCCTAATCTCTGTGTGATTTTGATACAAGTACCAATATCCTATCCTATTATGCTCTGACCATTGTAGGACCTTCTTAATTTCCTCATTGTTTCTTGGTTGCATGCTGTTGTTCAGCATATTGACCATAGGATGAATGAAAGAATCAATAAACTCTGTATAGGTGGACATTTTGGAGTCTTTTCTTATTAAAGGAGTAAAAAATATGAGTGACTGTGGGTTACCTTCAACATCAAGCTTTTGAAGGTTGATGGCAAATTTTTCTGACTAAAAATACAAAAACATGTGGAATAGGACTAATGAATACTTGAAAACACCTTCTTTAGGCATTTTAACAATTTGTTCATGAATATTGTCAGCAAGGTACTGGGAAAAAAAAATGGTAGCAGGAGGCTGACCAAGTGTGAAAGTGGACAGGAAACCCAAGACTGCAGCATCAACATGTTCATCTGTAAAATAACCCAGAATGGAAGACAACATGGAGATGATATGTCTAGTTCTCTCAGAAAATATTGTAGATGGGTAAGGAGGATTTGTCTTAGGAGTTTCCACAGATGAAGGCATGAAAGTTTGGAATATCTAGAATCTCTTGGGGAAATCTAGATTCACGTATAGTTGTGTAAGAGCCTTAATGGACAAAGGGGTTTCATCTGGCCTGGATTGTATCTAGAGAATTTGATTGATTGACTCAGCTATAATAGTAAACATAATTTATTTTTCGGGTTTTATTATGGCTCTCTGGTTTGGGAAATAGCAATATTGACAGATTCTAATCATTTATGGGCACTAAAAAGACTGTGGGAGAACATACTTCGGCAAATTAGACTCCCGGATGAAAACCTCATCTGCTTGATCTATGGATTTTTCATGGCTCTAGCAGTGGAGCTCAAGAAGGTTAAATTCACTGATTGTGTCATTAATTTTAAAATATCTATTAGCTAAAGGACTATGTTCCATATCTACAACTAGAGGTTGCAGAGGATTGACAGATAGAATTCTTTTGGAAGCCATCCTTTTGTTAAATTTCTTAAATTGATTAATATTTTGACTCAAGAAATGGGTTCAGGCCTTTGGGATTACCTCAGAAAGATTATTATAGTTTGTAGACTGATTTAAGAAGCCAATTGGTCAATTATTACTCTCTGTAATCAAAAACAGTCTCAAGCCTTGGGAATCCTATAAAATAGGTCTAGGGTTTGTAGAAAAAAGGATTTGGGAGGCTACAGGGATTTATTTTAGGTCTACAAAGGTTTAAACTGCTCAAATTGTAATCTCTGTGATTAAAAATAGCCTTAGTACCTCAAAATTCCTATGAAAGGAAGACAAGGGTCTGTAGAAAAGGATAGAGAAGGCAATAGGCACTTTTTGTATGATAAAACTACAAAATTGATTCAGTTACTTGAATTACTTCCTCTTATCTATAGGACTAGGCCTAATCACTGAAGAATACCTGGATAAAATTAATATCTTTAAGATTACAGAGGGTTTCTGAGGCAACAGAGGTTCTCTGAGGCTTCAGGGGTCTTTATACTGCTTCGGATTGGCTTTGCAATAGTTGTAGCAGCGAATGGTTGAATTTTGTTTGAAATTTGGTTTAAAATGAGGTCAGAAACAATTCTTTTAGGTTGGTAATGCTTCTTTTGCGTGAATGATAACAGAAAGTGATAAAAAAGGAACAAAAGGGCAGTTATATGGATTTTTTAATCAACAATGATTAAAACATTGAATTCGCAGGTTAATTTAAATGAAATCAGTTTCACATCAGGAAGTAGAAATTATTCAGTGGTTTTCGCACTGGCCAAAGGAGGTTGGCGGTATTATTTGGATCGATGTGATCAAATGGAAATTGGCCACGTAGCGAGGATCGGGGCTCTGAAAACCACGGATATTGCAAGGTCTGAGGGTAGGTAAAGATCATGCTTTGGATGTGCGATAGGCAATAAAGGCCATCAGATATGATCAGTTAAAATCCAACGGTTGGGAGGATGCAATGGAGTATTGGGTATTGGACAGGCATGGGGCCTGGGACTTTAAGTCAATGCAGGTTATGCGATGTAAGTGATATGGTCGGGGTTATAGCCAATGGGTTTAGAGAAAGTGGGACCAGTGTATAGGCGGGAATAATATGATAACATTATATATGAATTAACATAAGGGTCGGGACTTTATAATTAAGGAATTATTTAAATACGGGGTACATGTATGTAAAGAGAATTAAAAAATAAGGTTAAATGTTAATATTAGTAGGTGAGCGGGATTATAAAAATACACTAAGTTTCTAATGTAAAATTGATATCAGGGATGGATATATGCATATTTTCACAGTGGGGCCCGACATAAAATTTAAGCATTTATACTTAGGATATCTGTATTTTTGGGGTTTTATGAGTAAAAATGGAATTTAATAAAGGATTTTTACTTTTCCAAAGGAAAATATGCATTTTAACTTAGGAAAAGGGGTTTTGTAAGGGGAAATGAGTGAAATAAGGGGAAAGAGTAAAAATGAAAGGGAAGGGGTATTTTTACAAGGGAAATGATTTTGAAGGGAAATTAGTAAATGAAATGACCAATTTTCTGCCATCCATGCCTTGTGAAAACTTCTTCTGCCTACCCATCCGCTACCCTATCATTTTTTCTTCATTTCTTTGGGTGCATTTGAGCTTGCAGACCCTTATTCATTTTTATTTTAACAACAAACTATCTAATTCTATCCTTATTTCTTCCAAGGGCTCAGATTAAACTATTGAGCTCCTTATTATTCTCTACCTATCGACTGATCTTCCAAGATTAAACAGTTTGGCTGGATCTTTATTCTCTATCTATCAACATGAAATTTAAAGCATGAAAGGTCAAGATTAAGAAGTTTGACCGTCATGGATTGTGGCATTTTTTACAAGCTGCACGCAATATTATTTTGCAAATTGAAGTAAAAAGTAGTCGCATTTGAATTTTCATCACTTTCATGATCTATTTTATCTCCTTTTTTGTTTGGGGTTCATTTTTTTTTTTTTTGATCCTTTTTCTTTCAATTCCTTTGATTTTTCTTTTAGGACTTTTACCCTTTTTATATTTTTTATTTTTCTAATATGGGAAAACAATTTTGCAAAAAGCAAAGTATGTACATATTACAAGACTTATTCAAATTCAATTCAAAATTAAGAATCCTATTATTATAGGACCATAAAAATGAGTAGGATCTGAAGCGAATGGTGACCTGCATCAATTAAAATACATTACATCATGATATATTTTCATCTTGGACATGAATTTCTAAGGGAGGCATCGCCATACTTAGTTCATAAACTATCATAACATCATAAAGTTGTCTATAGATATAGACTGATGATAGGATGACCATCTATTTAAATACCATCGTATGGATGATGTGGTACTACATCTAAAATCGCAGCCTTGATGGATGAAACTAGATCTAGGGTCTTCTATATCGGTCACTCTATCTCTTAAGTACGAGTCTAACCATGTCAATATGTGATCTAAAGTCAAACATGCGAAGACACCATCTGATTATTAGCCAATGATGTAATCCGTTAACAAACACAACAGAAACCATCGTTGATGATAATGGCTCTCAAGGTATTGCAGTACATTCTGCATAGTGTGAATAGATTATTTTATGTCGAACACCATACAAAGTCTTTTAGTCAAAGGCCTGTTGTTACACAGAATTTTGTCACTGTCCCTTCAATCCCCCCGTCCCACAAATTGGAGGGCTATTCCCGTGACCAGTGAGCAGTGACATGACCTCAAACCACTTTCATGGAATCCCCTTGCATAAGGACAAGCATTCCCCTGAATAAATTTTCCTCTGAAAAACCCTAAAAATAGATCTTTTACCTTGGCGTGACTAGCCAGTTCAGCCCTCGCGCCAATGGGGAAAATCCACTATAGAGGGTGCACCAGCTGGCACTCTGTCCTTGTGTCTAACTCACGCGAAGCTTAATACGGGATGTTTTTTAAAAATAAATGGCGGAAGTTTGATTCCAACAAACTCCTAAACGAGTCATCAAAAGGAGTTGGGTGGTTTGTCTCCGGATCTCCATGTATGGGAAGTGGTTTTCCACCTATCATGGAAGTTTCCTTAGAGATAGGGCCAATCCCATGATTATAGGGATCCCAACTCCCCTTCCTCCATCTATAAAAGCTTGCCTTCTCCCTTAGCAAGCTAGCTGAAATTGTAGGAAGGAAACTATAGCCAGACAACTGCTGATAACCAAGCCTAAGAGAGAGAGCTTCGTCCCATTTCTGACAGACTTTGTTGAGACGTGCTCCGCTATCAGCCCCACCGAAGGAAGATCAAGCGTCAGAGCTTTGGGTTGTAATCTTTCCTTTGTTATTTTAATGATAAATGGCTTTGATTATGGTTCCATTCATGCGTCTATTTTTTTATGCAATGAATTACACCCTCTCTGACTGTATGGTTACATGCTTTAGATTTTACGTTGTGTGTTGTTGTTTCCTTGCATGTGTGCAGGTGTTCGGATGTGTCAAGCGGAAGGATTGTGATCTGCCAAGCGAGGGATGGGAAGCGTCATCCATTCTTCAACGACCACTACGTAGGATTTGAGGTAGGAAATTCGTTACAATTTTTTTCGTTTTGTAACTAGGAACCTGCGTCACTACATGACTTGATTGTTGCTAGACCCGATCTGGGCTAGTAGGGATCGCCTCTGTCCGCAGAGGGGATTTACCTCCTCAACAAACTGGCGACTCCGCTGGGGAATCAGTTGGAGTTAGTATTTCTTCTTTTGGTTGCTTTTGGCTTTTGATTGATTGATTTTCTCTTCTGGTTTGCCTCCTTTGGTGTAAAACCACTGTTCAGCCCCCAGAAGACCTGATCCAGTCTCTGTTTTCTCATTTTTCATTTCTTCTCATAGTAAACTCGATTGGAGCGGTTTACCTCTTGATAGTCCCGCCAACTCATGCTAGTTTCTAGTTAGGTGCCCGCGCCAACGTTGTTTTGGCGCAGATTACAGCCAAACAGTCGCGCCAACTCTGTTTGGTGTTAGGGTTTGCTTGATTTTGAGCTCTCTGAACTTGATTTCTGGTCTTGGTGTCATTTTTCTAAGTGATTGAGTGCCTTGAAGTCTTTGTTGACTGTGTTTGGCCCTTGTCCTTCAGTTGTTTTCCCTTTACCATCAGTTTTTCATTCTATCCCTAGGGTTTCTAGGTGCTATAGTGTGTTGAGCCTCCCGTGGGAGTTTTTTGGTCATTGTTTTCCCGGTCGACTTCATTTTCGTTTCTTTGCATTCATTTTTTTGGATTCCATTGTATCATTGTGTCAGTTGAGTGATTGTTCTCTTTTTCATACAAGTTTTTCTTTATCTCATTTCAAGCCTAGATTACACGGTTTGTGTGAGTCTTCTTGAGATTCCTCTTTGGTTTGAGGGATTTCTCCATCAGTTTGGGTCTTGATTCTGTGCGTTTGCATTGAGTGAACTCATTTGTTTCAGCTCTCTCATTTTCATTTCTCAAATTGGTTTCTTCATCATTTTTTTCATTCATTTGGTGCATTTTCTCTTAAACATTGAAGAATACAAAAACAAATCTCTTTGCATTTTTTATTAGTTTAGTGAAAATTGAAATATTTTCCGCATTATTAGTGTTATATAACTCTAAAAGAAAATTTTTTAGTTTCATTAGCATGCATTAGAGACAGTAGTGGATGTTTTTGTGATCATTTTGTTGTTATTTGAAAAGCTCTCAACCTTCCTATAGTTAGCTCTTCATCGAACAAAGTGATATATTGTGGCATGTAGTGTGCATTTAGAGGATTTTTGAGATACAACATTTGATAGGGCCTGAAATTGAAACATAAATTGAAGATAAACTATAAAATTTATTCAATTAACCTAAGGCAACATTGAAACATTAACATAATATCTAGAGGTTTAGGCTAGTGATGTGTTCCGGCGTCGTTAAACCTAGTAGCTGTCGTTCGCCTTCTGGCTTCAGACAACGCTAGTACGGACTTGTGCTCCCCATACCATTGCGTATATAAATGGAGACCCCACTAGGTTGCTATCCTTTATCTGTAGGAAGTCGAGTCTACCACCTTTTACCCGTGATACACTGGACACAGCATTCAGGAAGATTACCTGCACGTACGTCAAGTCCTTGGTTGATTTCTTTTTCATTTTTTAACCAAGGTGTATATGGCAGTTCACGGATATCTAGTATACCCATCTGCCTAGATTACCAGAGTAGTCATTTCGATATTTTCTGACTCATTAAATTTGAAAAGATCATCAAGCGCTTGTCCTTTCACGCTTGTTTCCAAATTGAAAGAGATAGAGTCATCTTTTACTCGTTTCTAGATTCTTAAAACATGAAACGGCAAAATTTTCCAAGTTTCAATGTGGTAAAATTAATCACCTATGATCACATGCCCATTTAGAGATTGTTTTTCGGCCTGTTGATTGTTTGCCTTGGTTTTTTCCCGTGTGTCTTTGTTTTGATCTCTTCCTCTTTTTTTGCTATAGTCACAGTGGCGGAACCCTTAGTTTCATCTACTGGTATTCCTTACATAGACGATTCTTCAGAGGTCTCTCAATCCTCTGCTGAACATCAGCAGCCTATTGTATCCGAGTTTCCCGACAGGGGACCGGTTATATCTGAATTTCCCTTTGGAGGACTAGTTGACTTCAATTGGCCCTTGTCCAACGCTTGGTTTGCATTTGGAGTAGGGGAACACTTCCCTCTTCTTACAACGAGATCGCCTTTCTTGGCTGTTATTATACCTCGTAGTCCTCGCCGTCTTTTAGAAGATCTTTCGGCAGGGTCAGATTTGGACTCACCCAGTCCTTCTCCTAGTGAGGAAATTCCTACATCTTGTGAATATTACCATCTTTTTCCAGAAAACATCCCCAAATATTCTGCTATATCTTCACCTAGTCCTTTGCACCTAGCTAGATATAGGTCTTTAAGTCAGTTCATGGCCATTGTGGCCTCTATGGGAATATCGACTCCATCCACGAGGCCAGTTATCCCCTCATTGGGAATTTCGCCATCGACACCTCTCACCCCATCTCCTTTCGTCACATCAGTACCTGTTAGGCCTACTATCTGCGTAGCTGCATCTACGCCCAATGTCACTACTCAGTCAACTAGGACCTCGTCAATTCCTGAAGACATTTACATAGCTTCTGCTATTCCGAAGAATCTTTCTCCTGAGGAGTATCGATTGTCTTTACAGCCGTCAAACTCTAAGGTTGGTCAGTCCTCTCAAGATCTCAATCATCCTTACTTTTCCCATTATGGACTGGATGGTACCCCGATTTACGTATTTCCTTATCAATATGATGAGCAGGGCAACCCCCTTTGTTTTCCTTCTCCTGAGGCTTATCAGTACATTAACAGTTTTCTATCTGCCTAGGCTGGGAAACCTTCTAACCTCCAAGGACAACACTTCCAGGGACAACCTTTGGCCCAGCCAGGTTATCTATATGACCCACAAGGACAACCCTTACAACGACAACCTTTGGGCCAGCAGGGGTTTTTGTACGGTCCGCAAGGTCAGTCCTACAACCCTCAAGGTGAACCTCTACAGCCTCACCCTGTGGTCCAACCAAGGCAACCTCAAGAACCCACAGGCCAACTGGGGTATCAACCCGGACCGTTGTACGGTCCTAAGGGGCAAATCCATCCTTCTCAGCCATTGGTGCAACCTCAGCAGCCTCAGTTTCCAATTGGTATGAATGTTGCACAACCAGGGCCATCTTATGGTCCTGTCACAAGTCAACCTGGTTATCAGGCACAACCTGTCCCTCTCCCGCCATCAGGCCAACCTGCTCAGCTGGGGCAGCCTAGTGTCCTTCATCAACCAGGTCAACTTGTTCAACCAGGAAAACCTATTCAGCCAGGCCAACCTGTTCAACCAGGACAGCCTGCACAGCCAGGTCAACCTGTTCAACCAAGACAACCTGCACAACCAGTTAATCCTACTCAACAGCCGATATATTCTATGTCACATCGGATTCCGCTTGTGCGGCCAACTTATCAGGCTCAGCAAGGTCCCACTTACCAACAACCCATTCGACCCCAAGGCGGCTATTACCTTCAAGGTCAGTCTTGATCGGTTTACAACCTGCCCCAAGGTTATGGTTATTACCTTCAACAACCAGGCTATACTTATACTCCGCAGTCAAATCCATACACTGCTCAAACAAGGCCCACGTATAATCAGGGTCAGTACCCTGGTTATCAAACCCCATACCCTGGTTATCAACAATCGCATCAACCCAATTATACGGCTTATACCCCCTATGGTCATAATCCTCAAGGACAGAACCAATGGGGGCAGAATTATGCTCAACCAGGTTGGAGTATAGGTACAGGTCCATATCGGGGACCTGGCATGCCTTTTAATCCTCAGTTACCTTTCCTCGCCACGTTGGAATTACCGGATGTATATAAATTGACCAATGATCCGATTCTTCATAATCCATATTGGCCTCCGGTTCTAATGAAGGTGCTTGGTGACTGTCCTAAGTTTGAGGGTAAAGCTGGAGAATACCCCCAAGCACATGTCATGACCTACCATCTGTGGTGTTCTTCGAACTCTTGGGTGGATGACTCGATCCATCTACGTCTTTTCCAGCGCACTCTTACCGACGCTGCTGCTAAATGGTACATAGAACTACCCCGTGGTATTTTTCAAGACTTTAATACTCTAGCTATGGAATTCCTAACACATTTCCAGTTACTGGTTCGTTATGAAGCTAGGACGCATCTCCTGACATCTCTCAAGCAGGACAAAGCCACTCATATTTCAGATCATATTCATGAGTGGAGACGTCGGCGTCGTCTGATCAAGTTTGAAATTCTTGATCAGCTTCTAACTCACTGGTTCACTACCTCCTTTGTCAACAAGATTGCACAAGACATTGCTATGGGGGCATGTGTAACCGAGGAACAAGCCATCGCTCGTTCCCAGTACCTCGATTTGGTATAATCTCAGTCCGACACCTTATATGATATCTTGACTAATGCCCCGCGGCCAGGGACCTCTAAAGCAGCAGTTACCCCATCGGTTTACAGTGTTATTGGTTCCGCTCAGACTTCTCGTAAGTATTCTAATGGGAAGCAGAAATCTAATTCTTCCAATAATTCTTCTCCTCCATTCACCCAAGATTCCGGTAAGACCGTGGAGGTCAATTCTGTTCAGGCCAATCCTGTGGATAAGACTTCCAAAGGGAAGAAGAAGGGCAAATGCAAGGCTGAATCCGATGCCCTGAAATCAAAATCCTCCAAACCACGTGCTAATGATGGTTCGCAACGAAAACCGAAGTACCCTTGCCTGATCTGTGATGGAGACCACTACACCAAAGATTGTCCCCGACAATCCAAGGTTAGTCAACTTCTTTAAAGTTATAAGGGAACTCTGGTAGTTCTTAAGGAACCTTTTCCATCTCAGCAGACCCAGATGGTCGAATAGCCTTCACCATCTGCACCATTTGGGTTTTTATGATGAATGGTGATGCACCTGTTTCGATTGCCACTCGTTCGAAGGATTATGCTGGATCTCTCTAGGCAGCTAGGAAGTAAGTCCTTGATGGCCCACCTCCCCCACCTACCTCTGGTCCTTTATAAATTGAGAAGCCCAGTGCTGAACCCATTATACGGCCACCTTCCAAAGGTGTTCTTTGAAAATATTCCTATAATCCAAACGCCCGTGCTGCTCAGCATTACAGCATTGTTGAGGATTTGGCACAAGCACCTTTCGCAATGTCTGCATTGGAAGTGCTTCAAATTTTCCCATCCCAACGGAAAGCTCTGTTATCTACAATCAGTGGAATTGATCCTACCGATTCTAGCCTTCTCACCTTCAATCTAGAGAATTTTTTCCTCCGACTTCCACATCAAATCGCCCTTGTTATACAAGTCGATATCAATGGCCTCAACATTCAAAGAGCCACTGTGGAGGAAGGTGCCTCTACCTGTGTTATGTCATCTGCATGTTGGAAAGCCATCAACTCTCTAGCCCTCACTTCATCTCCCAATGCCCTCGAGGCATTCTATGGTGGGGAATCGAAACCCTTGGGTGTTGTCGCGAGTTTACAAATCACATTACAAGGTAAGACATTCAACGTTGAAGTAGAAGTGGTTGATGCCAAACTCAACTACAATCTTCTACTTGGTCGCAACTAGACCGACGCCATGTTATGCGTTCCGTCCACCCTCTTTCGGCTTCTGAAATTTCCGCATGAGGGAAATATTATTACAGTCAATCAATTGTATTTCTTTACCTCATCATCCAAGAACAACGTGCCATACGTGGATCAAATGCCTAATCCCCCTGATAGTGTAGGACCTGGTCTTTTCAAGGACCCTGTTCTCATGGGTATTTTTCCCATGCCACCACCGAACACCATTCAAGTCAACATGATCTCTAGGTCGGATGACCCGTGGATCATCCCTTCTCCTGAACAGGTGACCTCTTTTGGAGAATCGATGCCTTTGACCCTAGTTGAAATTAATTATTGCAAGATTGTTGCTACATCAGATCCTCCTCCTACTGAAAATTCTCCTTTGAGCATGGCTCTTGATGTTTATTCTCAATCCCCTTGGCTCGGTGATGCAGATTTGCTCGATCCTTTGAGAGAATTTTTTCTGTCTGATGAAGCTATCGTTGAGACTTTGTCTCTCGAAGATCTGCAGTGGAGCGATGGACATCATCGTTCCTCATTCATGCCCGGCCTGGGGGCAATGTTTGATTTTTGCGAGCCTTTTGTATCCGTTTATCCCTCTCCTGACCGTACTCCTTTGAGCTCGTCGGAGCATAGTTCCTCTTCTTGTGTCAAGCTCCCTAAACAATGAAACAAGCTGCATCGAGGATAGTTCTTTTAAGTGTGTCAACCTCATTAAAACAATGAAACACGGTCCCATTCAATTCGATTTTTATTAGATTCTGTAAAATTCAAGTCGACTCTCTCTTACATTTGGGTTTTGAACCTTCACTCCATTTCCTATGGACTGAAGCTTGGCGGGTATGTACCTTGAATTGAGACACCATGATGGGGGCATGCCCGTCCTTCCGTATCATTTCAAGCATAGTTTACATTTGTGTTTTAAGCTTGCATAAAAAATAAAACTCATTTCCAAGCATAGTTTGCATGTGTGCTTTTGAGCTTGCGTAAAAATAAAATGTGTGGTGTGATGCATTTTGTGAACTTTTAACTTTTCCATTGGGTCATTACTTATGCATATTATTTTAGCTGATACATTAGATAACATTGTATTAAGCATTTGCATAAGATATAAAAACATCATCATATGTGAAAAATATCCATGCAGAAATAGATATATATATATATATATATATATATATATGTCGGATGTTTGCAGTTTGTGTGCATCACATAAAATCCAAAAATATACATGTCTGTTTTAATAATATCTGGAGTAAACATGTCTCTCAAAAATATGCATATGAAAAAATCCTAGGTGACTAATCAGCATGGTGCTCATGGTAGCATGTTACTGCCCACACCAATCGCCTCAGTAAACGATGAAGGTGACTAGGCACCCCTATGGTGTGCCTCTGATAAGCCATAGGGACATCTGCTAGACAAGCATAATCAAGAATCCCATGAGTGATTCCCTCTAAGTTCTGAACCAGCTCATTCCCCTCGCCCCCCTCACCTTGAGGGTCATAGGCGAGAGGGGTCCTTCGCGCGATCGGCGACATCCCGGCGGGCCTCTCTGGGCCAACATCTGCATACATATAGGATCGATTGTTAGAACATGCATTTATACCAAAAAAATCATAAAATTCATAAAATAAAAAAGAGTCTTACCCAGCTCCTCATCCCAGTCCTCTCCTTCTGGGAGTGTAAGTTATGGGTCTCCTGTGAAGTCAGTACCAACATAGGGCCAGTCCTCTATGACGATCAACTATCGCCAAATCCATCCGAAGAACTCGAGCTGCCATGACATTTGCTGGCCCCCTCTTGCCCTAGGCATCAATGTTTCCCATCAAGCCATCCGTGGCTCTCTCAAAGGTGTATCTACGACTATCGCCCCCTGGCCCTGGAAGATAGGTAACTGTTCTAGGATGAACGATACCAAGATAGACCCGTACCCAAACTACTTCAGTTTTTCCTTTTTACATTTAGTCAATTGTCTTTTGATATTCATGGTTACAGTTGTAGCCCAATCAAATAATTTCAAGTTCATACATTATGATGCTAAGAGGAGCTGTGTTTTGGTAGCCTCATGTGGCGCCTGCGATCCCACGGCCTGTGTAATGGTATGGAGCACCACTCTGAGTGCCAGATCGAGAGCAATGTGAATGTCCACTTTACCACTACCTGATCCTTTTTGTGCCCCTAGGCACACTCTTTCCATAACCATTGACATATTTTCCCCAAAAGGCCTAATACCTGTCGTGATCGGAACTGGACCTCTACGAGACAATCCAATGATGAAGTAAACATCAGATACTTCGAGTTCCAGCACTTGATCTCGAAGCCTAAACTTCTCCTCATTCTCATCCCAGATACTGATCAAGTATTGCAACAATTCAGGTTGTGCCCTAAGACATGGTGTCAAGAATAATTTCTTTAAACCGCAATCCCCGAGAGCATTCATGCATTGCTCATTCCCCATTACCTTTTTGTCCTCTTCACTGTGCTCCCTTTCTTTCCATTTGATCACCATTGTGGCTTTGTACCTGCATAAAAATGGTCATAAGCACATCATAAGATCCCTTGGGCATTCAAAAATCCAATTGATTGGTTCATTTTTTGTGAAAATTTGAGTGGAAGTTGAGGTTGCATGGTTGGCACGACTATTTTTTTGACAGTCGCGCCAGCTGGCGCGACCCCTTTGCAAAAAGAACTTGATTAGCGCGAGTCCATGCCTCATACCCGCGCCAACTGTGCGAGCCCTAAATTTACAAATCCTCCCCTCAAGGATCCCAAATCATGATGGAATACTATGAAATATGGATTAAAACATAGCTAATGGAAGTGCCTCTTACCTGGAAAAGACGAGATCTAAAATGATGCACTGGATCGTCCACAATCGTCACCGCAAGTTCGCAAGGAAAAAACTCACTATTACTCTACACAAGAGGTAAAAAGTAAAAAGTAAATATGTTTTTACTATTTTGGTCATATTTATAACTTTTGAAAATCAAATTAGGTTTTGGAGCTTATTTTTCTGATATTTTATCATATTTTGTCGAAAAATGGGTTTTACGCTTGCTTTTTGTGCAGCGACAGGTTTTCACGCGACTGGGACGACGATACGAGTTGTATTTTATACTTTTTTGGACTCGGTAAAAAAATGAAAAAGTCACTCCTAGAGTCATCTTTCAGCTCTTTTCTGAGTCTCTAAAAATGAAAATATTGCCGAGTCGCTTGTCGTTTTGATCTTGTTAAATTGGCTACAAAATGAAATCTACCCAGTATACGTTTACCCCTTTTTCGGGCTGGAATAGATTATTTACGAAAAAGGAATACCCTAGCCTATCGCGACTAGGATATTTTCTCAGACACAGTTCTCTACCTTTTTGGATTTGAGGAACTATCTATGAAAAGGGACTGTTGGAGTTTACTTTTCCGCTGTCTTTTCAAACTCTTTAAATATGAAAAGACACTGAGTTCTTCCTTTGTCAGACTCATTAAAACCTGATGACATCAGACTCCGTCGTAATGACGATACTTGAGTTCCTCCTTCCTAGGGCTTGTTAAATGTACTAGGTTGGATTTGTCCAAAGGACAAACTTATATCGCAAGCATATTCTATCCCCTTCAAGCTTGTTTCCAAAAATAATTGGGGTACTCGCCAGAAATGGTGGGGGGAAAATGGAACCAGTATCACCGTCATGTCGATAGTATGTCGCTCTTGAGCATGGCACTTTTATGCATTCATGTCTGGTTGGGGACATATCATCTCATTATTTGCTTGCCTCCATGGGTTTAGGTAATCCTTTTTGACCGCTCATATGATATTTTCCACTTCATCATGACCTCAGATCCTTTGATGTCAAATACTTCCAAATCCAGTGTCGTGCCACTGATATGTTCAAGAGAAGTTGGCCTCTGCAGTTTTCAACCTCCCTCTGATTCTATATTGATCTTGATTCACAACATCATGTTCCTCTGCCTTGCATCGATGATGTGGGAAACACTATGGCCCACCTTCGATCAAGGTCACTTCCTGTCGACTTCAGCTCATTATCTCGGAAGCTGATCTAGAGACTCCCTTCTGGTACCTTGGAGCCTGCATGCCTCACTGGTAGGTTCTTCACATTCGACGCAAGGTTTTCATCATTGGCCTTCGATCGAGTGATTTTGCAGGTGTTTGACACCAGCTCACTGTTCACATTCTGTGGATTTTACCTATAGTACCTTGAGGGCCATCCTCATTATTGGTGGTATCTCTCGCGTCTATTAACGGCTTTCATTATTGGCTAGTAATCAGACGATTTTCTGGCATGTTTGAATTCAGCTCACTTATTCACATGTTGGGACTTGTGCTCTATTCGGGTCGATATGGAGCACAAGACCCTGGAATTTGTCTAATAAAATCTAGGCTATGGATTCTTTGTGGATTATCATGATTGGTTACATGACTCATCTGTTTGGATGGCTGCGACCATACCTGAGTCTACTTGTTGATCCTTCTTGGATGGCTACATCCATACCTTGGATCCTGGTTATTGTACACTCTATTATGGATGGCTGCACCCATACCACATATCATGTATCAGAGATATCAGTTGTACTTGTATGCAGGTCTTTCGACGGCATTGTTTTCAGTTGGGCACATTCTCATAAATCATTTCACCCCTCCCTCTCTCTTGGGCCTCATGCTTTATGGGGCATCTATTACAGAGAATTTTGTCACCGTCCCTGCAATCCCCTTGTCCCGCACATTAGAGGGCTATTCTCATGACCTGTGAGTAGTGACATGACCTGAAACCACTTTCATGGCATCCCCTTGCATAAGGCCAAGCATTCACCTAAAGAAAGTTTCCTCTGAAAAACCCTAAAAACAGATATTTTTTCCTTAGCAAGACTATCCAGTTCAGCCCTCATGCCAATGGGGGAAATCCACCATAGAGGGCACGCCAGCTGGCGCTCTGTCCCTATGTATTACTCATGCCAAGCTTAATAAGGGATATTTTTTAAAAATAAATGGCGGAAGTTTGATTCCAAAAAACTCCTGAACGAGTCATCAAAAGGAGTTGGGTGGTTTGGCTCTAGATCTCCATGTATGGGAAGTGGTTTTCCACCTATCATGGAAGCTTCCTTAGAGATAGGGCCAATCCCAAGATTATAGGGATCCAAACTCCCCTTCCTCCATCTATAAAATCTTGCCTTCTCCCTTAGCAAGCTAGTTGAACCTGTAGGAAGGAAACTATAGCCAGACAACTGCTGATAGCCAAGCTGAAGAGAGAGAGCATCGTCCCGTTTCTGACAGGCTTTGTTGAGACGTGCTCCACTATCAGCCTCGCAGAAGGAAGATCAAGCGTCGGATCTTTGGGTTGTAATATTTCCTTTGTTATTTTAATGATAAACGACTTTGATTATGGTTACATTCATGCGTCTATTTCTTTATGCAATGAATTACATCCTCTCTGACTGATGTATGGTTACATGCTTTAGATTTTGCGTTGTGTGTTGTTGTTTCCTTGCATGTGTGCAAGTGTTTGGATGTGTTAAGTGGAAGGATCGTGATCTACCAAGCGAGGGACGGGAAGCGTCATCCTTTCTTCAATGACCACTATGTAGGATTTGAGGTAGGCAATTCGTTACGTTTTTTGTTTATTTGTAACTAGGAACCTGCGTCACTGCGTGACTTGATTTTTGCTAGACCCGATCTGGGATAGTATGGATCACCTCTGTTTGCAGAGGGGATTTACCTCCTCAACACCTATGATGTCATCTTGTCGCCGAAAGCAAGAAACATGCCATCGATGTAAGCAATCTCCAAGGTACTGAAAGATTTTTTCTAAGTCAACTTCTTGGATGATGAGCTGATATCGACAGGAAGTGATTCGTCACAGGAGGAACTTGATGTATCTCCCATCAATGACACAAAATGGGAATAGTGATCTTAGAGAAAGAATATAATGAATGAAGAAATGTTGAGGGATGGGGTCATGAAATGAGGGTTTATGAGTATTGCAAAGGATGAGGAATAACTGAGTGACTTCTCTTGAACATATCACCGACACTAAATGAGTTGGCAGCATCGACCCAAAACCAAAGTGATGGATGGTGTGATAGACCATAGGTATGATAGACCATAAAGAAAATAACCCAACCCAAAAGTCACGGATATGAAGTGAATGAGTTTCATGCTCAAGAGCGACTTGCTACCATAAAGTGATTTATCCCTTTCCAATTTTCCCCAGTCATTGTTAACCAATACCTCTTTATTTTTTAACAATATTGAGGAGGATAACATATGCTTGATGTATAATTCCACCCTTCGGGTGAATCCATCGCTACGTGATGTTTTAACGAATCTAGAAAAAGTAAAACTCAATCTTTTCATGATGGACAAGTCCGTCGCTATTTGATGTTTTAACAAGTCTAACGACAGTGAAAAATCAGTCCTTTTTCATGTTTAAAGAGTTTGAAAAAGCGACGAAAAGAAAACCCCACAAGTTATTTTTCCTAAAATTGTCCCTCGGATCTAAAAAAGCATAAAATAATACCCGAGGTAACCTCCTAGCCATGTTCGAATAGGGTTTTCCTTTTCCGTAAAATAATCTATCTCTGTCTGGAAAAGGGTTAAACTTATACTGAGTAGATGTCATTTCAATTCCTTTTACGAGCTCGAAAGAACCAGTGCTCGACAATCTTTTCATATTTTGGGAGTCTGAAAAGAGCTGAAAGAGAACTCCATGGTTTTTCTTTTTTGTAAGTTTTAACGAGTTCTAAAAATTGATAAAATGTGTACTCTTATAGTCAACTTTCAATTTAATTAACGAGCAAGAAAAGATGGAAAGAACTCGTCATTTTCATGTACGTTTTACGAGCATGAAAAGAATAGAAAAAGAAGTTCAAGATTTTCATAAGTTTAATGAGTCTTGAAAATAAAAACCGAAATGGACTTGAGATAGGTTTCATTTTTATACAAGATTGAAACATAAGAAAATTTATGCTTGAGAGTAGTTTCACTTTTACACAAGATTGAAACAGAGAAAACTATGCTTAAAATAGGTTTGTTTCATTTTTACACAAGCTTTAAACAAAGGAAAATTCATGCTTGAAATTGGTTTCATTTTTACACGAGCTTGAAATAGGTTTGTTTCAATGCCCCCCAAGCGTAACCTGCAAGAGCACATTCCCCCAAGCTTCATTTCATTCACCTAAGTATACTATTGGATACTAATAGCTGGATGGAATGAAGGTTCATTCACGAGATCATATAAAAGACTCGACTTAATTAGGAGAGGATTTGTTTCATTTTTTAACGAGCTTGACACAGGAAAAGAACTATGTTCATGTAACTTGTTTCATTTTTTAACATGCTTGACACAAGAAAAGGAACTATGCTCATAGGAACCCGTTTCATTTTTTAATGAGGTTGAGACAGTAAAATAACCATCTTCATGACCTGATTCATTTTTTATCGAGGTTGACACAGTAAAAGAACTATCCTGAAGACCTTATTCATTTTTTAACAAGGTTGACACAGTAAAATAACTATCCTCAAGACCTGTTTCATTTTCTAATGAGGTTGACACACTAAAAGAACTATACTCAACACAGTTTTACCCAACCCATCTATTTCAAAATTATTTGGAATCTTCCTTAAGTCAGATGAAGTGGAAGATATCATATTGCAAATCTCTATTTTTGTGATTTATGCCACTGTCACAGGCGACGGTAATGAAAAGGTGCCCATTAGGGAATAATCCTTAAATATTCCTACACCAATTTTTTGAAGAGATGGCAGGGGTCCGTGAATGAACAGAATGCTTCCAGTTGCCTGGGAACCAGAGGAAAAGAAGGAAATTTTATCAATGATTGTGATGCTTCCCTTATGGGGGAAGACAACCATACGAAATTAATAAGATACAACCACAACCATAGCATAAACCCACGGTCTTCCAAGTAAAATATTGTAGTCAAGGGGTCCATCAATTACCTCAACTTCAATAGTAATTATTTTTCCCCCTAGTTCGAATTGCAAGTTACTGAGAATTCCACAAGGCTTATAAATACGACCGTCAAAAGCTTTCAACGTCGTAGGTGATTGTGATAAATTCAGCGAGCCAAGCGACTTCCAGCAACTCATAGACATGATACAAGTAAATGTGCCTTCATCAATGATATTCTGATGAATGAGGTGATTCAGGACATGTACTTGAATAAAAAATTCTAATTGTGTTGGTAATTATGGCACATAGCTCACGTGATTAAGGACTACAAGATTAGAATCTGTTGGATTGATTCCACCAATCGCCGACAACAAAGCTTGATGTTGGTAGGGACAATTTTTCAGAACCTCGAGAATCAACATAGCAAACGGTGACAGAGCCAGATCTTCGACTACGTTATAATTTTGAGTTGTACGGTCTCGAGGGTTGAAAGTTGATTTATGAACAACTCCCTTCGGTGGATTTATTTTTAACTTAGGAATAATAGAAGACGGAATTGAATTATATGAATTCAAAGTTGAAATAATAGGTTGATCTGCAGCTTGACCATTTGACAATGAGAGAGGATTACTTTAATATTTACTTCAAGTAGATACCAAAACATCAGTTTTGGGTTTAGTGGCGGATAGCATAAGCACTTGCGAACTAGAAGCGAGATCTGTAGCAACCATATGTGTGTCCAAGTTCGGAAAAGGATTTGTCAACACTGCAGATGCAACAGAAGTCTTAAGAATATTTGAGACTTCTGAGCAATGAGGAAAATCTCACGTAAAATTCTCCTGATTACATATCAACAAGGGTAACGAAGTTTCTGAGAAGAACTGGATGAATCAGATGATTTTTATCGTGGGGGTGAATTTTATTTCTTCATATCTTTCCCCTTATTCTCACTTCCAAGTTGCTTGTCACTTTTTCCTTTGTCAGATGACATGACATGTATTTTAGAATAAGACGCACGATCAAATGTAATAGGGGTTTGATTTGAAACAGCAAGTGTGGAACTAGATGGAGAAGGAGGAACAATAAAATTTGGTCGTGATCCATTTGGAATATTTTCATAGAGCATACCAAACTGAGTATAAATCAAATCCAGATACTGGGCACGAGAAATTACTTGCTCTTCAGTGACAACACCACGTTTGGCCACATCCTCGATGATAGATGACAACAAGGAATTTATAAACCACTCATATAAAATCTGATCAAGAACATATGTTTTAACCATTTGACAATGACGATGCCACTCATGTATATGATTTGATATATGAGTAGTAGTTGTCTGTTTAAATATGGTCAAAAGTTCTGTTCCATTTTCATACCTGATGGGTAACTGGAAGTGGGTTAAAAAAGTAGTGGCTAAAGCTGTAAATTTATCAAAATAAGCTCATGGTAATTCAATGTACCACTTCACAACTATACTAGTAAGTGTTCGCTGGAAAACACACAGTCTAACAAAATCATCATTCAAGGAATTTGATGAACACCATAAATGATAAGTAATAATGTTCGTAGATGGATCTTCTCTAGAATTTCCATTGAATTTTGGAATATTAGAGGGTAATTTATGAGGAATCACTGACCACCAAGGTAAATAATGAATGGGATCATTAATGAGCCACTTTAAATCAGGAAACTCTAATGTTGCAACAAACGACAACTGTTGATTTAGGTCAATTTGAGCATAACCAGGGTAAGATGGGATTGCTTGGGCAGTAAGCCGTTGTGCACCAACATAAGGATTTTGCTGCTGGTAACCCAAATAGGGGTAAGTTTTTTGACCAACCCCTTAATAGGCTTGTTAACCAGGACCTGGATAAGCTTGAAATTGTTGGAATGGTTGTTGTGGCTGCCATGGGATTTGATAAAACTATTGTTGCCCACCAGGATAATTTGGACCAGGTTGTGAATAGATGGGACCAATAGAAACATGTGACAAAGGTAAACTAGCCTGTGGTTGTGAAATTCCCAATACAGATGATTGTTGAATACCAACCTAGGAAGAAGGAGTATGTAGACCCGAAACTTGAGGGTTAAGGGTTGAAGGACCCATCTGAGCAGACTAAGAAACAACCAAGGAAGTAACAATAGGCATAGTAGGTGTAGATGCAACAGGTTGAACTGGTTGATATTGATACACAACCATTTTCGGTTGAACAATAAAGGTAAGCTGCCATTGAAAAACAAGAATTCTAGCATAAGATTGACCTAAAAATGAAGGAGTACTACCATATGGCGTGAACATCTGTTTCCCCCTTGCATATGGAGTATAAGGATATTGAACATACTAACTTTCATATAATGGGAGTCCAGCAGATACTGGATAATATGGATGGTAATTGCATGGACCAGCCTGAAATTGAGCTGATGATGTCAATAAAGGATCAGGTCGTTGAGTACTCATAAGAGAGGAACTAGATAAAATTCCAGATAATGACATGGGAAAATTCCATGGACTAGAGTAGACACCAGAGTAGGTTCCATTTAAAGCTTGGTAACCTAGTGGGACGTATGAACCACCATAAAGATGAGACTCAGGTGTCGTATAAAACATCAAAGATGAAGCAACAATAGATGTTGGCGCAGCTGTAATAGATGGTACATTCTAAGATGCTCTCTCAGCCATGATTAAATAACCTAGAAAATAATATAAAAATCTATGATAACTTGAGAGTGAAAAGGATCAACAGGAGAAGAGTAGGTCAAACGAGGAAAATATGGTTAAAGATGAAGCCCCAACCCAAAATGAGTTGGAGTTGAAGGCGTTTTCTCTTCCTAAAGTTCTTCCACTATTGAAATCAAACCAAACGGAATTAATTCACCCCTGGGGCGGAGATAAATTTCAGGCGGTAAACTCTATGGTAAAGAGGAAGACTCAATAGTTACGGATGACTGAGGATGAGATGGTTGCATGGGAAAAAATTCTTGTTGTTCAACTTCAAGATTGAGATGTTCTGGTAAAAGAAAAATAGGTTCTAGATCGAATTCTTGTTGAAAAACTTTAGGTTTTGGATTTACTGTTTCACTAGATTGAATTTCAATGTCCTTAGGTAACTATTAAGGTTTCATCTCGACAGTAGTAGATAAACCAGGATCAGTCGAAATAACTCAAGACTCGGTACTCAAAGGATCATATGACTCTGGTAAATTAGATGAATATATAGCACCAAAGGTTCCAGAGGTACCAGGCTCGGTAGGATGAGCTTGCCTTTGTCTACTAAGTGTAGCTTCTGGTGGTAAAGCTGGTTTAATCGTTGTCCAATGCGAACGACGTGGAAAGGTTTGATATTGTTCCATGATTGTTGATTTATTTTAATACAAAAACAAATAAACAAAAAGAGGGTAATGCTAGGAAAAAGATTTACCAAGTAAATGTGAACTTCAATATACCCGCCCAGTAAACCAAGGACTTATGTACTTGTAGGCAATCTCCCCGAATGTTGTGTTTGGTGTATCCTAGTGTACAAGGTGGCCGACTCAGTTACCTATGGATGGTATGTAACCTAATTTTTCCCTCCCAATTATAATCGATGGTACATGGAGGCCCAATCTATATTAGTGATTTCTAATGCAAAACTACATAGTGAGGGTATCCCCTTATACTTTTGATACTAGAACATCGCCCAATATACCTTAAGGTATGTGGACGAGCTTCGATATACCTACATAAGTGGAATGAGGTATAACACTCAGAATGTATCGCAGACAATTAACAATAACTTCTACGTTTAATGACATTGAAACACATCTCTAGCCTAGACCTCTAAATGTTATCGTTAAGTGACAATGCTCCATTAGATTAATTTAGATAAATTTTAAGTTGATCTTGCTTATAAGTTTGTCTTTCAGGTTCACCGCGAGATGTATTTAACATTCCTAGAATGCAATAAATATTATAAGAATTTGTTTTGATTTACTTTTTGACAATGAAAACTTAGCTACAAGGGATAGAGAAATCAAATTGTAAGCAATCAACAATGAGCGCATCTAAATGCAAATTCCCTAACTATTCCTATGCATCACTCAAAATCCCTATATGCAAATGCGTGTTTTTATTTTAAATTTATTTTAAGTTTAGATGAATGAAAAAGAAACTATAATGCACAAATAGTCCATCAATAATTTCCAGATAAACGAACATTGAAACGAAAATTCCTCTTTCAAAAATAAAGAACTGATCAAATATAAAATTTTATACCTTGGATCTATTCGACAATGATAAAGAAAACAAAAAGAAACATTCATGAAACAAATATCCAAAGTGAGGCAAGAATAGGAGAGGAAATATGGTCTCTAGAAGGAATCAGACACTTGAAAACTCAACAAACAAGATACTGAAATGGATTCAAAAAGGCAAAAATATGATGATTTTTGGTTGGTGACAGGAGCAATGCACCCATGAGTGGGAGATAGTGCATTGTAGAGTACTGTCTCTAAGCCAACAGTTCTATGTAGAGCACTATGTCAAGACGAATATTGCGTTGGTGCGAGAGGAAACTCAAAACAGGCAATCAAACACACTAATTTTACTAAAACACATTCAAATGACTAAAATAAAGCAAGTAAAGTCAACTAGAGGTTGATAAACAAGGATAAAACCACCAGGGACGATCTATCGATCCCCAGTATGGTCGCCAATTTGTTTTATTGAAATCAAACCTACTGATAGATATGTTTTCCCTAAGTGTGGTGGTCGCACTTAGAACAACTGAAGAAAGATATTTGGAATTTTCCTTAAAATGAATAGATAAGGGAAGAACACCTAATTGTGATATTTCACTATTCCTCGCCTCCCTTTCGTCACTTCCTTCACTCTCAATCGAACTAAACTCGCTTGATTGGTACCTAAATGGAAAATAGAAGACAGAAAACGACATAAAGGCATATGATCTATTCATGTTAAGCAAATTTAATTGATTGCATTTGATAATACACATATAACATCATGGACACATGTATTAGGAAAGGGAAAAAATTATTTACTATGAAGTAGAAGGAGAAGTTACAACATGTTGGATCAATTCAATGTCAAATTGCTCCAGCTTCAGTGCTATCCTCATCACATTAGCAACATCACTCTAGCAGCATAAAATTACATGCAAATTCAGGAGAAACCTTTCAAAGGGCTATGGACATAGCCTTTGCAAAGGAAATACATGAGTTCTTATTAATTTACTTAGATGACATTACTTTTTTTTCCAAAACAGATAATGAACACTTGGATCATTTGAGACAAGTTTTTATTAAGTGTAGGAAATATGGCATCTTTTTAAATCCTAAGAAAAGTATTTTTGGATTAGAATAAGGTAAGTTATTTGGACATATAATCTCAAAATAAGGAATTAGGATAGATCTTGTTAGGATAGAAGCAATTCTGAACATCAACCCACCAAGAAACATCAAATAATTACAAGCTTTTTTAGGTAAGATAATTTTTTTAAGAAGATTCATATCTAATCTAGCTGAGATAATTAGAGAATTGAATAACATGGTCAAAAAAGATTCAGTTCTTAGATGCACTGTTGAGGCTAAAAAATAATTTGACTCTATCAAACAAGCCTTAACTAAAACTCCAGTCCTAATAAGTCCTAATTTTAAGAAAGATTTCATGATTTTTTCATTTGCTTCAGAACACACCATTGTTGCAGTTTTACTACAAAAAAATGACCAAGGATTTGAACAACCCATAGCTTTTTTCAGTCAATCCCTTAGAGATGCCCCTTTGAAGTACAACATTATGGAAAAACAAGCCTTAGCCTTGGTTAAGGTCATTAAAGACTTCAGATTTTATATTCTCTACTCACACATTATTGCCTATGTCCAAAATTTTGTAGTTAAAGACATTCTTACTCAGGATGGTCCTGGTGGAAGAACAGGTAAGTGGATTGCCACTATATTGGAATATGACATAGAAATAAAACCCACCAAGTCATTAAAGGTCAAGGATTAGCCAGACTTATGGTTGAATCCAATTGTAATGCCTTAGATATAAATTTTATTGCTCAAGTAGATGATCAGGAAGAGATGGCGACTCCATTGATCAGTGAAGCCTTTTCACACTCACCTTGGTATACAGATATCATATTTGTACTCCAAAACTTACAAGCTCCTCCTGGATTTTCAAGAACCAAAGCTAGATTTCTAAAACCTAAAGCAGAAAGATTTTGTATCTTAGATAATGTACTTTTTTGGAGAGATAATATTGGGATTTTACTAAATTGTTTACTAAAGGAAGAAGCTGACAAAATACTTGAATAATTTCATGCAGGTGACTGTGGAGGACATTTATACAGGAAAACTATTGCTGACAAGATTCTAAGAGCTGGTTTTTATTGGCCTACTTTGTTTGCTGATGTCAAAAAATATTTTACTTCATGTCATAAGTGCCAAATTTGTTAGGGCAAGAAGAAATTATTACCCCTCCCTTTAAAGCCTATTTCAACTGAAATACCATTTCAACAATGGGATTTAGACTTCATTGGTGAAATTCACCCCCCCTCTTCAGGCCAACATAAGTGGATTTTGACAGCCACTTATTATTTTACCAAGTGAATTGAAGCCAAACCTTCCAGACAATCCACTGATACTGTCATTATTTCCTTCCTAGAAAACAACATCCTTTCAAGATTTGGGTGCCCTCAAAAGATAATTACTGATAATGCAGCAGCATTCAAATCCAAGAAAATGATTGACTTTTGACTCAAATACCATATTACCCTAGGCCACTCTACTGCATATTACCCCCAAGGTAATGGCTTAGCTGAAGAAGTTAGTCAATGCCTTATGAGTAGATAGAATTACTACTAAGAAATCCATTGGTACTTCACCTTACCAACGAGTTTATGGAATGGATGTTTTTTTTCCTTCCTCCCTAGGTGTACCAGTGATGAAAATTATCCAAGAATTACAGGTTGAAAATAATGACATCCAAAGAAGGATAAATAAAACTATTCACTTGCAACAAACAAGGGAAGAAGTTTATGTCAAATCTCAAGTCATTCAGGATAAGATCAAGAAAATATATGATAAAAAGAATAAGAGGATGATTTTTACATATGAGATAAAGTGTTAAAATGGGATTCCAGAATAGAAGACAAAGGAAAACGTGGAAAATTCGATTTTCGATGGAAAGGACCTTATGTAATTTATAGATATAGAGTTAATAATGCTTTATTTTTGAAAGAATTGGATGGAAAAAATCTACAAGAAGGACCAGTTAATGGCAGAACGTTGAAGCACTACTACTCACCTGAGTTAACCAAGAGTTAGTTTTTAGTCACTTTGATCATTGTACATATACATTGCAAAGTTTAAATTGGATTGGATGTTTCCTTAGCAAAGTTGAAGCCTGAAGAGAAGGCCTAAGCTTTGAGAAGTAAATATCATAAATATGAATAAGTTTCAGATATCATAAGACATTTACAGGGTCATCACAGTCAAATTTCAAAGGCTACTAAATCTTAGAGTTCTTGATATTTCACCAGGAAATGTCATCCCCATGTGGAGCCACTGTTACGGTCCTATAATAATAGGGTTCATAAAATTTTGATTTGACTTTGATAAGTCTTGTAAATATGTACATACCTTGGTTTTTGCAAGTTGTTTTCCCATATTTTGAAAAGATGAAAAATAATAAAAAATCAAAAAGAGGGTAAAAGTCCTAAAAGAAAGATCAAAGGACTTAGAAAAATATATACCCCAAAAGAAAAAATAAATGAAAATAAAACCTGAAAATGAGCAAGTCCAAATGCCACTACTTTTACTTTTTACTGCAAAAATAATGATTATGTACAGAGTGTCAATAAATGCCATAATCCATGATCAGTTAAATAGTTTAATCTTAGTTGTTCATGTTTCAATTTCATGTTTTAGATAGTGAATAAAGATTTGTCAAATAGTTTAAACTTGACAAATAAGTAGATAGGTAGAAAATAATGAGGAGCTCAACAATTTAATCTGAGCCCTCAAATGAAATAAGGTAGATTTAGATTAGTTTTATGCTTTGAAATAAAATGTTTTAAGGTTGCAAGCCTAAATGCACCTACAAAATGAAGAAAAAATGTTAGAAATACAAGCTTGGGTAGGTAGAAAGCAGTGGAGCAATCATGTAAATAATACATCATCGGGAAAAATCACTAATTTCCCCTCCCCCATTAGTATTCAATATTCTAAGCTATCAACCAAACAGGCTCAGAGCATTTCTCTGACTTTTGTTGGGACCGAACCCAAGGCTCTATGACTGGTTAGTTAAAAATATTGAGTTCTTATTTTAAATCCTCATATATCATCATTTACCCCTCATTCATGTATTAAATCCCCTTTTTCCTAAGTAAGCACACATTATTGCTTAGTAAAATTGTAACCCTAGAATAATTAATTTCATTCCTTCAAAAGCATTCACGAAAACCTACAAAATCCCATTTATCCTAAATATTATTGAAAGAAATATAAAGATGAGCAAATTCTTGATTATTTTACACTTGGAGATAATGTGTATTATGTTTTCATCACCCTTTCATATTAACTTTTAACATATTTTATTAAATCCCTAAAAAATACCCTTTCCTACTTATTAATTTCATTATATCTAAATACCCCAAAAAACCCACTATTATAAACTTTTGACCAAAGCATATTATCCCATGTGCATAAATGAAAAAACCCAAGATATAAAGCCCTTTGGTCTAAAAGATTGTCGTTATTTAAATATTCTGCCCTATAGTTTTTAAACTATCGAAAATGATTTAAAAAACTATATAATATAATTAAACGCGCCCTCATATTTTAAACATTTTTCAAATGTTATAAAATAAAACAGTCCTCACTCGCCATATATATATATATCAATGGATAAGGCTTAAAAAACCTTGTTTAAAAAAGCGCCTTTGCAATAAACATTTGTCCCGCCGCTATACATAAATAAACCCATATAGATATGTTTAAACCTATACTCGTTGATTATATTATAAAGGTTTAGACATATATTAAACCCTTCCACTGCAATTAATCCAACCCGGTCCCACCTTTCCATCCCGACGCAGCTCCCGAAGCAATCCTAGTCGTTCACTTCCAACCTTTAGATCTGACGGTTGAGGGTTTATATCGCACAAGTAACATGCCCAACCGCTCTGTTAGAAAATTATATATTATGGAGCAATGAAACACATAAAATATGCAGAAAATACAAGCACACAAAACGCATAAAACCAGAGAGACACATATATATGTGGTTCACCCAGTTTGGGCAACGTCCACCCCGAACAACCAGTCCTTCCTTTCTATTATCCAGCAAAAATGAAGAGACAAAACCTACAGCATATCCACTTTAATATCCTTTGTTCTCTCTCACAATCTCCCTCTCTGTTTCTTGCTCCAAGAATACACACATACAATGCACAGCCACAATAAAATGCCCTCATAAAAGCGAGGGGTTGCCTTCTAGGGAAAAAAACCCTAATCTAAACATAACTTCTACCGTCAGATCATTTTCCTAATGAATGGCCCAGATTGACTAGAAATTACTATACTTTTACAAGGCAATTTTACATCTGTTCTTAGCTTCGGGGGCGTTGCCCCCAAAAACTCCCACCAGGGAGGGGCTCCGAAAAGCGCTGCCGCCCCCCCCCCCCCGAACCCCCCACGGCAGCAATTAATTACGGGCAGCGTTGCCGCCCCTTTTACGGTATAAGGTTCCAATGTTGTGATACAAAGTAAACAAGATAATCAGGCTCCACACCCAACACACTCCAACGAAAAAGCCATGAGAAATGGCAGTTTTTCCACTGACCCCTCCCCTCCACGTGGCCCTTTCTGATTCGATCACGTGGGTTTGGCTTAAAACTGCTTACCACTTAAAATCCACGCGATAAACTGTCGGTTTTATACTCCTTTGAAATTCCAAAACCACTTCCCACCATGATGCGACCTGCATTTAAGAACAAAGGGTTAATGCGATCAAATGCTTTTTAAAATCTTTGTATATGCATTTTTTCACCTATATGTCGCGTTTAACCTTTGTTTTGCCCTCCCAACTATGTAAACCTGCAAAGAGCCCCCGATAGCCATTTTCTGCCATCTTTACACCTAAATCTTGCAAACATCTTCCCAAGAGACCTGTAAAAGACTGTTGAGGAGCTATATCGCTCCAGTTCAAACACTGAAGATATCAATTCGACCAAAAGATAGAATAAACCCTGTTAAAACCGATACCTGCGTCAAAACAGGTCAGAATTTAACCTGCAGTCAAATTCAAAAACCTTTTAAAAGAAAGAAAAGTGTCCTAATATTAAGAAATTAATCAAATTAAATTGCCCAAAAGTCCAAGAAACAAGAAAAACCCTAGCAAAATTTTTCCAGGAACCCTAGAATCCATTGCGCACCATTTTCAAAGAAAATTGTCATTTTTTCACAATTTTAAAGGAAAATTTCAAGCTCTAAAGGCCAAAAATCCTCTGCAGGTGCCTTATATCTTTTGAAAAACATTTTTCATCAGATTTTTAGCCCAATTTGCAGTCAAAAGACTCAGAAAACCCCTATTTTCTGTTTTAGACCATTTTTTAGCCTCAAAACTTCATTTGAAAGACCTAATTGAGCATAAAATCCAAAAAGACATTCTATTTTGCTGAAATTACCTAATCAAGCCTCTGTTATAGTAAAATTGCCTCTACAAACAATTTCAACTTGCAGAAGCCAAACAAAATGCCTAAAAAATAGAGTGGAAATAAATCTGAAGGTTCTAAGACTCCTAAAGCTACTCCTTCCATGACTCCAAATAATGCAATTGTAGTCAATCCATTACAACCCCCAGTTGCTGATATTGAGCATATTCCCCTAGCTGACATTGACTACAAGATAGCTGATCCTATAGTTGAGTTCAATCTATTAGATATCCACAACTGGAGTTTTGAAAAATCCCTAGATGATCAAGAAGATGTTCATATTTGGGAATCCAATCTGCCCAAATATGTAGTCCCCCTCACTCACCCTTGTCAATAAATTATCAGACTCTACCACCAATACTACATTCCTGAAAAAAGAGCTATTTTCAATACAAACAAAGAGGTCCTATTTACCATTACAGCAGAATCAATAAACCAAATGTTGCAGCTTCAACCAGACCCCCAAGCAGTCCCATTATCTATTGAAGCCCTCACTAAGTTATACATTAACTTAGACTTTCCTAAAAGGTTTATGATTTTCCAGAATTTCTTGCCTCTACATGTTGAAATTCCAAAATTAAACCCTCCATATTCAACTGCCAAGTTCCCTGAAGGTTCAAGGCATGTATTCTCCATGCTTTCCTTCATACTTGGATATTTCACCGATGAGCATACTGATGAGTCAATATTGGGATTTTTGTCTACATTTTCTCCAGGACAACCACCTTCGGTTATCTTTGATTATGCTGGTTTTATAGCTGATAGCATCCACTATCAATTGAAAAATTTACAGCTGGAAGGAGTATTAGATATACCTCCTATCTTTTCCACTTGTTTCTATTCTTTCAATCAGAGAGCTTTCCAATTTCACTTCAAAAGTTGGATATAGAAGGAAAACCTCTATCAGTTGTATTTTGGACATCCATACTCAGAAAAGAAGGCATAGAATTCAGTTATTCAGAGTTTGCAGAGTTGTTTGTACATCCATTGACCACCATCTTGACAAAAACAGAGCAGCCTAGAATCAGTGAGGAAATGAAGAGAATTTTGCAGCTATCGGAGCAAAGAAAAGTAGGCAATTGGTATTTATATGAGAAATTCACTGAAATCAGATTTTTTGGTTCTATCTTGTTGCCCTACAAGTTACCTAAGCATCCATCTATGAGGATCTTTGCCTTAGAGTACATTAGGCAGATCCTGAATTCAAATTCAATTAATTTTATGGCAGCCAAGAAAAATACCCAATTTAAACTCAAAAATCAAATTGGGCCTTTCATATGTAATCAAAGAGAAGCAACAATTCAACTACTAGAGTAAAAATTAAGAGAAATATTCCCATGGAATTATGATCCACAAGGGATCTTAAGTAAACTAAGGGTAAAATGTAAATTGACACCCTTTATCCATGAGTCAAAGCTAGATATAGAGAAATTTTCTAATCAAATTGAGTGGGTTGAAAATACTTTAACAGAGGCAGTAAACCAAAGGAATAATAGTCACCCTTTGGAAGTTTCCAAACATCCAGAGACATTCACTAAAAGAATTAGAGAAGAAGGAGCTTATACTGCAGAGACTACAACAGGGAAAAAATTTAAAATCATTTACAATAAGAGGCCAAAATTGGATATAGCAGCTACAGGCAAAGTAACAATAGATGTTGAAGAAACACAGCCCTTGAATACCAACACTGCACAGATAGATACCAATGTAGCCACTGTAATCATCAGTGAGTCAAATTAGAATCAAGAACAATTGAATAATGAAGATGCACAGATAATGGAAAGGTAACAAAGTATGGAGGCTTCTTTCTCACATTCATCTCAGGAGAAGGATTTGGATATTGAGGAAAATACAAGCAAATCAAATTCAAGAATGAGGAAATCAAAACTCAAATATATTTTTGAAGCAAAAGCCAGGTAACCAAAATAGATTCCTATCAGCATTTGATTATTCAACTCAAAAATTTATTATGTCAGTTTTATGGCCCACTGTACCAGTGCCAAAGACAGTGGTTGATTATAAAAAGTTTGATATGGAAGTAGCCACAGATAAAATCCATGAGTTGGATCAGATTGAATTTCACGGGCAAACATCAGAGATGCTTTATTCCACAGTGACCACAAAATCTATGAGTGCTCATAGGCTTCAAAATACCATTTCTAATATTCAGGACCAAATGAACATGGATAAAGCTTCATTATATGTAAAGGATCTAAGGATAAAGGCCTTAAAAGAGTTATTATTGCAAGTAGGATATGATCCTACAAACATCAAAGCAGCTGAAGCATTGATTAAAAAGAAAAATGAGGACATAGATTCCTTGAGGAAACAACTCAAGCTTCCTCAAGGAGAGCGTCCTCAAACAAAGGAAATTTTACAAGATCAAAAGAAGAAAGATGAAATGATGAGCTTGATACTTCAACTGAAAGCTCAAATCAAGGAAATGGAAGTACAAATGGACCAAGTTGTCCAAGAAAAGGAGACTTTTAAAGAACCAATGATTCCCACTGTCATCCCAGACATCATAGCAACAGTACCTTCTACATTGGGAGAAAATTTGGCACCTAAAGAGCCACTGGCCACTTCAGTGCCAATGACATCTTCAACAACTTCAGTAAATGAAGCTTCTACAACAGTGTTGCCACCTATAGATGAGAGCAGTAAACTAGTAAAATCAATGGAGGAGATGTCCTTGAAGACCAATGAAATCAATAGATTAACTAAGATAATTGAAAATCTTGAGAAGACAAGAAAATAAGCTCAGATAGATGCTAAAATACATGAGAAAAATGCCCACAGATTGAGTGAAGAGGTAAAGAAGCTCCAAAAAGAATTAACTCTCAAGGATCAAATATCATATATTAAAAATTACCTATGGAATAATTTAATTGAAGCCATTCATGATGTTTGGCCATCAATTCATGTAATTTTTTAGCAGAGAGAGTTACTATTGGTAGCACAAGCAGAGATCCAAAAGACACAAGAAGAATTGGCAGATAAACCAGAACAGGCTATTAGGTTGATCAATTTCCTCAACACCAAGAACAGACAACAACTTGAAGAATTAAAAATAAATGACAGGACAGCTACTATCCTAGAAATTAGGAAAGTAACCACCAAAATAAATTTGATGAGGTAGCTTGAAGATAAATGTGAAGGAATGAGTACTGTTGTCACTAGATTCATGGTTAAATTCAGTAATTTAAGGCAAAATGGACTTCCTTATATCATGGTAATCACTGATAAGTTAATGCCTCAAAATGATTATGACAAAAACATCAGAGAACATGCCAAAGAGTAGGTGAACAAGCCAACAGGCCAAGGTATTCATACAGGAAAAGTATTGTTAAAAAATTTTGAAGATTTGTTTTATTTGCAGTATGAGATCAAGCATTTATTTGTCATCAAGCCCACATTTTCCAGATACACTGAGGATGATGATAATTTTAGGAAACTCAAGAATATTATAATTCCTAAAAATGAGGAGTGGCAAGCATTGACTGATTTGTTATGATGAATGAAAATAAAACACATGAAGATGAGAAAATATGTTTGTTGATTTCACAGTCAAAACAAATTTTACAGCAGAAAGCAATTTTACTGAAGGTTAAAGAGCATCCGAAGTGAAATAGTATAAGTGATAAAGAGTATCAGCGAGAAAGAGTATCAGTGAAGGCAAGTTAGATTCTGAAAAATATCTAAAAGGCTAGAAAAGAGGACACATAAGCAACCAGCTGCTTCTTATCTTAAAACTGTTTCTATTTATTTTGAATAAAATAAGACAGCTTGTTAATTTGTTGAGAAATCTATCACTATTATTGTTGTAAGATATTTAATTTTCCGAAGTTAATTCCTAGAAGTCATCTAGGATATTTTGTAAGACATTTTATATAAATACTTCACTCTTTGAAGTATTTTTGGGTGGAACAAAATTGCTGGAGATTATTATAGATATTTTTGTTGACTTGAAGGCTTTGGATTTTGAATTTGAGTAGAAGACTGGATCACCTTTTTGACATCATACTTCAGGATCCCTGTGATAAGCTATCTGGAGTGAAGTATTCTCTTAAATTTGTCATTTTTATCTTCTTTTGTTTCATGCATGCATCTGTGTTTTAATTCTAAATCTAAATGTATAACTAGGAATATTACTACAGGAGATGTTAATAGCACCCTGTTTTTAACTAGTTATCATTACTTTGTTTTCTTCTGATTTCTGGTGTAGGGAATTCTTAATTGCTCCCTCTCCCATTTGACCTCTATCTTCTACTTCCCTTTTTCGAATTTAAGGATTCTTAAGTTCCCTTTATCCCGATCATACCATCTCAAAAACCATTTTTCCCAATATCTCCAAGGGTTATCTACCTTGCCCTGCAGACATTTGACCTTTTAGGCCTTGATCCCAGTTCTGATAGCTTGACTTAGACTTTATCGCCCAATGCACAAGTAGATTCCCCTCTATCTACCCTCCAAGTGAAAATTTCCCACCAAATCCAACAAAACAAAACCAAATCTGTACTTTAATAACTAGCCTAGTATTCAAAACCAAAAAAAAGTTAAACTTGAAAGAGAGAGCCCTCTCTGAACCCTAAGACGGCTAGATCCTAGAGTTTGAAGTATTTTTGTGGCTACCTCTAGTATTCTTTGACTAAAAACCAAAATCCCACAACTTAAGAATTTACTGGAGTGATAACACAACCCTCCTTCTCTAGTTGGTTGTGGCTCCTTTCTAATCTCTCCACATAAGTGATGTCCTTGACACTTTTGTTTTAGCCTCTCCTTTGGCCTCTATATATAGTTGTCCAAGGGCTATGAAACCCCAAGTGGTGTGTCCATTGGCCTTTTTGGCTAACCTGAGCTTACCTAACTCATAATTAAATTAAATTTATTAAATTCATTTTCTTGGGTTTCCATCCCCCTCCTTTAGGTCCAAAACCACAAATCCCCCAAGGGATTTTCCATTTGGAAATAACTTTTGAGCTACCAAATTTCAATAGGGAACAATAATAATCATGATGGAAGCTAGCATCATCAATTTGTGGTAAATGGAGAATTATTAGATCTAGATTCGTTACTTTCCAATGGCATATTTGGATATCCCTTGTTCAATCCTTGTGATTGGCATTTCCATTTTTCTTCTCTGCAGTGAATCTCCCTATTGTCTTAGTATTATATTCTTCTTACTCTCTCTATTTTCCTTGGCCCTTTTTTTGAACCATCATCGGAAGTATTTGTCTTATTATACCAAGGCAAATCTAGCCACATGGGATGCAATAGAGATTTCCCATCACTTATTATTTCCAGCCATAAAACACGTAGTTTAATATATTAATGATAAGGTCATAATTGAAAGGACCTATCATGCAAATGTTGAGATAGATCTCATGGTCAAGACTTTGTCCTGAACTTAGGAACCAACAAAACTTAGGATACCAAATATATAGTACCTTGGAACTATATTGGCATGCTCATAATTCTGTGGCATATACTACTCTCTCTTGTGAAGTGGATAGGATGGAGTTCAAGCAATTTTTGGACAAAGTGGAGAAGCAGATATACTTGTTTGTCACCCTACACCTAGCTGGAGAAAAAATAATCCAGATGTTCTTTTCTCAGTGTCTATTATATTCTCCAAGGACAACTGTAAGGCCCCCACCTTGATATGTGTAAGTGACTCCATGTTCAGATGGAATCTAGGGTTAGCATGACACCCATGAGGGAGAAAAACAAATGGTTTTGGGGTTTCACCAACATATAAGGCATATGAAGGGCCTTTCTCATCATGGAAAACATGAATGAGATGTTTGGTCATGTGATTAGTTAGCATATATAATAATTCATTAAAGTCAAAGATGGTGTGCATGAATACAAGGCATGACACACCCATTTCATGGCACAATGGAAAAGGTTGCACGACATTGGGCACACCTCATCAAGTTCAGTGGTGTCTGATATACAAGTGATAAGATTTGTAATGAATTATGCATGATGTGGTCTATTTTGGTTGAGTGCACACAAATATAGATAACTAGTTCAATGGCAATGCTTGCACGAAGGAGACATTGGCTAAAAAGCCATCACATAAAATTTGGGTTTCTCCTAGGTGGATGCAATGCATGGCGATAGGATGGATATGTTATCACTTTTTAATTCTGAGGCTGAAGGCAGAATCCTGGAGGTAACATTAAAACCACTTCATGCATAGGATCTAGCCCTCCTAGACCCAGAGATGGATCTCTCTGTAGGATTTATATTTGTTTATTGGGCATTTTAGGCTAGTTCATATAAGCATGGTTGGGTTTTGAATTTGGTTTGGTGGGGAAACTTAGGGAAAAGGGCCATTGGGAAATGGATTCAAAGTTCTCACGTGACGAATTTGTAGAAGCAATCAAGCATAAGTGAAACAGGGCAAGCTAGGAGTACTACTTTGGATCTCTGAGAATAAAATGGAGTGGGAAGATACATGAAAGTGGAACTCAACAGAAATGGAGGAGAAGTTAAGAATTACTCAACTAAACTGGAGGGTAAGGTTCAACATAAACCGAGGATCAATTAATAATTCCTAGGTTTAGCATCAGTGGAAAACATATACTATTTGTAGAATCAACTAGAACAAGGTGCTCTAGAAACAAATCCTATTCATAATAAATTGTTCTACAAATTATAATGCAGAAATACTAAGATAGCATAACAATGAATAACACATAAAACTGGAGAAACATTCACCATTTGGTGCACCACTTGAATCCTGGAAACTTCTCTTGAATTACTTTGCAAGAATCCACAACATTACAAAATGGGACTCGGTCCCTCATTCAGATCCCCCCCCCCTCTTCACATACTTCGAAGAGTGAATTATATATAAATATAACTAACTGAGTACAATCCTTCTTGTAACTAACAGTTAATTTATTTCTCACTACATAACAGAGAAGGACATAACATCATTGGACACGAGTAAATAAAACTGTTGGATTTATGAAGACATGTTGGATATCTAACCTTTCTTTGATTCCTTTGAAATCATGATTGCCATATGCTTGCTTGTTTGAATCCTATCAAGCCTAACACTTGGGCTATCTGATAGTCCCTGTAGAGCTACATATTTTTTCATACCTTGAAACACTTATCTTGATCGAATCTCTCATTGCCTCTCTAAAAATAGAAATACGGTTACACAGCTGAAAGCTAGGCCGAATTTTCCAAAAAGGGGGAGCACTCAAACATTTTTTTCTCCCCAACGGTGACACCTATGCGATATCTGATAGAGGTTATTTTTATTTGCCCTGTTATGGTAAAAAAACTCTCTTGTATTCTCAAAATTCATCTCCAGATCTCCGCAACATTTGTCGCAAAATCATGACCAAAAAATATCTCCCATTTGCCTAGAATATCTCCCGCAAACAGACTGGTCAAACTGGATAAAAATGGTTTTTTATTTGGGGAAAGAGGTTTTGAAGGAGAAAAAGTGGTATTTCGAACCCCTCTGAAGTGGTAAGTGGTAATAGAAGGGGGGGGTGTTTGAAATCATGAGATAGTGACACATAAGGGGGGATCACTTTTTAAAACCACCCATTCCGGACCCCCCTGTGTGGATAAAGTTAGGATGGTAGTGGGGGTCCGAAAATCAACTTTAACCATCGATTTTAATTATCCATCCTTGCCCATGAGCAGAAGATGCATATCCTTTAATTAAAATGTTAAATTTATTTAATAATATAGAATTAATTAATTCTATATCATTAAATCAAATTAATCTCACTTAATTTCACTGCTCATTTAGCCTTTTAAATCTAGATTTATGAGCATAAACCATGACCCTTTTGTCCCTGAGCTCCAAAAATGAAGAAAATTTCGATCCACACATCCATGCAACACCAAAATAGTATATGTGAAATATTTTGCAGCATTCTAGAGCCGTGTGGATGGAATTTTTATCGCTTACTCCTTTTAAATATGCTCCATGAATAATTTGATTCGGGATGCTTTTTAAAAATGAACCTCACTTTGCAGGGTAAAACATTGTTTTCATCCTGCAAGCCAATCCAATACATATAATTCAACAACCTTAATGCCCCTATAATTATTGGGTCCTGACAATGGCTCCCTCTGCGGAATGTTTCCCTCCCAGTGAGGCAACATAGAACGGAAAATCTCTAAATCCAGTGACCAATGCCTTGGTGATTAAGGTGACAGCAATCTTCTCTGCCACAAGACTCTTGCAAGTTGAAAATTTTAATGCTAAAATCTGAACAATGCCGATATAAAAAATGAAAGCAATCTTAAGCTGATGACTGAAAGCAGTCTGAAAATAAAATTGGAAAGATGCTCAAGGTGCTAATTTTATTCGCACATCTACCTACTCTAGTCTGAAAAATTGTCCCATCAAATAATAATCAGATTACCAATGTAACCAATCAAGCAAATGAGTGCTTGACTAATTCTTGCTCACTTCTTTGAGCAGGCTGAGAAAACGAAATGACCACTCCCATCTTATCTGATGTTGAACATAAGTGTTCAACCATTTCCTTGAATTTTGCAGCAAACCGTCCATGGCATAATACACTCCTTCTCTAAATGATTCTAAGAGGTCAGCAAAGGGATTGTGGAAAAACACTTGGTACTGAGGATTCACATGACCAGCTTCAACTATGACTACTCTTTGTTCCAACTTGTCAGGCTCAAGATCCTCCTCCAAGAGAACATCTATACATTCTTCATGTTTATCTGATATGAAACCGTCATTGTATATCAATATGTTGTCCTCAAGAAAATTTGATATATCTTGACTGAGATTTCTAGATCCTGCCCGAAGACCATCATTTTGATGAGCAAAATTACTTTCCAGCAATAATATTTCTTGAGGATGTACAACAACATCAGCTCCAATCTGTTCTAAATTTGTTTCTTCCAGAGGAAAGACTTTAATTCATAAATCAGTAGTAGGACAAATAGAATGAATCTCTCGATTACACAAAGAGTTGGAGGCTGGTTGCATGCTTAGAATCTGGTTAATCTCTTCTTCAGTTAAAGGAGGAGGCAACCTTTGTTTTCTTTGGAGAAAAAAAAAATTGTTTTCTTTCTCTTGTGAAGATTGCTCATGATACTAAATGTCTTCTTTAGCTTCATACAAAAGAGTAGGAAAATTATCATTTGTCTCTGACGGTAGATCATGTGAACCTACTTTCATTTCCTGATTCATCTCATTTTCAACTATCTTCCCTTGATTATCATGATAGTTAGCTTGGGAATGAAAGCCATAAATTGCTTCTAAGATATCCTCATCATTCATATCTACTATGTCTTCATCAATACTTTCAATGTATTGTAATAAAACCTCAAACTGATCACAACAGTTTTCCACTAATGATGAAGATGGGGAATGTTCTTTATAATGCTCATAAAACACTTTGTGGAAATCCTTTAAAGAAAACAAGCTACTAGGGTTTAAACCTTCATACCATTTCCTCACTTTTCCATCTAATGTTTCCATGAAAATCTTCATGTGGCAGTCCTCATGCCATTCAAATTTCAACTTCCATGAATGAATATGAAATTTAATGAGATGCAACAAAGCGTCATCAACATTCTCATCTTGAAAAATAGGAAGATTTCTTTGCCAATTTACCTGAGGCATTTTGTTTTGGAATCCCAGAATGTGATCTCTATTCATGGGAGCATATCTCCTTGCAACTGATCCCATTTTGAGCTTGTGGAGTCACCAGTGAATCTCTATTTCTGGATTTTTATGCCAATGAGGTCGCCATGTGAATGGAATAACCTTCTGGTGTTTGACTTATGTTCACCATGAAAATCCAAAACTGAACTTGATAAGTGTTACTGAGGAAGATAAAATCATCCCCGGTGTGGTCTCCATTATGTTATCACTTAATAATTTTGAGGTTGAATGCAGAATCCCGGAGGTAACATCAAAACCGCTTCGGGCCTAGTATCTAGCCCTCCTAGACCAAGAGAGGGATCTCTCTGTAGGATTTAGATTTTTTTATGGGAATTTTAGGCTAGTTCATATAATCAGAGTTGGGTTTTCAATTTGGTTTGTGTAGAAAATTTGAATAACTGATATGTTATCCACCAAGATTCTCCAGATCACACACTATTTTAGCTTCATGCACAATACAAAATCTCTTCTACCATTGATCATTACATGCGGAAATAAAATCAATTGCATGCGCACATTAAAACAATAAAAATTCACACATATGAACACAGTATTTCATGGGAAATCTTAAAGCTGAAAACCCCAACTATCTGTATATTATATGTCATAAAGATCATGTAACAATCATTGTACAAAGCTCCTCACAAGCTCTCAGCACAACCTCTCATTTCTACACACTAATCAAGCTAGATCTAGCAAAACACATGCTCCAATCTCTGCCACCTGATAGCCAGCCTCTATTGCATAATCAATGCTGTAGGATGGCTCATTAAATAACTTGAACCACCTGGCTTGTACTGCACAATCCTCATGGGCTCCTCCAATCACTGTTTGTTGCAAATATGCAACAGTATAGTCACAACTGATAGTTAACCTGCTCTTTCACCTATCTCTGCACTGGTCTCCATTGAAACTATCCATGCACTGAAGTTAACTGATGTATTTTTTAGTTGATTAATGAGTTTATAATTAGTGAATTAATTAATAATTAATTCACACCACTCTTCACTAGTGTATTAATCAGTTAGACTAAATACAACTAGTTCAACTATGTTTAGATTAGTTAAACTAAACACAACTCCATTAACTCTTCAATCAACTCCACCAAACTCTCTCACATGAGTTCTAACTGAAGTCTCCATGCAATAGCTCCACTTAACCCCTAGGAATAGCGTAATTCCTTCTGTCAGCTCCTGTGCCACATCTGTGCACTTAACTGAAGTGCTCCAAGAGAATAAGATAATGTTTATAGTCCAAATATTACTAAGAGCTAATAATATTCGACATATCTATTTTTAGACTGGCAATCTAAAAATAGATTCCGCCCAATATGTCTAAAAATAGAAGTCCATCTATTTTTTCTGACTTGACCAACCATCCACAAATAGCATCCCGCAACTCATAGAACATGATCCATATGTCTAAAAATAGACATAGTCTAAAAATAGACTTTGCGCCAAAAATAGCCTGCGGGCCCACTTAGTGAAGGCGACTCCTTTCCACTAAGCTCATCATCTTGTTGTAATCTCAACACTCCCTCTCAACAAGATATGGATTATCTACAACCCCTATCCTGCCCCTGTGGTATTCGAATTTTCTCCTGGTGAGCACCTTCGTCAAGATATCAGCATCTCGATCCTCCGTAGGAATGTATTGTGCGAACATGATCTTTCGGGCCGCACACAGAACATCCCGAGACATGATGATACCGGTCCCCCGAAGCCATGCCGCCCTCAACTCATCCTCCTGTCTATACCATGATCCATATCCCGATGTGCCTCTGAGATATCTCAATACATGCTTGCCTGCCTTCCAGTAGAGCTTGGTAGGCTTAACCATAGCTTGTGAAAGCTGGTTCACAACATAGCATATGTTGGGTCGTGTATTGACTAGATACATAAGCGACCCCACCAATTGTCGATAAAAATTAGCATCCACTACCTTCGCCGAAGTAGCATCCTCCTTCCGCCAACCACCAGGAAGAGGAGTATCAACATGCTTGCAGCCATGCATGTTGAACTTCTCCAGTATCTCTCAGGCATACTTACCCCGAGAAACAAACAGTCCACCACTGCGCTACCAAATTTCCAATCCCAGGAAATAATGAAGGAGGCCCAAGTCCTTCATCTCTAACTCTTTTGCAAGATCATCCTTGCATGAGAGTATCAACTGTTCATCACCAGTCAGTATCAAATCATTTACATAAAGTACAATGATCAGCAACTTACCATCCACCACTATCTAGTATAGGTTCGGATCCGCCTCACTCTTGGAGAATCAAAGTCTAGTAAAATAACTATCGATCCATGTGTACCAAGCACGAGGTGCTTGTTTCAACCCATACAGCGCTCTTTTGAGCCTGCACACATGCAACTCGCTGCTGAAGATCTCGAAACCTTCGGTTACTTGCACACCTCCTCTCAATCACCTCCATTGAGGAACGAGCCTTCACATCCATTTGATGAATGTGCCACCCCATCTTCGCTCGAGAAAGTTAGGATGTTCCGAGGGATGGAGCCCCTCATGAAGTAGCAAAGGTCTTCTCATAATCGATCCCCTCTATCTGTGAAAAGCCCCGGGAAACAAATCTTGCCTTGTAATTCTCCACACTCCTGTTAGCTGCCTACTTCACTTTGTAGATCCATCTCGGACCCACCACTGCTTTCCCTTCCGGCCTTGGGACAATCTCCCATGCATTGTTTTTGACAATCAAATCATACTCTTCCACCATGGCATCTACCCATGCAGGATCCTCCACAGCTTCCTCGAAAGAGGATGGCTCTATCACGATACATTGACTCATGAGAGCCATGTATCCAAAGGTACCAACTGTGTGACCGGCTTCTATTTGCGTTGTGAAGTGGTAGGTGCTCCTACAACTTCTCGCATCTTGAGCCGCCGCTCGCTCGTAGTGTGGCTTCCGCCCCTCTCGATGGCCGGGCGCCGTACAAGTGGTCTCTTCCACTCCATGAACCTCATCTTGTGGTTGATCCACATCCCGAGACTCATCCTTAGAACTAACAGCTCCTCAACCGCATGCGTGTCTGGTGAAGTGAACACTTCGTTATTTTGTATGGTGAAATTTGATATCTCGTCACACAACAAATTTTGCGACTATCCGGAAAATACACGAGAAGTCAGTGGCACGTTGGTACCCCACAAATATCCCAACCTCTACGGTTGGCTCCAGCTTCTTCCTGGCATCCTTCGTCACATGAATGTAAACAGGTGAACCAAAAATTTTCAAATGGGAAATATCAGGCTTCTTACCAGAAAACGCCTCCTCGGGTGTACTCATGCCAAGTATCTTGTGAGGACAACGGTTCTGCACATATACTGTAGTATTGCATGCCTCCGCCCACAAGTGAATGGGTAGGCCCTGATCATGCAACATCGCCCGTGCGCACCCAAGATCGTTCTGTTCTTCCGCTCAGCCACCCCGTTCTGCTGTGGGTTATGGGGTGCGATGAGTTTTCGACCCTTCGCGCGTTAAAATTCCTTGAATTCGCCAAAGATGATTTCACCACAATTGTCGCTCCCGAGAGCCTTCACCGTCTCGATTCTTTCTCAATCGTTGCCTTGAACTCAGAACTTGAGTATTTCTTGCTCTTTTTCGCATGAAGATCCAACACTTTCGAGAAAAATCATCAACAAATATCATACACACTTTCAGTTTTCCGTCAAAGCTACCCAGAAAGGTCCACACACATTCCGTGTGAATTCTCTCAAGGATCGTCGTGGCACGTACCTGATTCTCGTGAAAGTTGGTCAGCGAAATTTTCCCAAGGTACATCCCTTGCACTGATCTGACTGCGCAAGAGTACCCTTAGGAAGCCCAGTAGAAATATGCTGCAATATCTTCAAAGCTCCATGGTCAAGGTGGCCCAATCTCTGGTGCCACAACTCGCCATCATCCCGACTCACCACTCCTTCTGCCTTGCCTACCATTGCTGCGCAGCCATCTACCTGCAATTCATAAAGGTTCTTAACTCAAACCCCTATCCTCTGGGTCTCACCAGTTGCCTTACTACACAGGAAATCATTTTCCTCGCTAAAGACAACATCATATCCCTTGTCTTCTAACATCGCCACAGAGATAAGATTCTTCTTCAATCCTGGAACAAGCATCACTTCCTTCAATACGAAGGGTTTACCAGACTCCCTCTGAAAGGAAATGGTACTAATACCGGTCGCACTATATCTACCCTCATCGCCCATCTCGATGTGAACTCCAAGATCTTTCTCATCTAGATCAGTAAACAAATCTCGATCTCCTGTCATGTGAAAAGATGCACCACTGTCAAGAAACCACACTGAACCCATCACACTTGAAACCAAGCATGTGATCAGCAAAAACTCCAGCTCAAACTGCGAGGCTAAGGCCTCTCCAGCTGCAAATCCGACAACCTGCTTATTTTTCTTCTTCTGTGGACAACTAGTGGCATAATTTCCATGTTGGTGACAGTGAAAGCACTTCACCTTGGACATGTCCTGCTTCTTGCCTTTCGCACCGGGTTGAGAAGATTTCTTGCTCTTCCCCTTCTTTTCTTTGGCAGCCAAAAAAAAATTCTCTTCATTAGAGTTCTTTGATGAAGACCGTCCCTGGTGTTGGGGTTCCCATGTTTTGGCCAAATTGGCAAGACCAAAAGATGAGACAACATCAGAACCACTTTTGGGCCCAAGGATCTAGCCCTCCTGGACCTGGAGAGGGATCTCTCCAAATAGAGCTAAGAATTATATATCTATGAAGCTCAAAATGAGATGTTAGGCTAGTTATGAAGCACAAGGGGTTTTAAATGACTTGGTTGGTTGGTTGCTGGGTCGATTAGGAGATCATAGGCTGAGAAGGTAATGGGAGAAAAGGAACAAAGCAGCAGGATGTTTCAGCAAGGAGGATGGGTCAAGAAAGTGCCGTCCATTGGGCTATGGAGTCATGAAAGCGAATTACTTGCATCCACTAGCCAAGGCTTCCAAAGGGCAAGTCATCTAATACTAAAGGATCTTTTAGATTAGATGGTGGGATGGGACATTGAGGAGGAAAGTGAAAGAAGGAAAGCAACCGAATTTCTGTCTATAGATCGGGTCAGAGGTCATTTAACTCCAAACCTGCTTGGACATACTCAAAGGTAACTCTCAAAGGTAGACAAAGGGGCAGCTTATAGATCAAACCAGAGGTCATTTAACTCCAGGTCTGCTTTAGCAACTCCAAGGGAAAAACAGAGATAACAAGGAAACATCCAAGCAGCAAACCCCCAATCTCATACATCAGCCAACAGGCAATAACATCCGCTGCACTGGTTAAACCCGTGAATCTACTCCTAGATAACACATGAAGCAGAAAACATCAAAGGTAGGGAGAGCAGGAAACATAGGGCACCTAACAAGGGTGAATCCTATGTTATACTTCTGTTGCCTACTAGAAGAACATGAAACAGCATGAAAATGTAATAAACAGAGTTAGAGACACATCACCAATAGTAATAGACCAGGATCCTGTGAAATGTGCTTTGATTAATTGATGCAAAACCAGTCATGTACAGTAAGCTCAATGGCTAATACAGTCCAGACTTCTCCTCCCAGCCTATTACATACAACTACTCTGCTATTCCCTCCCAATACTGTTCTAACAGTCTAATGAATCCTTCTAACAACAAGATTCCCAACAACTGAACAACAACAACCTTTACAATATGTTCTCGAGAATTCTTATAGGAGAAGAGAGGAACAGAGGTAGATAATTAATTGATTTCATTAAGACAGAATCGACGGAAGTTTCCACGCCCATACTACGTAATGGCCATCTGCAACGCTGTAGGTACTCTAAGACTGGTTCGGAGACCTCTGTCAGGTCGATTTTGACCTCTGATATGTTCCTTGGAGTCCTTTCTGGTGTCTGGAACTCTGTTTCTGCCTTCTGGAATAAATGAACTGGATGGAAAATCTGCAAGGTCCCTCCATGCTTCTTTAATGCTGCCTGACAGCCCCTTGAGAGGTTCTGTCATCGTATTAATCTTTCCTGGGCTCGAGAGGCACGGAGGACACTGTGAGAAGGTGTACTTCTAGGAGAAAAGCACTCTGCTGTTAGGTGGCGCAGTTATGGCTTGTTGGTGCGCTCTTAATCTTCGAACAGTGCCTTAAGCCTTTGATTGCAGGATTAAAACGTTAATCTTCAATTACAGGCTCGAATCCCCCTCAAATCTCGTCTCTATTGCTTCGCTGGCTGCTGGATTAGACTTTCTGTGACCTTTGCATAATGAAATAAGCTTATTACCGAGCCCGCGCAGGGGCGGAGAAATGCAGTGAAGGCGGAGAAAAGGTGGCGGAGTAGCGGAGGAGAGAATCAGCAGAAGAAATGGTTAATATCATAAAAACCCAACAATTGGCCTTGGGCGAATAACAAAGGAAATCACCAACAAACGAGGGAGCGGAGCCTTGGATGTGGGACGCAGCGGAGGCGGAGGGCGAATAGATCAGAACCATCGGATCCAGGGGAGGAAACAGACGGTCCAGATGTAATCAGAACAATCGCAATCGGAGGGGCACAAAGGGGAGACACTCACAAACTTCCGATTGCGATCGGGCGGGGAGAGCGATAGCCGTCAGATCAGCGTGGAGGATGGACGGCCCTGATTGAATCGGGAGATGGGAGGAAGGACTTGCGATTGCAATCGGAGCGGCGGGTGCGATTAGCGTTGGGCCGTCGGATCGGCGGGACAGATCAATGGTCAAGAATGGATCGAAGGGTCGCAATCGGAGCTCGGGCGAAAGAACTTGCGATTGCGATCGGAAGGGGACCAGTGATTGAGCGCTGACCGTTGATGTAGCAGGGGAAGCGGACGGCAGAGATTTAATCGGGAGACGGGAGGAAGGAATTGCGATTGCAATCGGAGCGGCGGGTGCGATTAGTGCTGGGCCGTCCGATCGCGGGAAGGATGGATGGCTGCGATGCAATCGGGAGGATGACGCGATCGGGGATCGGGGGCGCGATCAATCGGAGATCGGAGAGACGGGCTTGCGATTGATCGGGGGTTATGGCGTGAATGTTGCGATTGCGATGGGTGGGGGGCCTGCGATTAGCGCTCCACCGTCGATCTTTACGATAGATCAACGGATCAAAACACGTCGCGAGACTTTGTGTGATAAAACGATCGCATCAGGGATTTTCACTGATGCAAAGGAATTGCACCCGCCCGATGCTCCGATTGCGATAAGCACCAGGGACTTAAGCACTTGGTCCCAGCGCACGGGCACATGTGGGGAAGTGGTTAAGGGGCTGGCGAAAAGGGGCTAGGCCTTATAATAAGGTCAGAAAGTGGGTTTTTAACCCTTTTAATGGATTTTGGAGGTGAAGGAGGGGAACGATAGAGAGATAAAGGGGGAAGAAGGCCAACGAAGGTTGGGGAAATAATTTTAAGGGGATTTTGGGGGAAACTGAAGGGTAAGAAGGGAAATAGAAGGGGAAGACAAGGGGGATAAAATAGAGGCTAATTGGGTGTGAAATAAGAAGGAAAAGGGGGCTTTTGGGAATTTCTTCATAACAGAGAGGCTTTAAAAGGGGAATCAACAGGGGGGATTTCCTCAAAGGATAGAAGACACATGGAGGCTTCAAGGAGACTCTGTTTTCAGATGAAATGCATTCCTTGAAGACTCAACAATGATTTAGCCCCCTATTTTCTTGTCAAAAATTTCATAGGGGGGCTAACAGTGGCTCCACATGGGGATGGCTTCTTCTTGAAGGAGTCAAGAATTCAGAAATTGATCTCTTGGTGTAGGCCAGATGCCTGCTGCTTGAACCATCCTTTTCTTCTTTGATCTGCTGCCACAACTCATGAAGACATCATATCAGCAATAAAAATTCTCCCAAACAACTACCTACCCACACTATAGTCCTAACATTTTTTCTTTTGGGTGCATTTGGACTTGCAGACCCTTTACATCATCAATTTTTACAAACATGAAAAATAAACCTATTCTATTTCTACTCTTATTACTCCATGAGACCAGATTAGACTGTTGGTCTCATATGCTTCTCTACCTACACTACTGCTTGCTAGGATTAGACTGTCTAGCAGGTTTCTTCTCTACATTCTAAGACAGAAATTGAAACAACTAACTACGTGCTCTTAGACTGAGCTTTATTGAGCTTTCCTACCTACCCTACTCTAACTGGAATATTTACAGTCTAGCTTACAAACATCGTCTTCCAATGCAACCAGTCCTTCAAGTGATCCCATGACTGGTCCTTCTTGCTCAACTCCTTGAGCATGCTGGATAGGCAGGGCTGCTCCCACTCTTTTTGTTCAACAACAGCAGCTTTGAAAAAATTTCTTTCTGTCTGTAACATGTTGCTGAGAAAGACCTTTGATCCTTCTTCAAATGTATGCAGGAAATTTGCATAAGGATCATGAAAAGATACCTGGCTAGGAGTATCTGGCAGGCTGGCTTCAACCAGGATCTCTTCTTCTTCCACTGGCTCAAGAATGAGACTCTCTTGATAAAGAGAATCCCCTCCATCTGCTTCACTTTCTGAACTGGAGGACTCGTCATATATGGTAGTGCTGTCCTCTTGGAGCTCTGATATGTTCTGCTCTGAAGTGTTGAGCTCAATGAAGAGATCAATGCATTCTTGAGCAGGGGTGTATTTCTTTACTTCCTCTTTTTCAAGAGGATGCTCTTTGCTTTCATCCTACTCGAGAACTTCTTCTTCGCTTTCCTCCTCATCTTTTGAAAGGAAAGGTTGCTGGTTTCCAGTTCCACCGATGATTTGTGGTAAAGCAAAACGAAGATTCAAAGAATCTTCATCTGCTATTATACTATCATAGCTCTCTCCATCGGTGTCATAAATTGCCTGCATTGGCTCGTTACTCTCTGGCAGTGAAGAGGATTGATTCTCCTCCCATAAATCTACTAATAATGAACCTACTCGATCTTCTTCTGTTTGGAGAACATCATCAGAGAGATCAAAAATAGGAAAATCATGAATGTAAGTAACGCTGCCAATCGGACATACTGGGTCACCAGCAGATTTTTCTTCACTCTGATTTACATTTGAGCTTTCCAACTCTGCACAACGAAGCTCATCAGATGAATGGGCAAGGGTTTCTGATCTGTAAAAAATTTCAGAGGCTGGCTGTCTATTGATGATTTGATCTATTTCTTCCTCTGACAAAGGGGAGGATGGCCTTGTGTTCCTTTGTGCAGCAGTGCAGCAGCTCTTTGTTCCCTCTGAAGACTGGATTTGAGGTTGGATGTCAGCGTGAGCCTCAACTATAAGGGATGATAAATCAGCATCTGAGCTTTCAGGGATATCTTGAAGAACGTCCACAGTCTCTTGACTGCTTTCTTCATCAGTTGATTCATCTGCATTCTCGTGATATCTAGGATGCATATGAAACTCTTGAATGGCTGTCAACAGATCTTCAGATTGCGTATTAACCAAATCCTCATCAATGTCTAATAGGTACTGTATAATATTCGGAGATTGATCACAACAGTCCCATGATAAGGGTTGAGAGTTTCCTTTATAATTCTTGTAAAATACTTGGTGCATGTCCTTCAAAGAAAACAAACTCTGAGGTTCTAACCATTCATACCAATTCCTAGCCTTTCCTTCTAATGTTGCCATGAACATTTTCATTAGGCAGTCTTCATGCCATTCAACTTTAAATTTCCACACATGTATGTGAAACTTGACGAGATGTAGCAAGGGGTCCTCGGCGTCTTCACCCTGAAAGATAGGCAGGTTTTTTAACCAGTCCACTTCAGGCATTTTGTGTGGGAATCCAGGGATATGCTCCCTACTCATCGGGGCATATCTTCTCTGTATGCGTGGAAGCATGTTTGTAAATCAGTAAGAGGTCACTGTGTCTTCCCGACCAGTTCAGAGTCTTCTACCAGTGGAGTCATTAGGTCTTTGGATCATAGGGAGTGTGGAGTCACCAGGTGGATGAATTTGACTGTTTGGAGCAGGCTGTTGTCCACCATCAGCAATTAAAAGCCAATCTAACCAGAGATCTTGGGTCTATGAGTGCCTAAGAATGTCTGAGGTGAAATGCACTCAATATCCCCAGCGGAGTCGCCATTATGTTGGGGTTCCCATGTTTTGGCCAGATTGGCAAGACCAAAAGATGAGACAACATCAGAACCACTTTTGGGCCCAAGGATCTAGCCCTCCTGGACCCGGAGAGGGATCTCTCCAAATAGAGCTAAGAATGATATATCTATGAAGCTCAAAATGAGATGTTAGGCTAGTTATGAAGCACAAGGGGTTTTAAATGACTTGGTTGGTTGGTTTCTGGGTTGATTAGGAGATCATAGGCTGAGAAGGCAATGGGAGAAAAGGAACAAAGCAACGGGATGTTTCAGCAAGGAGGATGGGTCAAGAAAGTGTCGTCCATTGGGCTATGGAGTCATGAAAGGGAATTACTTGCATCCACTAGCCAAGGCTTCCAAAGGGCAAGTCATCTAATACTAAAGGATCTTTTAGATTAGATGGTGGGATGGGACAATGAGGAGGAAAGTGAAAGAAGGAAAGCAACCGAATTTCTGTCTATAGATCAGGTCAGAGGTCATTTAACTCCAGACCTGCTTGGACATACTCTAAGGCATCTCTCAAAGAGACAAAGGGGCTGCTTATAGATCGGACCAAAGGTCATTTAACTCCAGGTCTGCTTTAGCAACTCCAAGGGAAAAACAAAGAAAACAAGGAAACATCCAAGCAGCAAACCCCCAAGCTCATACATCAGCCAGCAGGCAATAACATCTGCTGCACTGGTTAAACCCGTGAATCTACTCTTAGATAACACATGAAGCAGAAAACATCAAAGGTAGGGAGAGCAGGAAACATAGGGCACCTAACAAGGGTGAATCCTATGTTATACTTCTGTTGCCTACCAGAAGAACATGGAACAATATGAAAATGTAATAAACAGAGTGAGAAAAACATCACCAATAGTAATAGACCAGGATCCTGTGAAATGTGCTTGATTAATGATGCAAAACCAGTTATGTACACTATAGCTCAATGGCTAATACAAATTCGTACTTCTCCTCCTCCCACCTCATCCTCCAACTACTCGCTATCCCTCCCTCGATCGTTCTAACAAACAAGAATGAATCCTAACAAAGAAATGCCTAACAACCGAACAACAACCTTACAATTCGTTCTCGTGATTTTATATGAAGAAATAGGTAGACAATTAATTGATTTCATTAAGACAATCAAATATGTTCACGCCCATACCGTTTAATGGCCATCTACAACGTAGGTACTCTAAGATCGGTTCGAGACCTCTCGCCACGATTAACGATTAATAAGAAATATCTTCGCTGCACTGTTGGCACTCGAAGTCAGCTTTCCTGATTTCATGAACTGGATGGAAAATCTGCAAGGTCCCTCCATGCTTCTTTAATGCTGCCTGACAGCCCCTTGAGAGGTTCTGTCATCGTATTAATCTTTCCTGGGCTCGAGAGGCACGGAGGACACTGTGAGAAGGTGTACTTCTAGGAGAAAAGCACTCTGCTGTTAGGTGGCGCAGTTATGGCTTGTTGGTGCGCTCTTAATCTTCGAACAGTGCCTTAAGCCTTTGATTGCAGGATTAAAACGTTAATCTTCAATTACAGGCTCGAATCCCCCTCAAATCTCGTCTCTATTGCTTCGCTGGCTGCTGGATTAGACTTTCTGTGACCTTTGCATAATGAAATAAGCTTATTACCGAGCCCGCGCAGGGGCGGAGAAATGCAGTGAAGGCGGAGAAAAGGTGGCGGAGTAGCGGAGGAGAGAATCAGCAGAAGAAATGGTTAATAGCCTAAAAACCCAACAATTGGCCTTGGGCGAATAACAAAGGAAATCACCAACAAACAAGGGAGCGGAGCCTTGGATGTGGGACCCAGCGGAGGCGGAGGGCGAATAGATCAGAGCCATCGGATCCAGGGGAGGAAACGGACGGTCCAGATGTAATCATAACAATCGCAATCGGAGGGGCACAAAGGGGAGACACTCACAAACTTCTGATTGCGATCGGGCGGGGAGAGCGATAGCCGTCAGATCAGCGTGGAGGATGGACGGCCCTGATTGAATCGGGAGATGGGAGGAAGGACTTGCGATTGCAATCGGAGCGGCGGGTGCGATTAGCGTTGGGCCGTCAGATCGGCGGGACAGATCAACGGTCAAGAATGGATCGAAGGGTCGCAATCGGAGCTCGGGCGAAAGAACTTGCGATTGCGATCGGAAGGGGACCAGCGATTGAGCGCTGACCGTTGATGTAGCAGGGGAAGCGGACGGCAGAGATTTAATCGGGAGACGGGAGGAAGGAATTGCGATTGCAATCGGAGCGGCGGGTGCGATTAGTGCTGGGCCGTCCGATCGCGGGAAGGATGGATGGCTGCGATGCAATCGGGAGGATGACGCGATCGGGGATCGGGGGCGCGATCAATCGGAGATCGGAGAGACGGGCTTGCGATTGATCGGGGGTTATGGCGTGAATGTTGCGATTGCGATGGGTGGGGGGCCTGCGATTAGCGCTCCACCGTCGATCTTTACGATAGATCAACGGATCAAAACACGTCGCGAGACTTTGTGTGATAAAACGATCGCATCAGGGATTTTCACTGATGCAAAGGAATTGCACCCGCCCGATGCTCCGATTGCGATAAGCACCAGGGACTTAAGCACTTGGTCCCAGCGCACGGGCACATGTGGGGAAGTGGTTAAGGGGCTGGCGAAAAGGGGCTAGGCCTTATAATAAGGTCAGAAAGTGGGTTTTTAACCCTTTTAATGGATTTTGGAGGTGAAGGAGGGGAACGATAGAGAGATAAAGGGGGAAGAAGGCCAACGAAGGTTGGGGAAATAATTTTAAGGGGATTTTGGGGGAAACTGAAGGGTAAGAAGGGAAATAGAAGGGGAAGACAAGGGGGATAAAATAGAGGCTAATTGGGTGTGAAATAAGAAGGAAAAGGGGGATTTTGGGCATTTCTTCATAACAGAGAGGCTTTAAAAGGGGAATCAGCAGAGGGGATTTCCTCAAAGGATAGAAGACACATGGAGGCTTCAAGGAGACTCTGTTTTCAGAGGAAATGCATTCCTTGAAAACTCAACAATGATTTAGCCCCCTATTTTCTTGTCAAAAATTTCATAGGGGGGCTAACACCTGGTACTTCGCCTTTCCTCCTCTTGCACAAGATCTGACCAAAGTTGCTCCCGTCCTGGCAATTTCTCCTGACCATTGACAAAGTCCTGATAGGAATGCCAACTCTTCAGAAGCCCAAGGAGAGACAAGCTCACCAATTCCTCATCATCAACAGTAACCCCCACACTTCTCAGCTCATCCCTGCATTGGATGAACTTCGTGAGGTACTTGGGCATACTGTTTCCTTTCTCCATTTTTATGTTTCTGAGTTTATCCTTGAGCGCCAACTTCCTCTGGTCGCTCTTGCTTTGAAATAAATATGTCAAAGCTTTCCACATAAAGAATGGAGAAGCCTTACCATGAAGGCTGGATACTATGTGATCCTTGACACCTTCCAACAGAATCCTTCGACACTTTTCTGTCTTCTTTTGCCATGCGTCAAGTACGGCAGCATCACTAGAAGTAGGCTTTGGAATTTTTGCATCTATGAACTCCTTCACCCCATTGTCATCCAGCACCACCTCCATCCTATCCTTCCATGAAATATAATTCGAGTTGCCCTCAAGGGCATACTCCAATCGCAATCTGTTGAAAGACATCTCAACTTCGACACCAAGAAAACACTACTACAAATTCGAATTCCACTAGCACAAAACTCAACCGCTTCAATGTTTTGCAATTGCTCCAATGATCAATATCGCTTCGATACCATGTAGAAAATTTGAATAACTAATATTTTATCCACCAAGATTCTCCTGATCACACACTATTTTAGCTTCATGCACAATACAAAATCTCTTCTACCATTGATCATTACATGCGGAAATAAAATCAATTGCATGCGCACATTAAAACCATAAAAATTCACACATATGAACACAGTATTTCATGGGAAAGCTTAAAGCTGAAAACCCCAACTATTTGTATATTATATTTCATAGAGATCATGTAACAATCATTGTACAAAGCTCCTCACAAGCTCTCAACACAACCTCTCATTGCTACACACTAATCAAGCTAGATCTAGCAAAACACATGCTCCAATCTCTACCACCTGATAGCCAGCCTCTATTTTGTAACCAATGTGGTAGGATGGCTCATTAAATAACTTGAACCACCTGACTTGTACTGCGCAATCCTCATGGGCTCCTCCAGTCACTGTTTGTTGCAAATATGCAACATTATAGTCACAACTGATAGTTAACCTGCTCTTTCACCTATCTTTGCACTGGTCTCCACTGAAACTGTCCATGCACTGAAGTTAACTGATGTATTCTTTAGTTGATTAATGAGTTTATAATTAGTGAATTAATTAATAATTAATTCACACCACTCTTCACTAGTGTATTAATCAGTTAGACTAAATACAACTAGTTCAACTATGTTTAGACTAGTTAAACTGAACACAACTCCATTAACTCCTCAATCAACTCTAACAAACTCTGTCACATGAGTTCTAACTGAAGTATCCATGCAATAGCTCCACATAACCCTTAGGAATAGCGTAATTCCTTCTGTCAGCTCTTGTGCCACATTTGTGCACTTAACTGAAGTGCTCCAAGAGAATAAGATAATGTTTATAGTCCAAATATTATTAAGAGCTAATAATATTTGACATATCTATTTTTAGACTGGCAATCTAAAATTAGATTCCGCCCAATATGTCTAAAAATAGAAGTCCATCTATTTTTTCCGACTTGACCAACCATCCACAAATAGCATTCTGCAACTCATAGAACATGATCCATATGTCTAAAAATAAACATAGTCTAAAAATAGACTTTGCGCCAAAAATAGCCTGCGAGCCCACTTAGTGAAGGCGACTCTTTTCACTAAGCTCATCATCTTGTTGTAATCTCAACACTCCAATGGTGTCTGCATAATGGTTATATTCAATGTATCTATCTGTTGTGATGATCAAACACCATCATGGTTTCCATCAAGTCCAAAAGGGGAGATTTTTGGCATATGTTGTCCTTGATGGAAACCTACTTGATGAAGTTGATGGTAACCTACTTGATGAAATAAGATTGTTGGCAATATGATGCAGAGTGTTTTCCTTGATGGCAACCTACTTTATAAAGTTTATGACAACCTTCTTGATGAGTTAAAGGGGAGATTGTTGGCAATGTGATACAATGTGTTGACTTTGATGGAACCTGCTTAATGAAGTTGTTCGTGATGGAAACTGACTTGATGAGTTGTTAAATGTAAATCTGATGTATCTACAGATCAGTTCAGAAGTAGCAGAAGAAAGGAATTTAGAAAGTGCCAGAATAATGATAAATAAGTTATGCTACAAAGCATACGCGGGTTTGTTAAGGTGAAGTAGTGTATGCATACGGAAAAGTACGTGCCAAGTCGCGTATGCCCTTTTGCGCTCCAAATTTAGAATACCAAGGTGTGTTATCATGGCATTGACCCATTGTATTGAGCACTGGATTATCTATTTGATCCTGTCCAGGAATACCATCGGAAGTGGTGTGGTTTTGGCTCATGGTATTGATAAAGGCTAAACCTATATAAGGAGTAAAGAATAATAGTGCAAGGTGTGCATGAGTAAGGGTTGTGAATGAATAAATCTCTATAAGGAATATCTGCATGGATGAACTCTGTTCTTGATTGATAGATCTGAATTTATGATGCACCTATGAAGAAAACGATCAAGAGGGATCTCTAGATCTGAAATGTATATGTATTTTCTAGATCTGTTTATGGAATGTTTAGATCTGAGATGAGGCGAAATACTTTTTGAAGTAAAGGATGAAATATGAGTTGTTTATCTGATCTGAAGAGCTGCACAGTCCTGAAAAGTCACAGATGTATACACAGGTTATCTTCAGTAAAAGCGCGTGTATATGCAAGTCTACTTAAGGAAAAGTACGTATGGGCAGATAGGGCTTTCTAAAGAATGCACAGAAGTATATGCGGGTAGGTCTGCATGAAAGCGCGTACATACGCAGGTTCAGTGAAGTAAAAGCGTGTATGGAATCTAGGGTTTTCTGAAGTAAGTAGAATGAAATGCCTGATCTGTTTTGTTGTTCTACTGTTATCTGTCAATGATGTATTCATACAGAACTGGGTTGTTTGAATGATTAATATGCTGCTAATTATATTAATTGAAGATCAAGTCGTTGGTTGATTGGTTGATGATTCAATGAATGAATTGATGGGGTTATAAGTTTCAGTTTGATGAATGTTGAACTTAAATGTGTGGAGTGGGTCCAGTCTGAAAATATGACGAAAAGTGGCCTACAAGTTGTGTTGTATGGAAGCTGTTGGATCCAGTATGAAAATTGATGAAGCGTGGTCCGTAATGGTGCTGAAGGTCGAAGCCTTCAGTGAGGGGATTGTAGCTCCCTTCCAGTGGTAGCTGGTAAACGAGAGCAGGGGGTAGTAGCTCCCTTCCAGGAGAGGCTAGTAAACAAGAGCAGGGGGTTGTAGCTCCCTTCCAGGAGAGGCTGGTAAACGAGAGTAGGGGGTTGTAGCTCCCTTCCAGGAGAGGCTGGTAAACGAGAGAAGGTTGTTGCCTTCTGCAGGTGGGTGCTTGCGTGCTGGTATGAGTCTACACCAGTACATGGTTGTACAATGTTTTCTCTATAATAAAATATTGAAGACTACCATTCATAGATCTGTACAACCTCTGATCCACATCCTTAGATGAGTCGTCTATGCTCAATTTGCAACCTATTACCATCAGAGTAAGGACGGTTTTTCAATCTTCCATTTTGAATTTCTTGAGCATTTCCTTGACGTAATTGGCTTGACATATAAATATCCCATTCTCTTTCTGAGATATTTGAAGCCCTAAGAAGTATGTCATCTCACCAAGTAAAGACATCTCGAACTCACTTTGCATTTTTTAGAAAATTTCTTACTTATTCGATCATCATTGCTACCAAATATTATATCATCCACATATACATCAACGATTGTTAAATTATCTTTATATATTTGTACATAAATATTACTACCAGCAGTACCTTTCTTGAACCCTTGTTGATGTAGATGTCCATCAATACAAGCATACCATGCTCTGGGAGCCTGCTTGAGACCATATAGAGTCTTCTTTAACGTGCAAACATAGTCTTCTTTTTCTGATAGTAGAAAACCTTCAGGTTGTTCGACGTAAACTTCTTCTTCTAATTCGCCATTCAGGAATGCCGACTTAACATATATTTGGTAGACTTTTATTTTTCTTGAACATGCATAGGCAAGAAACATACGGATGGCTTCCATTCTAGAAGCTGGTGCAAATGTTTCGTCGAAATCAATTCCTTCCACTTGTGCATAGCCTTTGCAAACCAATCTTGCCTTGTTTCTAGTAACCTGTCCATATTCATTCAATTTGTTCCTGAATACCCATTTAGTCCCAATGACATTTTTATCTTTTGGTCGTGGAACTAATTCCCAGGTGTTATTCTTCTCAATTTGATCCAATTCTTCATTCATAGCTGCTACCCAATGTTTATTTTGGCTGACTTCCTCAAAACTACTAGGCTCAAAGGTTGCCAGAAAATCAATGTGAGCTTGTTGTGATGAACGAAGTTGTCGACCTTCAATTATGTCACCAATGGTTTGATTTGATGGATGGTTCTTTTGAATCCATTCTTTTTTTCACTTTGGAGGAGCTTCTTGTTTTTGTTCCAGTATATCTTGATGATCATTATTTACTTCTTCATGGTTGATAGTTGCTTCTTGTTCTAGAATTTTCTCTGTGTCCTTTTCAGCCTCTGTCTTAAGTTTCAAAGATTCTATATCCTCATCATTATTCGTTAGAACACCATCTTCGTCAAATGTAACATTTATGCTCTCCACTATCTGCTTTCATCTTAGATTATAATATTTATAGGCCTTTCTTTTGCGTGAGTAACCAACAAAGATACCTTCGTCAACACGTGATTCAAACTTATCCAACTTTTGATCTTATCTTTTGATATAGCATTTTATTGCAAATATTTTGAAATATTTTACATTATTTGGTTTTCCTTTCCATAATTCATATGGGGTCTTGTTGCAATTATTTCTGAGAAGACTTCGGTTGATAATGAAAATTGTCGTATCAATTGCTTGAACCCGGAATTTTTCATCCACTTTTGAGTCCCTCAACATTGTTCTACCCATTTCATGTACGGTTCTATTCTTTCTTTTAGGAACTCCATTTTGTTGAGGCGTTCATGCTGTTGAAAATTGTTTTTTTATTCCATTTTTGTCACAATATTGCTGAAATAATTTGGAAGTTAATTCTCCACCATTATCTGATCTTAGACACTTTATTTTCAAATCAGTTTCATTTTCGACCAACTCCTTGTAGATATTAAAGCACTCAAATGCTTTTGATTTTTTCTTTAGGAAACTGACGGCTGTCATCTTGGTATAGTCATCTATCATTAGCATGAAATATAATTCTCCATCTAAGCCTTTTTTTCTCACAGGACCACATATATCAATGTGTATCAATTCCAATGGATGTGATGCAGATTGTTCTTTTGTTTTAAATTGGACTTTTGTCTGCTTGCCGTGCCGACAAGCCTCACATAGTGTGTTGGAAGGTTTTGAGATTTTCGGAATTTCTTGTACTGCTTCATTTTTCTTATCCTGACAATATTGTCAAAGTTTATGTGACCCATTCGTTTGTGCCATAACCATCTTTCATCTTCTTTAGCTAGTAGACATGATGTAGTTGCTTCATCTAGAACATATATGTCGTTTGGAGCTCAACTTGTTGTAGCCACAATTTTACCATACATGCCTTTCCTGATTTCACATTTTGTGGAGTTGAATAGCATTATGTGTCCTTGATCACACATTTTTCCAACACTGAGCAAATTGTGATTCATGTTTTCAACCAATAGAAAATTCTTGGCTAGAACATCTTTGCTTCCAAGAGTGACGATACCTAATCCTATAACATTTGAAGATCCATCATATCCAAAGGATAAGGTTCCATCCTTCTTCTCTTTCAGAGATACAAATTTTTTTCTATCTCCAGTCATATGCATTGAGCAACCGCTATCAACATACTACACATCTTTGTTGTTTTGAGCCTTGAGAGCAAGCGCACAATTATCAACCTTCTTCTTCTTCCATGTTCGTTCATTCTGTGGCTTTAAAGATTCTTCTAGGGGATTTTCAAGTCTACAGTCTCTGGCTATGTGTCCAAATTTATGACATTCGTAACATTCCATATTATTTATTAAATGTTCAAATCTATTGATGTTTCATTGAGCCCTGGGAGGTTCATATTTGAAGGATATCCTGGAATTGTATTGGTTCCTAGGGTACGTGCAACATTATACATTTTTATGACCAAATTTTCCACATGAATAACAATGGCCATGAAAAATATGTTGGTACCTGAATGGAAATCTTACTCGAGGAATCATCTTCCAAGGTTATTCTTGCGAATCTTGTCCAATTAATTCTACATGCATGTCAGATCTCATAGGTCCATTGTATTTTTTTTGTAGAAGGTCCTGCTTCTTCTTCTTTGTAACCGAGGCTAGTTCTGTCATTGTAAGATCATTGATTTTTGATGATTTTTTCCAATGCCCTTGAGTTTTTGGCATAGTTTTGGACAGTGTTTCCCTTCTTCACTTCCTTACACAGTGAGACTACTTCGGCGTCTAATGCTTCCCTTTCTTGGTTTCTTTCTTCCAACTTCTTTTGAAGTGACTCTTCAATACATTTGTGTTCTTCAACTTCAATTTTGAGACCTTGAACTTGTTCTTCAAGAGAATTGGAATGGATCTTCTTAGCCTTGAGCTTTCTTATAATCCTGATTGCCTCCTTAGAAAATTATTCTTTGGAAAACCCTTCTTCTTCGTTGTTCGATACCTCTTATTTATTGTGCTTGGCCATAAACATTACTCTCTCATTGGCTTCTTCTTCGTTGTCACTTTCTTCATCGGATGATGAGATATATTCTTTAGAGAGAAATTTCCTTTTGAATCCTTTCTTTTTGCCTTGCCTGTTGAATTTCTTAAAGCCTTTCTTTCCTTTTGAGTTTCCATCACTTCTATTCAGACATTTTGCTGCGAAATTCCCAACCTCACCACAGCTAAAACATATCAATGGAAGTTTACCTTTGAATTTTCCCTTACCAATTTTTAGTTTTCTCGTAAAGTAAGCATATTCTTCATCTGAAATACTTTCTTCATCATCTCCCTTTTCTTCACACTTGTAGGTGCAGATATTTTCCTTTGAAGGTTGTTTGTCCTTCTTGGTTTTCTTAGATGCAACGAACACAGTTTCTATATGTGAAGTACCCTCTTATTCATCAAGTCTCATTTCATATGCTACGAGAACTCCATGTAATTCCTCTTTGCTGATTTTGTCCAAATTTAAACTGTATTCTAAGACTGAAACCTTTGGGTTGATTCTCCCTGGTAACATTCTAAGAATCTTTCGTATAATAGTCTTCTCATCAACTAGCTCTCCCAATCCTTCCAGAGTGTTGGTTATTTCATCAACATGTTGGAAGTATGCATAAATGTTTCCATCTTCTTTCATTATGAGTTGCTCAAATTTTTCTCTATAGATTTGAAGCTTTGCTTCTTTGACATTTGAGTCACCTGCATATATATTATCAAGCTTGTCCCATACATTTTTGGTGGTTTTACAACCCAACACCTTATGATAAGTAGATTTAATAAGTTCACTGATAATAATTTTATTTTCTTTTGCATCATTTACCAAATTCTTCTTACCTTGTTCATCTGCGGTTGGTGTAAATCCATTTTGAACAGTGTCCCATACTTTGTAACCTTGCGCCAAGAGATAGAACTCCATTCTTCCTTTCTAGAGTGCATAATTATTCATTGAACGGAGGTACGCCAGTCTTGGTATGCTCCATGACCTCCTTCCAGTTGTTAAACTGTTATTGAAGGAACCAAAATCTGATACCAATTGTTGGAAATACTAAGAGGGGGTGAGGGGTGAATCATTATTCCTTTCAATTAGTATTATTATTATTATTTCATAGAATTATTTAATCTTCAATTATTATCAGTGTTTGTACAATGATAGCAGTAAATAAAAGGAACAAAATTGCACATAGATTTTAAGGTGGAAACCCCCTCCGAGACAAAAACCACCTGAATGATTTTCTAATAATTCTTTAATATTCAATTCCAATTGAAAATAAAGCTCCAACTTCCTAGAATCTAGAAAATCATTCTTCTCCAGCTCCCATTGGATGGATCCTCCAATGCCCGAGATTCTTCAGTATTCAAATGAACGGATGCCCCAACACCAATGAGCTATAACTCACCCTGGCACCACCCTACCACTCTGAATTTTTCACAAGCTTGAACCTATTGGTGACATCATGCACCATCCTAGCACCACCCTACCACCCTATAGAAGAATAAAAGAAGAATTGGCTCTTGTACTAGGGAAAATGGTCCACTTTACAATGATATAGAATGATGTAGAAGAAGAAGACACACTAGACCATAACCCCAACTATGACACAACCACCTAATGACGATATTAGACCTCCCGAAACTACCTCTTCAACTCTTGGTAGATATACACTTGTACAATTTTTACAATAATTATTTTACAATGACTCAATACATTGATACCTTTATAATGACTGTATGCAGTGCTACCCATGTGAAGATATTATGTGGTGAACTTATTGATGTTGTTATGCACCTTGATTGTTGATCTTGTCATGCTACACTTTCTCACTCTTCATAACATTAGATCATGAATTTATTCTTATCTTGATGAATATATAATACCTACAAAAAGTCTTTAAGGAAATACCCATGACATGATAATAACAAAACTTACCTCATCCTACAGAGCATATGTCAGTGCTAAACAAAAAAACAAATTAGAATAAAAAGAACCTAATGCAATTAAGAGATGAACATGAATATACAAAATATACTTACCTGGAGCTTACCTCTGTTGCACCTTACTTTGCTTTGTTGCCCTAGAAATTCTGGTCCTTTGCAGCCCTTGACAACACATGATCTAGCTTTTTCTTGCCTTCTAGGAGCTTGATATTGAATCTATTGTATCTCTGTTATTTCAGATCCCCAATATGTGATCTTTGGTTCTGTAGTAGTCCTCTGAGTATTCTTTCGAATGCCACAGGTATGACCCAATTTTTATTCTTCAAGGCAAAGTTATTCCCAATATCTCACAATGACCTAATTATAGACTGATTCAGTAGAGCGAAGTTGTATAGAGTGCCATGTGTCATTTTTCATCATTAGGCTCTGAAATTGATATAAAGAAAACTAAAGTCTATGAACTCTCCACCACTTTTTACAGAATTCAAATCCAATATTTAGAGAGATATTTATGACAAGTTTCCCAAGTTCACCTCTTTGAGATGAATTTCATAAGCCTACAAAAACCCTAACTTCCACAGATCATATCTCTGAAAATATTGCGCACCATGCTCTGAAAGTATTACAAGATATTCCTAAGGATTTAAGCTTTTCTTCATAAAAATTTCAGCTTCTGAAACTTCGTATAAAAAAATTTACAGCGCAAACTCCACGATGACCTATTACAAGTAGCGAAATCCCCACATGAGGAGGATATGAGGATCACAATTTATATAAATGCTTAGGTTGAGAGGGAATTCAACAAGTGAATGTGGGAAGGATTTTAGGAGCTTAAAAATTATTAATTATTTACTTTTCAATGACCCATGCCACAACCTCATGGGGTTTTAGCCCACTAAGTGGGGTTACTAACTTCAAACATGAATATCTCTCAAACCGTGATGAATTATGTGGCATGCCATATATCAACGGAAACATCTCAATAAGAAGAAACCATAAAAAAATATCCTTGAATTGTAATATAGTAATTTCGTAGGTAAAATTTCTCGTGCAAGATTAAGGTAGCCCCTAGTGCTGCTTGGGTTGACATCAATGACAACCACTGATTAATAGAGGGAATGATTGGATTATTGTTTTTTTAATGTTTTGTATGACTTGTTTCTCTCTTCAATTATTTAGCTAAGATTGCAGTGTTGTTTATCACAAGGGTGTTCCGGAGCGCGAATCCCACCTTCATCCTCGGGGGACTTCGAGTTACCACTCAGGAGAAGTTATAGATCATTATTTCCACATTTTGGCATCAGGCCAAGCTAGATATTTCTTCTATAGTGCAGTTTATGTTTAGATTTGTGCTGAGTTGAAGGGTGCAGTAGTGGAGGGTTAAGAAACCCAACTTCTGAGCTTTTTTTTCAGTGGAGGGAGCAGCCCTTCATCCGGGAGGCTTGTAAGGGAGACTCTTGAGCTTCATTTCATCATTTATCATGAGGATAAAGTACTTCTATTAGTTACAGTGCAGCTTCCTAAAGGAATTGTGTTATTTCAGTGTGCACTTGTAGTAGAGGGTTTGGAGCCCTAGTTGGGGGATCTATATTTTCAGTGAGGGGATGAGCCTCTCATTTGGAGAATATATTATAGGATTTTCCATACATTTATATATCATATTAACCACCTCCTTCCGTCTATCCATTTGTAGAGATTATTCAGCCTTAGGGCCATATTTTTATTTTCTACATTTTGTGTATTTCAGGAAACCCTTCCTGGGTTATCTTGGAAATGTGTTTGGGAGTCTATATCTCCACTCTCGGCACTTTATGAGCCATACATTAGAAGATATATATTATTTTACATTTCTAGTAGCATTTTACTTTCTAAAACTATGTTTTACTTATTCCCTGACATTCTGCTATGTAGCAGCATTTCATATTTGGCCTATGTATTCATGGGAGGCTTGTTTTCCTTGATCATTTGAGTTGTGCCCATTTTTATTGTACTTATTTTCTGCTAATATAATGAATATAATGGCTCTATATTTGTCTCCAATGTTGATGTAGTTATTTTCACTCCTATTTCCATTTTTGTGTTCAATATTGTTGCTTTCCCTGTTTGGGAATATTACATTTTTGGGGTCAGACGTTATACATGGTTGGTGTTTCTTGAGCTAGGAAAAAATATTTTGTATGTAGTTTAGCATTGTACACTTGGTTAAATATTGTAAATTTGTAATAAGTGCATGTTTAAAACAACTTATTAACAAGAATTAAATAAGGGAGGTATAGTTTAGAATTATTAAGGTCAGAGTGGGCATATCGTTGAGTAAAAACAATCATGTTGTTGCACACCCAAAAGTTAACAGAGTGCCCAGATCTATGTGGGCCCTATCGGCTCATGGCAGTGAGTATCAAGGCCTTAGGATTATTTTCACTAGTTATCATAGACAATTGATTGAGGAGCAATATTATGATAGGTGGTACTAGGTAGAGACCACAAGATGAGAGCTCTTATCATTTGATTGGTTGAGATTTATGAGTGAGATGAGTGATGTGAATGACATAATGAAGAACAAAATGATCTATGTTGAAGAGAGTTAGAAAGTATATTTTGAGTAAGTATACCAAAGTCTAGGAAGAATGAGGGTGGTCATGGAATGATGGAATGTGTGGAGTGAAAGTGTGACCAATGTTGCTAATTGATGTTGATGCTTGTCAAGTGCCAAGAGTGAAGGAAGTTGAGATGGTGACATCCACACCAATGAAACCACCATGGAATGATGATTGTAGGTTAAAGAAGAAATCATGTGTTGCATGTGCTCAAAAGAACACTTTGCATAATTTTGTCTAAAGGGTTTGGCATCGCTCAATGGTATGGGATACCAATAGGATAAGGTTAGGGTAGGTTCATGCACCTTAGAGGAAACACATATTTTAAAATGAGTAGAAAGAGAGTGGGCTATTGCCACAATGGAACAATGACATCATCACACATAGGAGAAAGTGTCTGTGGAGAAGTAGGTTGGTTGAGTTGAGTGATTATACAATTTTTTCATACCATAGACCATTCGAAACGAACTTTCCAGAGGTTTATGTTTCCACAAAGAGGAAACAAAGTAAAAAAATTGTATTTGTTGTGCTCAGGTTTGCACTATACATGGGATTATCCACTAAGTGGGGGTGGGGAGGGGTGAGTTTTCTAAATTTACACAAGGTGAGGAGATTTAGAATACATCGATGAGAGAGATAGCCACCATACCATAAGAGGTCCCACCCAACCAACTTTGGAGAGATTTGTCAAAGCCTTGGGGACACTTTTAGCATTCATGCAAGAAAGAAGGGGAAAGGACGAAGATTCATTGTGGAACATGGACAAGTTGGGTCTTCAATTCATTCAGGTGATATTAATGAAAAAGAAGGTGGTTGCAATGATAGGTACCAATGCATCCCAAAATTTCATCAATGAAAATATGATGAAGTATCTTCATTGTAACCTAGATATGGATGAGAACTCATACAAAACAGTCAATTCAAAGTTGAAACTAACCACAAGTGTAGTTTTCTCAATGTTTATATGGATAGGTGACTATATTGGTAGTATAAACCTAACAATTATCCCATTAGACAACCATTCAATGGTGTTAGGGAAGTGTAATACCCCTTCTCGATCATTGGATTGTAAATACCATGTACATGTGAAAATTAGGTTGGTGAGCCAGAACATATTAATTAGAATGATAAGCCAAGAATTAATTTTTTGGGTATTGAGCATGTGTGTATTTGTGTAAATATTTTTTGCTACTGGTGTACTTGTGTATATGAAATTATATGCCTTGAGGCTAGAAACCTGATGTCATAAATATGATTAAATGTATGCTTGTTAATAAACACATAACAATTGTAAACAAAATCATATTTAAGGAGTATGGGGGGGGGGAATATTCAATTGGAATATAAAAATAGGGATGATGTGATTTAATAATCATCAAAAATATCACATGCATATAACCAAAGTCCATTAAGTGACTTTATGGGGTGCCAAGTGTTATAAAAAAGGTCACGCACATAAAATAAAAGAGGATGGTACTATGAGGTAGGTAGTCAAAGTGGATACACAATATGGCCAAAAGAACTCTTGGAGACCCAATTATAAGAAAATATTTGTTCGTTTGAGTTGGACACCTTGGATGTGGTGGCATAGGCCAAGGGATTGCAGGTGCAGAGAAGGGTGTGTACCACTTGGGTGTTGGTTGATGGGGGATATGAGTCTGGAGGTTGGAGGGTCTTTGGCTTTGCTATGAAGGTCTTAAGGGTACCTAGTGACCTCAGAGAGAAATAGAAACTCCTAGATCCACAAGACTCTGATAACATTCTTGTATAGCTGAGTAATATGCCTTAGACGTGGTGCCACAACCCGAGGGAATGTCGGTTCAGAGAAGGGTGTGCACCACTTCGGTGTTATCTTATGTGGAACATGATATGTTAAGTTGGAGGTTATTATGGTTTGGTACCTTGGTCATTTGATGGTACTAGACGTCCACCTAGATTTGGGTTAATTGTTTCCCCATGGAGTCTATAACAGTCCCTAGTTGATTTTCCATGTAAATAAAATAAGACCAAGGTCACGAGACATGTATTCCAAGCTAAATGTTGGGAAAACATTATAGTGGGCATCACTTGTGGATTAATAATGGCTATGGAAATTGGAAAATGCATTGGCAAAGGCAAAAAGGAAATAAATTTCATTCAATTATGAAAATAAAGGAAAATGGGAGAAAAGGAAGGTGAAGAAACACAAATTTGCATGCAAAAGAAATTTGAGGAAAAATGAAGGAAAATGAAGAAAAAAGGGAGATAAATGATAAAAAGGAATCAAATAAGAAATTGCTATCCTTTTCATAGTTTTTAGTTTAGCACACTCTCATTCTCTTACACACTTAGAATATTCTTTGAGAATTCTAGCATTCACTTGGATTTGAGAAAGAGAGCAAAGGAAAGAATATCCTTTAGGTTTCTGCCCTTGCTTCTTCATGTTTCTATGATTTCAGAATTAGGGCTTTTCATTATAGATTTATAGGGTTTTTATTTCTATATATATATATATATATGACATCTAACCCACAAGACGACTTGCATAGTCGGATCCCAGTCCATGTCGGCCCTTGCATGAATTTTTAAAAAACTGAATTATTTTAATTAGTGTGCCCTGCGTAACATAGCGCATCAGTGTGTTGGCTTATCATAGCGCACTGTGCACGTACTATTTGATAAAAAATTTAAAAACAATTTTTTTTTAATCTGTGTGCCATATGTAAAATAGGGCACCAGTGCGCTATTTCATTATAGCGCACTGCGCACATACTGTTTGGAAAATTTAATTTTTTATTTTGTGTCAATCGATGCACCATGTAACATATAACGCACCGAGTCTCCTTGTTGATAGAGAGCACCATACGGTGGTCCCCTATTTGCGTGGGGAATTTATAAAAATAGGCTGCACCCCCCCCTCCACAACACCATATGCTACAAAAACTAACACTAGATGATTTTTTATTATTTTGTCTATGTTAATCGGTGCGGTGGTTAACATATAACGCATCGGTGCTCCTTGTTGACATGGAGCATCGTACGGTGTTTTATACTGTTTTAGCGGTGTGTTTATAAGAACATGACGCACCGATGTCGGTGCGTACACCATGAAAAACACACCAGTTTCTTGATATTATTTTTTTACCTAAAAAGTTGATAATTTATTTATAAAATATATTAATGAATGATATGGTACAAGTTTCATATTGATAAAGAAATGGCTGACAAGAGATCAAGTAACAAAAATATTGATAACACATCAAGAAAAGAAAAAAAGCCAAGTTCTTTGTAAATTATTTACAAAAAATATTATTTTTGAACTATAAATAAGTTTAACTAATATGTATTGTTTACTTTGTATCATGCAGAGCCACAAAATGACAAAGATCGATAAGATTATTTCTGATCTAGGACTAGAAGAGCATAAAAGCTTGATGGAAAAATTGCAAAAAGATGAATCAAGTGAATGAAAAAAATACTATCGATCCAATATGAGTTTCTTTTTTTAATTTTCATTAATAATATACTTAAAATTATTAGAAAACATGTTTCAAACAATCTATTAATTCACATTATATGTTTAATGTTCTACAGGGACCAACAACTCAGAAAAAGAATGTTGTTCTAAGAAAAGAAAAAAAATAGAACATGCAAATGAAAATGAATTGCTCCTTAGCTCATTTATAGTGGCGCTGGAGGTTAACGAAAAGGGGGAAAAATTTTACAAAAGTTTGAGGGATCTAGTGGAATGAATGTATAGACGTTTTTTCCACTTACAATACAAAAATCAATCCAATGATTCCAAGAACCAAATTTTATCTAAACTACAAGAAGAGTTTCCAGAGAATTGGGCAATGAGACATGTCAGACTTTTAATAGAAAAACGTACAACAACAAAAAAGAAGGAATGAAAAATTAATATTCCTTTAAATGTTTTTCTAGAATTATTTATAAATATATCATTTATAAATATCACTTTTGTTATATTTAATTTTCATATATCAATATAAAAATTAAATAGTTTATCGTCATGTTACATTTTTAGGAAGATTATGAAAATCTCAAAAGATGAACGAACTGATATCAGAAATATGCCAGTAGGAATGTCCAAAAAGGTGTATAAGGAGATGGTCAAAGAAATGGACAAAATTTCATCGCAGGAGGAGTCATCTCAACAACAACGTACTTCAAATGTAATATGTAATCATTGATTTTTTCGATCATTAAGTACAATAAATAAACAATTTAGCATTAAATATTAATTTTCAAATATTTTCTTGCAGAAAAGAAAAGAAAATGGAACCCATTCAGCACATAAAACACAATGATAAGGAAGAAAAGGGTTGATATCTATGTTTGTGAATAATTGTTACTTCCTTATAACAACTTAACTAGATTTCATTTTTGTATATTTTAAGTTTTTTTACAACAATCATCATTGAATGTCTTCAAACAGGTGCTAACATACAAAGAAAAACCATCAGACGAATTGATTGACATTGGGTTAAATATGGGTTGTGAGTATATGTTGGCATACCATAAATTAATTGTGGAATTTGTAAGCATCTATCCATCTTGTTTTACTCAGCTCAGTCTATAATTAATAGAACAAAAAAATCTTTTATAGTAAATATACGATTTGTTATGGGGTATAAAACTTGCAGAAAACAAAGTATGGAACTGCGCTAACAGATGAAATCTTGAAAGGTGACATGAAATTAGGTTTTGAAAGAATGTGTATAGTTCATGAGTCAATTGTTGCTATGGTACGTCATTTCTTTTCGATTTACAATGATGTATATTATTTAATATTTCAATTTTCATTATTCTCACCAATGTATATACACTCATTACAGTTTATTTTTATGTTTGTAGATGGAAAGTGAAGAAGAAAAAAACAATCAACATCGTCAACAAAACATTCCTCAAAATAACCCAAGCCATGGAAGTAGCTCGAGCAGTGACAGCAGTTCAAGCGAAGAATGATGATCATTATGTTTGGATATCAAAGCAAGGCGTTGTATCTTTTTAAATATATGTTTGTGAAATCAGACATTTTGTTTAATGTAATGGACATAGTGTCCCAATTGAAAGACAAAGGGATACCAATAACTATCCCATTTTCTATGACAAAGACTATCTTATTCTTATATATATATATATATATATATATAATATTTTTTAATTTATTATATTGCGTTCTCCATTGTCGTTGTGAAATGTAACACCACTGATTAAATTTATGGATGATTAAATATTATAATGAAGAGATGTGAAATCTGATGATATGATATAACAAATTAATCCAAACATCACATTCAAATGCACTAATAAAAATTTAATTGATATGAATATTGTTATAAGATATGTGTCATATTTTGATGAATAATGAATTTTAAAAAATCACAATCATTATGATATGATATAACAAATTAATCCAAACATCACATTCAAATGCATTAATAAAAATTGAATTAATATGAATATTGTTATAAGATATGTGTTGACTTTTGATGAATAATGAATTTTTTAAAATCACAATAATTGCACTGTCACAGGTCGATGTTTATAAAAAATACAAAATGAACACCGGTGTGTGTCAATTACTGTATACCGGTGTGTTTGTATGATACAGCGCACCGGTGCATTTCTACGACCTATGGGCATCGCACAAATACCAATACCAATTATAACTCTCGGTGTGTTTGTGTGACACTACGCACTGGCACGTTTATGTGAGACTACTCATTGGTGCATTTGTACAACCTATGGGCACCGCACAAATACCATTACGAATGAGAACAATCGGTGTGTTTATGCAATATTGCGCACCGGTGCGTTTATGTGAGACTACTCACCGATGTGTTTGTACGACCTATGGGCACCGCACAAATACCAATACGAATTAGAACAATCGGTGCATTTGTGTGATATTGCACACCGGTGTGTTTCTATAATACTATGAACTCGTGTGTTGATACGACCTATGGGCACCACACAAGTCTTGATACCAATTAGAATGGCCTGGTTCGTTGTATCACCTACAGTGCACCCGGCGTGGTTTTATACCTTTACGGCCTGGTGCATGCACCTTCGACTGCCTTGGGCTGACTGTCTAGATGACACGCACCGGTACATTGACACCTGAGTAGCACACTGATGAAAAAAACATCTGTAATAACCTTTGGCCACCCAGTTTTTTTAGTTGTGTTGAAATTCCGCTACAAGCTCCGCCAAAACCTCCATTACTGAAAATAGATGTTGTAGAAAATGTTTTTTTGAATATTTTCGCCAATTTTATAACACTAAAAACCTCCTTTATAATGTCCGCTAGAGGGTCTTTTCCTTGTAGTGAAGGGATAAAATCAAATGATTTTGGGTGCTCCACACCCATATCATGAATGGAATGTTAAGTTGGGCATATGGGCATGACAAGGGACTTGCCCAAGCATTGACCACATGAATGAGGCATTATGTTGAGTGAACAGTTCACATAGATAAGACTTGAAGAAATCCAAGGATGGCATGCATAATGATGGTATGTGACACACACATCACATGGTGTGAATGTGAATTTTTCACAACATTAAGCACACCTCATCGAGTTTATTTGGGTTGACTAGAGGAGCAAGAGGACTTGTGATGGGGTTGGCACAATGTGATCAAGTTTGGTTGGGTGCACATGGAGATGGTTGGTAAGTTCTATGGGCGTGCTTGCACAAAGGAGAAGTTGGCTAGAAACCCATCACATGGAAGTTGGGGCTTTCTTGGTTAGATGAGGTGAATGGTGGGATGTCATCCCATACCACAGAAACGACATGATTGTTCGATGGGTGTGCTCACATGAAGGAGAAGTGGGATAGAAAATCATCACATGAAATTTGTTGGTTTCCCAATTGGATGTAGTGCACAATAGGAGGTCAACCCAGACCACACTAAATGACATGATTGTTCAGTGGAACAAGCAATATGCCTACATATAAATATTGTGGTAGGAGGTTGTGACATAACAAAGAAGCAAGGCAAACTTTGCATACTGTAGAATAACACACAAAAAAATTCACAAAGGTATAATGAAGGAAGAACACTAGGAGATCATTTAGAAAGTATAGTGACGGGAGTTATGTGATAGGGAATGGGCCATGAAATTCTTTGATATAATTGAGTAGTGTGCCCCCATTGAGTGGATCTATTATATGGGAATGTGTTGAGGGGAACTCTCACATGACTTGGTGAAGGAACAAGTGTGTCAAGGGACTCTAGTGCGACTTGTGGTGGCAAAATTGTGTCGAAGTTTTTGCATGATTTGGTGAGGGGACAATTGTGTCAATTGTATCATTGTATTCTTGGGGATGGGTTGTCACCCAGTTATTGTAACATCACCGTAAAATATTCTATTGTGATTGTTAGGGCCTGGTGTTATGCAAGGTTGGTGTTGCTCGAGTTAGGAATAACTATTGTTTCTATATTTTAATGTTGTACACTTGGTTAAATGATGTGAATGTATAATAAGTACATGTTTAAAACAAATATTGACAATAAGTAAACAAGGGAGGTGTAGTCTAGGCTTAGTATGCTCGAAGTGGGCATATCGATGACTCAGAACAATTATGGCGTTGTATGCTAGAGATCGATAAAGCACACATTTATGTGCAGGTCCTTTGGGGTCATGGCAACAACCCTATTGATGTCTTGGTGGCTTCATCCAAATATAAGAGCTTCACATATGTGTCAAATGGTTTTTTTTATTTGTTATAAATATCCCTAATGTGATTTTACTTTTAATTTTTTTAATTCAAAAACTCAATCTAGAGTCAATCTAATTTCCTATATAGAAAATTGATCATAAAAGCTCTTATTAATATTTCTAAGTACTATAACTCTTTATTCTATAATTTTTCACTTTGTTATTTCTCTGGAACATCATCTAAATTAAAAAATTTATAACATATTCTAGTCTCCCTCAAACCACAAAGGCCTAAAACATACTCACTTCTTTGTAATTATATATATATTTATAATTTCTAGAAAATAAAACGGATTTCTTACTTAAAATAAATAAATAAATATTATTAAAGTTTTCAAATTATTTGTATCTTACTTTAAATTTCACTTTGTTTTCTAGCTTATATCTGGCATTATTTTTTAATTTAAATATCTATTAAACATAATAATAGAATTGTATTAAAATTTTATTAAACGATAGTGGCAATTAACTAAAGTGGTGGCAATGATTATTGGGTAAACAATGGAAATGTCTTTGTTTCTCCTTCATAATTGCAAGCTGTATTTTTGCTTGCACTCCCAAAGAATATAATTTTGGATTGTGGTAGTTCTCTTGCACTCTAGTGTCTTATTTTCTTTGGGAGTTGTCTAACGAGCCGGAGGAATTGCCCGGACGGTCAAAATTGGCCGGAATCTGGGCCAAAATTTTTTTAAAAATCTTGCAGAAACAGTGTTTGAATCCTGATTTTGACATTGGAAATGGATTCAGCACCATCAAAAACCTGTAGGACACCCAAAATATTAAACTTTGATGGTTATAACATGGATTTAGAAAAATTCCTGCCGGATTTTCTGAAAATCTTATCGGAATTTTCATGATATTCAGGGCGATTCCTCTGGCTAGTTAGACTACGGCTTTTCTTTGTGCCTTTTATTCGAAACTCCAATTCATTGAGACTATTACGGCTTGGTTTCCTTATTTCCTGTGTAAGAAAATGCACACCATCAAAGGACCTCAACAGCCAAAACAACCCCAAAATGAAAACCACATTACATGGTTTTATATGGTTATCCATGGTTTTGTTATGTGAACGGTTTTATATGGTTCTATACTCACAGATGACATAATGCTCGAAGTTTGATGAATGGAACATGTTAACTCTTTTATTTATGATGTGTTAGAATAATTGGTTTGCATCCAGTTTAAATTTTATTAATTTCAAGTTTAAATTCCCTAAAAAGTTATATAGGAAATTTTAAATAGGTTTATTAAGGAAATTAATAAAATAATAAAATAAGAGTTATGTTTATTTTTAAGAAGAGGAAGTTACTTTTTTATTATACTTTTGGTCGTATAGATTTACTTAAATGTCAAATGTAGATATTGTTTGGATGTAAAATTAAATTTTATATCTAACAAGAATCCAAGTTGCATCTTTTTGAGTAGATCCACATCAAAAAAAATGAAAATACATGAAAAAATGTGTTGAACATGTTTTTTCATGTATTTATAATTTTTTCAATGTGGATTTACCCAAAAATATGTAGAATGGGCTACGTTTTTTCATATATTTTCAAAATTTTCAATGTGGGTTTACCCAAAAGTATGTAACTTAGGTACTTGTTGGATGTGGATTTTAATTCTGCATCCAATGGGTGCGTACATTTGACATTTGAGTATAAATCTATAAGGAAAAAAAACGAAAAATACAATTCAAAAAAATAGTATTCTTCCTTTCCTTCCAAAAAAATTATCCAGTTGATAACATCATCATCTTGAATCCTATTAATTCTTTTAAAAATAAATTTTTAATAAATTTTTGTTCGAGATTCATTTTTTACCTCAAAATTCCTCTAATATAAATGTGAGAGTTAATTGTTAAATTATATTATTTTATAAGATACATTTGATTAAATCTTACACCATCTTAATAATAAAACCTAAAAAAATTAAAATAACCTATTTAAATTTACTTCATTTAAATGTTTTAAATGCAATTGGATAGTGAATAATTACATAATAGATACATTATTCCTTGTACTCTTAAAAAAACCACTCTTGTCGTACTGAACATTTCGTATTGTGATTTTATCTCTCTTGACAATGCATTGCAACACAAACAAGGGTATTAGCCTAGTTCCTGGAGCTATAAAGTTGGGGTTATTTTCAATAAAGTTTATTCATAAAATCTCATTGTTAGTTTAAGGTGGAGTTTCAATGTTGATTGAAAGTGGAGTCGTGCTTTTAGAATCCAATACCAACTTCATTTTCTTTGATGAGGACCATTTTATGTATGGCATATTAAGTATTTATATTTATTTTTTAATGTAATAGTAAAAAAAAAAAAAATATTTTTTAAATTAACAAGTTTATTTTTTATAAAACATATTTTTAAATAAAAATAGAGTTACTCCTCAATTATCCCAGCCCATCGAACACTTGGACTCTCGGCCTCTCTTCCCTGCACCTCAATCTTTCATATCATCCCACTTTCTCTCTTCCCTCTCTTCTTGGTGCCCTCCACTCCTTCATCCTCTCTTCTCTGTAATACTTCACTCTCTTCATCACCCTCCACCTCAACCTCTCACCTCTACCTATGTGCTTCACCTTCTCATCTCATCTATTCTCGCTTGCTCTTCATTACTCATATCCGCCTCACTATCTTTTCTTGCAATAGTGCATTGGACCCTTCATGTCTATCTTTAAGACCACAAAATCTTAATATTAAGACTTCATAAGGGAGTGGGAAAAACTACCACCACCATACGGAGGTGCATGGTTAAGGGAGGATGTAGGGGCGTAGAGAATAAGGAAAAGGGAGAAATTAACATGAATAAAAAGAAGATTAGGTAGGTAAAGTGATATATTGTAAAGGATTTGTTTGAATTAAATTGTAATTTCAAAATAACTTTTACAATATCAATTTTCTGAACCTTTTAAATTATCAAAATTATAATGATTTTGGATAAATTTTTAAATACATAAATAAGATTTTAGAGAAATCCATATTAGGAGGTAAAAGAATTTTGATTTCAATAAATATTAATCATCTTTTCAAAATTAATTTTATATATATATATATATATATATATATATATATATATATATATATATATATATATATATATATATAATAGTTTTGCTTTAAAATTTATTTTATTTTTACTTTTTTCTTAAAAGTAAGTATTTTTAAATTAAAACAAAAATAATTTTTGTGATGGTGTAATTTAACTAATATACTAAATGACTTTTTGCCTAGAATCTGATATACAATGTCTAGCGATATTGAGATTTTTTTTTTTTTAAATAAGAATGCACAAAAAGATTCAACACACTGAAAACCTCTAAAACATTCTATTTTTACAAATTAAATAACTTAAACTAATGATTTTTAAAAATATGTACAGATTTTGTATAAAAATTGTGTTGTTTAAAATACGAATGCACAAATAGATACAACGCACTGGAAAACCTCTAAAAAAATATATCTTTACAAATTAAATAAATTAAAGTAATGATTTTTAAAAATATGTACATATTTTAAACAAAATTAACCATAAAAATGCTCCAAAAAAAGTCATTTTGTCTATTAATTAGACTATACATTTATTAATAAAAATATATGTAAAAAATAAGTCACACAAAATATATGTTCTTGATTTGCATTTCCATGATACAATCTGTGGTGCCTTGTTCCATGCAGACTGGGTTTAAATATGTTGGTGTGAGTTGTTTTGCAATGTCGTGGGTGTCTAGCAGAAGTGGGAAGTAGGGCTGAAGGCGGTCCACATTGAATACTGGGTGCAGACCAAGGAATGGTGGAATACTGAGCTCAAAGGCATTGCTCCCTCCAGCCTTGGTGATGGTGTACAACCCATATCGAAGCAGTTGAAGATTGTGGTGGGGTCCAATGAGGCCCTCCTTCTACAAATGTAGCCACACTTTGTTGCCCACCTGGAAGTTGTGTGGCACCCGATGTTGATCATGTCGTTGCTTGTACTTAGCATGGGCTATGTACAATATGTCATGAACCTGTTGACGAATGTGTTGAATGTGCTCAATGAAGTTGTTCCCTTTGTCAGATTCAGACTAGACATGAGCCGAATCAGCCTGAGTAGCCACAAATGGCATGGATACATCAATGGGACATAGTGGATGTAACCCCAGGCCCACCTGAAAGGGGTTGTGGCCGGTTGAGTTGTGGAGAGCCCAGTTATAACTATGTTGTACATAGGGAAGGCTCTCATCCCATGTGCGTGGATGCTTTGAATTGTACATGCACATAATGTGTACAATCATCTTGTTGGCGAGCTCTGTCTTGTTTAAGGTTGCAACAAGAAACAGTGAAATTGGCATCCGGAAACATCATTCCTTGATCCTAGTAAAAAATAAGCACCTACACTAGGTGGGGCTCACACAAGCTATTTTTAGGTGATATGTCTATTTTTAGAATTTGGATCAAAGTCTATTTTTAGCAGTAATCTATTTATAGATGGTTGAGCAAATTATATGGATGGATGGGCGTCTAATTTTAGAATGCATGTGCGAAGTTGGTTCGTGGAATGCATGTCTAAAATTAGAATGCATGTCGATTTTTGTAACTAGTTGTAACTAAAGATACACTAGTGAGATATCAGTGAATTAAATATTAAATTAATTCACATGGAGTGATCTCACTTGCAACTGAAGAAATACTACGGTTAACTACATGCATGTCAGATCTAGTGGAGACCCAGTTGAGAGATAGGTGAAAGGGCCTGGTTGACTATCAGTTGTGACTATATTGGTGCATTCAATCCATCGACACACACATTGGAGATGCTTATGAGGATTGCGTAGTCAAGGTTGGCCATATAGAAATCCTTCATAGGTTCTTGACCATCAAGGATTGTGCAGTGGAGGCAGGTTATCAGGAGGCAGTAAATTGGTGCATGTGTGAACCAATTTTTGTATGACAGTGTGAGACAATTGTATATTGTACTGAGAGCTCTTGGAGTAGAGCTTTGTATGATATTGTTTCATGATCCATGATATACATAATATATGATAGTTGGGGCTTTTAGCTTTAAGCTTTCCCGGTAAAAACTTATGTGTTATGTGCTATTGATTTTTCTTCATGTGTTTGCAATTGGCGATTAAATTTCTGCAAAAGAATTAAGTAGAAGGATTATGTATTTAATAGTGGATATAATTGTTAGATCATGAGAGTCTGGTAATACATCACTGTATTGTTTAAATTTCTACATGTCTAGCCATCAGTTTGGGGATGGAAAGCTGTGGACTTGGTGAGCTTGGTGTCCAAAATTGACCAGAGGTTGGACCAAAATGTGTTGAGGAACCTGCTATCCTGTTATAATAATAATATAATTTTTTGGTGGATGGTCACACTTGATTTCAATGAGATTATACACAGGTATCTGGAATTCCTTCTTCTTGTGCTCAGTTGGAGCTCCTTTGGGGCATGGCTGTTGTCTTGTATGGGTGTGGAATTCCTGTTATGACACAGGTGGAATATGGCTCTCTCGGTTTTTTCATTTGTTGTTGTACGTATCTTTGGTTGGTAAGCTATGTCTTTTGGTTACATTTATAGTGCTCAAGACTTTCATTGTAAATTGCTTATCTTTTCTCGATTTGTTTTGCTCTCCTTCACAAGTCTACTCTAAAGGTGAAGTTGCATTTACAACCTTTGAGGTTGAGAGCAATATTACTCTAGGATATTTGTTTGGTTACTATGGTTCTTACTGTCGTTCTTTCGAGTCTCAATTGGTTTTACTGTGTTGGTAAATTTGCTAGTTATGGTCGGTCGCTTATGGATGTAAATATGATGTACCCATTTTTGTGAGCAATAGAAGTTTCTTGCTTCAATTCACAAAAAAAAAATTATGTATTCATAGAGATAACTATATGAATATAGCAAGATATTTATAAATTAAAATACTAAATTAGTAATACTAGCTAAAAATAGTAAAGAATAGCAGGCAAAAAAAAAAAAAATTATATATATATATATATATATATATATATATATACTTTTTTCATAATAAATCTTATAATCACAAGTAAAAAAAAAATTAATATGAAGAATCAAAACTAAGTTTTAAGAAACATTTAGAATTAATTCAAATCTTCATGATTATAAAATCTATTAAAAAAATCATACATAGATTTTATAGATTTTAGGAATTGTGCCTGGTAGAGTCCTTAAAAAAGTGGACAAGTGGTAATAAGTAGAATGAATATGAAAGAAACTATGTCACCCATGACTTGGAGCTTGTAGTATTGTTCTTGAATTGAAAAAATGGAGGCATTATCTCATGTGTAGGAATTCAAGGCAACAATAGACCATATTGGTTTAAAATACTTGTCTGTGCAGCCAACATTAAATTATAGATAGACTAAATGGCTATAATTTCTCAACAAATATGTTTGACATTAATCACATCAAAGAGAATAAAGTGGTTGATACATTTGGTAGGAAGGTGCATGAAATGGATGCTACAACCATTATTATTTATAATTTTTTTTAGAAAGAAAAGTTTTGGAAGTTGTCCATCAGATCAACCTTATGCATAAGATAAAGAAGACCTACAATAAGGTAATGTAAAACTGAAATCTAATAAGTATAGGCTAGAAATGGATATAATCTTTTCATACAATAACAAAGTTTATGTTCCTCATTTTTAGGATTTGAGAAATTTAGTGTTGAAGAATGCACAATGTCTCATATGTTGGAATCTAAGGTACCAACAAAAAAATTGCAACTATAAGAGGCTAGTATCTTTTTCCTAAAATGAAGAAAGATGTGGTATATTATATAGCCATGTGCATGTAATATTATAGGGTAAAGGTTGAGTACATACATCCAACATTATTTCCATAGCCATTTTCCATTATCAAATTGAAGAGGGAATTCACTACTATAGATTCCATTACCAAGCTACCGAAAATAGTAAGGCAAGATGCTTCCATCATTGTAGTGGTGGGAAAACTTAGAAAGGTTGAAAATTTTATTTCAATCGAAATAATTGATGAAGTATCCAACATTACATATATTCACATGAATGAAGTTGATCTATATTTAATTTCTAAATAATTTTCATCCATATCATTTCTTTTGGAGTGGAAAAAAAAGGAGGAACCAAATTATAAGTGTATTTTTATCGGTGGGACCCAATTTGAAGAATTGGATTTTGAAACCTTCTAGGGCCATTTTGAGACCTTAAATGATTTTTTTTTGTGGGTAAATTTTCTCCTTCTTAAGTGTATCATCCCATGATTCTATTCTACACTCAAATACCTTTCCAACGGTGTAAGAAAGACGCCAATCAAAGTTCATATGAAAAAGTTATGTTGCTTAGAAGTTGACCTATCATGTTGACCAACATAATTCGAGAGGATACCATGCCAACCCCTCTTACTCATGGAAAAATGATAACCATGTAAATACTATGAAGAATGATTTAGAAGAGTCAATTTGGTATCTCTAATTGAGAGTTTAAGAGGTCAAAATTAACCCCTAGTTGGCTATTAGGCTATGTTATAATCAAACCATTAGGAAGAAAATGGGTGCTATTCATTTCAATTGTATTTTGTTCCACAATAGACAAAAACAACTCAAGATTGGGAGTGAGAGAGAATAAAAAAGGGGGTTTAGTGTTTGTAGCAACGTATTAGGCCACAAGTCTCAGGTAACTCCATAAAGGATTCCTTATCTTTTGTACTTGTATTATTTCCATTTTAAACAAAAGAGAGAAGAGAAACATCACATTCCAGCTAGATTTTCTCCCATAAGGGTTTCCCCAAGCATATGTTTTGGTCATTGTGGTTCCTTTGTGATTGTATTTTATCGTTATCTATTTTCCTCATTTTATATCTTAGATGCATAAGCACAAAATAATAATTAATAGATGTGGGATCTAAGGAAATTAACCCTCACAGTATAGATTGTATATATTTTTATTAGATCTATTGTGACAAACCATCTAGTGGCATATCCATAATAATTTACGGATCATAAATTATTGAGCTACATGGTGTGCCTAAGGTAATGGTGTCAAGACAATATCCCAAGTTCACTTCCAATTTTTCGAAGGGGTTGTTAAAATGATATAAGAAAAATCTAAATTTAAACACAATGTATATTCTATCTTTTAATGGGAAAATAAACAGGTTCGATCGAATAATAGAAGATATGGTAAGAATTTAAGTCATAGACAATACTTCTAGGTGGGAGGACAATCTTCATTTGGTTGAGTTTTCTTATAACATTGGATAGAAAGCATCATTAAAGTCCGTTTGAAACCTTGTATGGAAGAAAATGAAACACGCTAGTGACCTAGGATAAATCATCAAATTGAGCTATTATTGGGCCAAAAATACTAAGGGAAATAGAAAAGTATATGGTAAATATTAGATATAATTTAAAGGCTATATATGATAGGAAAAAGAGCTATGCTGACAAAGGCTGAACACACAGGGAATTCAAACTGGGAGAGCATGTGCTTTTAAAAGTAAAGGCTAAAATAATCTAATTGAGATTACGAAGTTTACCAAAGTTGGAAATGAGATATTATGGGTCATTTGAAGTTTTAAAGAGGATAGGCCCAGTTGCATACATGTTTACATTTTTTGCATCTCAGAGGATTTAGAATGTGTTTCATGTGTCTTTATTGAAGTATATTTTTAATATTAACTATGTGATTGATTTGAATATGATCTAGGTGCAACGTGAAGAGGAATTTTGGGTGAAACCAATGCACATCCTAGACCAAAAAGTCAAAATTTTCAAGAACCTAGACATCAACCTTCTATCGTCCTAATATGGCATGTGGGATAACGGGGAGGACATGTTGGAGGAGTAATCGCAAAATTTTCAAAAATTGAATGTAAACTTGTATATAAGTATCCAAAGACTCCACTTTGGTTGCTAGAGTTTATGGAGCCACAAATTTGAGACTTGTAGTCCAAGCTATGTTGGATCCCTGGAAGGGAAGAGGGACAACCTAAGGGACTAAAAAATAGACAAGGGGGTACAATTTTTTGGGTTACACAAGTTGAGGGGGATGAGAGTTGTTTGTCGGAATTTCTACGAGCCAATAAATTGTAAAATTATTCAGTACTATAATATAGAATTTTGTATGTATGTACACGTACACTAGTATGTGATGTCGTCGAGGACAGTACAAAATTTAGGGGGAGAATAATGTAACATCCTAGTTGTTGATACCCAATTATTAATGTATATTTTTAAATAGATGAAAGACCACAAGCCAAACAATGTAATATGTAAACATGGTACAATGAGAATAATAAAAATAAAATGCATCATTAGTTGCAGCAAGATAAGCGCAAATTCATAGGGACTATAGTTTCACAAGAAAGGGGGATGGTCGGGTGTCTAAGGGAAATTATACATGCCCCATAAATCCCAAATTAACATTCAAAAATAAATTTTGTAATGAATCTTTTACTTTTCCTTTCTAAATATTCAAAAAACTCAATCATTGATTGCATGTAAGAGGTTTGGCAAGAATGTCACCTCACCTAGCTATTGCAAATTATGAGTTGAGTACATTTAAACTTAGGAATTGGGAGAGATTCAAACATAGATGGGATAAAATAAAATTCAAATGGAAAAAGAATCTATTTTTTTCATCTGAGTATAAGAGAGTAAAAGGGAGGGGACCGCCAATAAATTTTAGGTAGGAATTGCATGGAAAATGTTAGAAAATTATATATTATGGAGCAATGCAACACATAAAATATGTGGCAAATACAAGCACAAAAAACACATAAAATCATAGAGAAAAAGATATATGTGGTTCACGCAGTTTGGGCTACGTCCACCCCGAACAGCTAGTCCTTCCTTTCTATTATCCAACAAAAATGAAGAGACAAAACCTACAGTATATCCGCTATAATATCCTCTGTTCTCTCTCACAGTCTCTCTATCTATTTCTCACTCTAAGAATACACACATAATACATAGCCGAAATACAATACCCTCATATATACAAGGGGGTTGCCTTCTAGGGAAAAAAACCTAAACTAAACATAACTTCTACCGTCAGATCATCCGCCTATGAACGGCCCAGATTGACTAGAAATTACTATACTTTTACAAGGCAATTTTAAATATGTTTTTAGCTTCGGGGGCGCTACCCCCGAAACCCCCACTAGGGGGGGCCTCCGAAAAGCGCTGCCACCCCCCCTGGACCCCCCACGGCAACGATTAATTACGGGCGGCGTTGCCGCCCCTTTTAAGTTATAGGGGTCCAATGCTGTGATACAAAGTAAACAAGATAATCAGGCTCCACACCCAACAATCTCCCACTTGGACACTGATTGTAGCAACTCCACCGCTGCTTCATTTTCTGGAAAATGACTCCTCTTTGGACCTGGTTGTTCCTCATCTTCATCGTCATCCTTGAATACCAATTGAAACTGAGCACATTCTCAGTTTCTCCCTGGTTACAACTTTTGTTAGCATATCTGTAGGATTCTGGCTAGTGTGTATCTTTTCCAACTTCAACTCTCCATCTTCCAATACTGACCGTATGAAATGGTACTTGAGATGTATGTGTTTAGTCCTAGAATGAAATGTTGAGTTCTTTGCAAGATGAATGGCACTTTGGCTATCATTGTATAACGTGCCCATTTCATGCTTCTTACCCAATTCATCCATAAACTTTTGTAACCAAATTATTTCTTTACTAGCCTCTATAGCAGCAACATACTCTGCTTCTTTTGTTGAAAGTGCAACAACACTTTGGATTTTTGAAACCCAATTGACAGTTGTTCCACCTACAGTAAATACATATCCTGTAGTGCTCCTCCTGTTATCTCTGTCAACTGCCATATCTGCATCAACATATCCCTGTAGAGCAATGTTTGAACCACCAAAGCATAATGCTTGATTTGTGGTATCTCTCAAATATATGAGAATCCATTTTACTGCCATCCAATGTTCTTTTCCTAGATTATTCATGTACCTACTAACAACTCCCACTGCATGTGCAATATCAAGCCTTGTGCATACCATTGCATACATTAAGCTTCCAACTGTTGATGCATATGGAACTTTAGACATATAATCCATGTCTTCTTGGGTCTTTGGGCACATCTCCTTACTAAGTTTGAAATGGCTAGCAAAAGGTGTACTAACAGGTTTTGCATTGTGCATATTAAATATTTTCAACACCTTTTCTATGTACTCATTCCGAGACAGTGTTAATTTGCGATTTTTCCTGTCTCTAGTTATCCTCATACCAAGGATTTGTTTTGCAGCTCCCAAATCCTTCATTGCAAATGAATTTGCCAATTTTCTTTTGAGCACATTTATTTCCTGCATGTTAGACCCTGCAACAAGCACGTCATCTACATACAATAACAATATAATATAGCTACCATCATTTTTCCTTTTCAGATAAACACAATGATCAGAGTGACATCTAGTATAACCTTGTTCAGACATAAACTTGTCAAATTTTAGATACCACTGCCTTGGAGCCTATTTTAAGCCATAAAAGCTCTTCTTTAGCCCGCACACTAATTTTTATTTCCCTTTGAAATCATATCCTTCTGGTTGCTCCATATAGATCTCTTCCTCCAAATCTCCATGGAGAAATGTTGTCTTTACATCTAACTGTTCAAGATGTAAATCTTCTGCTGCTACAAGACTTAAAATAGTTTTGATTGAAGTCATTTTAACAACAGGAGAAAATATTTCATCAAAATCAATACCTTTCTTCTGTGCAAACCCCTTCACCACAAGTCTAGCTTTGTGCCTCTGTTTTCCTCCATCTTCTTCCTTCAGCCTGTAAACCCATTTATTCTACAATGCAGTTTTACCTGCAGGCAACCTGACTAAGTCCCAAGTCTGGTTATGCATTAAGGAGTCCATCTCTTCTTCCATGGCTAGCTCCCACTTCTTCCTGCTTTCAACCTGCATTGCTTCTTCATAACATTCAGGTTCACCAGAATCAGTCCACAATAAATAATATAATGAAGGAGAGTATCGTTCAGGGGGTCTACTTATCCTAGTAGATCTTCTAACACCACTTTCAGGTGTTTGAGGTGCCTATTGCTGTTGTGGTGGTTTTTGCTGCTGTGGTTGTTGATTATTATTATTTTCAGGCACCTTTACTTTTTCAGTTATTTCATCAAGAACCGTGTATTCCTTGCTTTCCTTTTCCCGCAACCGATTCTTATACAAGACCTTTTCATTGAATATTACATCTCTACTCCTAATTATTTTGTGATTTTCATAATCATATAAGCGATATCCAAAATCATTAACACCATATCCAATAAAGGTACATTTCTTTGATTTTGCCTCAAGCTTTGTTCTATTTTATTTATTAATATGGACAAAGGCCTCACAACCAAAAGGCTTTAAAAAAGAGTAGTTTATCTTTTTACATGTCCATGCTTCCTCTAGAATACCACCATCCAAGGAAAGGCCCTCTGTTTATTAGATAAATAGTAGTATCTACAGCGTTTGCCCAAAATTGTAAAGGCAATCCTGCATGCAATCTCATGCACCTTGCACACTCCATGATTGTTCTGTTCATTCTTTCTGACACACCATTTTCTTGTGGTGTTCTTGGAACTGTCTTTTCTCTGCGAATTCCATGCTCTGAACAGTACCTATCAAAATATTTGCTGCAATATTCACCTCCATTGTCTGATCTGAAAATCTTCAACTTCTTTCCTGTCTCAATCTCAACCAAATCTTTCCATTTCTTGAAAGTATCAAATACATCAAATTTATTCTGAATACAATAAATCCATGTTTTTCTAGTTGCATAATCAATAAAAGAAACATAATAACGAGAGCCACCGAGATATGATACCTGAGAAGGTCCCCATACATCTGTATGCACAAGCTCCAATTTTTCGCTCTTCTTTTCTTTCCCAACTCTAAGAAATCTGACTCTCTTTTGTTTTCCATAAATGCGATTTTCACATAAATCCGAATCAACATTCTTCAAACCTGGTGTTGTGGCCAACAACAACCCCCCTTTTTATTAGTAATCATACTAAATAAATGGGGACCCTTAGTTAAAAGATCCAAAAAAATCAATTAGTATTTGTTTCCCTTTTCAAATAAAACTTTCTATCATAACTTAGGGAAATTCCGTAGAAAATCCTTAAGAAACACTTAAGTTTATGATAAATTACAATAAAACCTTTCTTTGAGCGAAATAGCGCATCCATCGCAAATGATAGATATCTTTTGTAAAACTGAATCTTTTAAACTACGATTTTGCGATATTGCGATAACGCGATCCCAAAAAGCCTATACATTAAAATACTGGTCGCAAATCGCATATCGCAGAAAAATGTTAAATGAATACTTTTTATATGTGATATTTGCGATTTGCGATTTGCGATATTTGCGATTTGCGATTTGCGATATGCGATATTTGAGAAAATTGCGATTTGCGATTTGCGATATTTGCGATTTGCGATATTGCGATATCGCGCAACAAATCGCAGATCGCAATATCGCAGATTCTTAAAAGCTCGTTGTCCAATGTAAATCTTTTCATAAATCAATATCCGTTATGTGCTTTAAATGATTGAATTAATGAATGGATTGTCAAATATCAATAAAAAGGATTTTGTTTTGATTGAAAGGTTGCTTCCGTTAGAATAATATATTTCATCCGCCGTTTGCATTTAAAACTATCTCATCACCCTTCTCACGTCATTACTCTCAGTTAACTCGTAAAACCGCAGGCGCGAAGGAGTAGAAGACTATACAAAGCGTTCACAGAGCATTATGGGTAAGAAGGAGAAGATTTCAAATTCTGAAAACAAAGAAATGGCTTCACTGTATGCGGATACTGCTTGCAATAAGGATGCCGATATCACCACCTGGGAAGGAATGTATAATTTGCTCGAAGAAGAAAATCCCAGGGTAATGCAAATCGCGGCTACTGCAGACTCAAGTAATTCATCTGAGGCAACCCTTAAAGACCTGGCTTGTTCATTTCTGCACCGGATAGCAGCAAGACCAAGAATTCTTCCGTATTCAGACATGGTAAAATGGGTGTTGGACAGCACCGATATTTCAGGCAGGCAATTTAGAACTCTGGATCAAGAGCTCATCGGGTCGTTCACTACGGAAAATTTGAGGCTGATGTATCATTTGCTGGAACATCAGGCGACTTATAATAAACAAATTATGGAGAATTTTGCCAAAGAACATGCAAATTTGGCGAAATGCATGCAGGAATGGACCAAAAGAGATGAACCATTAAAGAAAAACAAACACGGTATATACAGTACTGGTTCACTTACCTCTCCATATTGTTTTGTTGCTGCTATGTTATGCAGGCTTTTTGGAAAGCCTGACATAAACATGATCTTGCCTGAATGGCTCCCTTTGTTGAATGCTGCTGTTAACGCTACAATTGTAGACTGGGCCGAAATCTTGTCTGATAATTTGGCCACTGCTATTTTCCATTACCGGTCTAAACAAATTGTTTCTTAGAGGATTTATCCTCCTTTTTATCTATCAGCTTATGTTATGGATGCTATCTGCTTTGTTTCTAAATTCCCTTTGATGGGTTGGCAATGGACGATTCAAGATCCTTTGCCTATTCATGTGTATCACAAGGAATTATGGGAATCCAAGTTTATTCCTCATTTTTACAAGATTTGCCACGGCATAATGTTGCCTCTGCACAAAACATTGTATAATAAAGATGCTCCAAGGTTTTCCCCGGAAGCACAAGTCGACATTCTCCCTGTCGCACGATGGTTTGGGGAAGAGTGGTTTACCTATGTGAGGGTTTTTGGAAGCTCTGCTTCTCCTCATGTTTTACCCTGATATGTTTCTGATAAAATTATAGCTCGGGAAATTGCATACCAAACCTATGGTGAAGGAGGTTTGACAAAGGAATTAAGGGATAAGAAGAAGGCCATTTGGCCACAATTTCCCGTAGCTTGTGGGACATTTTCATTATTTGATGTTGAACATGCGTTCAAGGAAGTAAGAAATATTACATGCTTACAATTGTTTAAATTTTCAAAAGGTTATTTGACCCTAATGAAGTTGCTAAAAATTTCACCTCTGTAATCAAAGTAAGGATATTTTCCGGAGAAGAGGACCATTTCGATGATATATTCCTAGAAAAATCCACACTGAAAGAAATTCTACATTTAGCACAGATGCAGTTATCTCCAGAACAATTTCAAGAATTTAAAGTTTACAGAGAAAGAAGACTAACTACTATCCCTTTGGAAAATTTGCGTTTGGAACCCGCAAGGGAACCAACTCCTAGTGTCAGTCTCAACGGCAGTTCAGGTACAGATAAGTCTAAGTCAAAATCTGAAAGAGAGACTTTTGAACTTTCTGATAAGTCCAATGAAGAGCAGGATAGAAATGAAGAATTAGTGAAAGATACTGCTCAATCGAAAGAGCTTTCACAACAACAAATTTTGACTTCTCAGCAGATAAATCCTCCTCCTACCAATGTACAGCAACAGTCAGTCACAATTGAATTAGACAAAGAATGGGAAAGCTTTAATCAATTGCTTAATGTGGAAGGACAGAATATAGAGACCCCTGTACAAACAACAAAAGTTTTGAGCACAGGAATAAGTGGCACAGTCACAGAAACTGAGCACATACCTATCACTCCCTCGTCTGAAATTTTACTTAATGTAGAGGATATTCCTCCTCTAGATGTATTCTATAGCCCGAAGTATAAAGAAGTAGTGAAGAAGCAAAGGAAAAAGAGAAAATTAGAAGGTGCAATTGCTACTGAAGCAGAACAATTAGATGTCTTGTGGAAGGATCCTACCACGAAGCCTACTGATAATCTTGCTAAGTTATCTCAAATTACAGGGACTTATGCTTCTGCAACTATTGACAAAGCATTTGAGATACAGCGCTTATTAAATGAAAGAGAAGAACAGATACAAGTTCTGCAACAGCAATTGCAACAGGTACAGGCCAATAATGAAGCACAGATGAAACTTGAAAAGTTACAGCAACAACTTCAAGAAATGAAAATTGGATATCAAAAAAGTCTGGCTGATAAAGAGAAACAAATACAGATTATCCAAGATCAGCACAAAGATGATCCTAAGCTTCCAGAGTTTGTTTCAGAAACTATTTCTTTAAACAATCAACTACTGCAACAAGAAGAATTATTATGCCAAAAAATCTTGCAATGGAATTCTTTTTGTCAAGAAAGTGATAAGATCACTAATCATGTCGTAGATTTACGAAATGATTATGATTTAATTAATGAAAAAGTTACTGATTATTTGGTATGGCAAAAAACAGAGGAAGGAAGAAAAGCTGGTGCACCAATTATTAATGAAAACCATAAAGAAATACTTTTCAATTACTGGGATGCACAAATCAAAAGGGAAGAGAAAGCAGCAGAAGAATCAGCTACAGCAGCAAGCAGTCTTACTGATTGTGTAAACAAGAGTTTGCACAAAGTAAATTTGCTTTCAGAAAATGTTCCGAGATATCTTCCACAGGCGCATCAATTGCAAACAAAATGGAGACAAAAGGCAGAAGAAAAATAAAAATCAATCCAAGGGTTGACAAGATTAAACTGGGATTTTTACTGGACATACCTAGTGAAACCACACAGTCAATGCAGTGCGCTTAATTGTATCATTAATTCTGCTGAGAAGATTGCGCGTACACTTGTCGATTCTATCTTTTCAGGACAGTTGAAATCTGAAGTCAGTCAACCACATCTTCTCAAAACAATGCTAGATGCCTGCAAGTTTAAAGATCAAGTTGATAAGTAGTTACTTAATAGTCTTTATTTTTAGATTTAGTTTTAGTTTTACTGTATTTTTGCCTAGGAAAAGGACGGTCATTTAAACCGAATCCTTAATTTTTGTAATAAACTATTTTTAGATTTAGCTAGTAGTATTTAAACCCTTCTCATGCATTTAGAGAAGGATCCTGAATTATTATATTTTTGACTTGGAGATTACATTTCTGTACTCCACTGACTTTTATATTTTATAAAGGATCACATCTGGTGATTTTATGCATAATTATCTTTAAGTGTTGCATTTTTGTACCTTGGATTTGATTTTGTAGCAGAATTACCGGATTAGAGTATCAGATTTCATTTGAAAGCTTTCAATATGAATAAGGTATTTCTATCTGTTCATTATTGATTTCTTTTGTCTTATGATATTCGCTTTAAAATTTGCTATCATTTATATATATTTTGTTTTTCACAACATTTCTTTATATATCATTTTTTAGTATAATTGAAATGTTATCTTTCATAAAGTGTATATAGATGATATACAATGATGAATGTAATATGCTAATATAACTCTGTTTAATTTCTTAAACAGAGTTATCTTTATTTTTTACTACACAATTTCAATTAAGCTTTAATACATTTTTATGATTATTGTTAAATTGGAATAATTTTAAGTTGTATTCACATATGATTGCTCGGGTTAGTTTTAGAATTTCTTTATCAGTATTTAGTTTAAATTAGATAGTTTTATTTCAGTCAATTTAGTCCCATTTTCACTCATCCAAATCAACCCATCACCAACCCATTAGTTATAAGGAAACTGGTCCTTTCAATCCAGTCGGAGCCACCATACCAAACGGATAAGGAGCTGTCCTAAGGTCCTGACCGGGTGGTTTTCCCCAATGTTTGAAGCAGAGATTTTCTAGGCTTCAACATTTTTGGCGCTAGAAGGAGGGCCTGAGCTATGAATGGAAAGTAAATCTTTATCCACAAGCCATTCTGAGAGCAAAACACCCTCATTAACTTCTTCAATTTCTTCTGAATTACAAAATCCTGGAGAAGGAATTGAAAAGAATATTCAGACACCCACTACCAAAATCTCAAAACAATCAGACAATCAAAATCCTGAGTCTCCTGAAGTACAAGATTTAATTCATAAATTGAAAGGATTCTCATTATCTCTAGAAGAGTCTGAAATATTTGAAGGTAGTGTAAGCTCAAAATTTGTTCCTTCAAAACCTCTTACTAGGCTTCAAAGTGAAAAACTTGGTATTTCTTCGAAAGAATTCCCTTTACCTAGTAGAGTCAAGACAAGAAGAACTCAATCGGAATCAGAAAGTGATATAAGTTTTTCATCTCATATTCAATCACCTGTTTCCAAAACCCCAACTCAACAAAGTGCAGTTGTTTCCACATCATCTACTCAATCATCATCAATCTCAACATCATCTATTCCAACAACTTTTGTTCCGACACCACCAGTCTCTACTACTCCTTCAACAGTTGTTACAATAATGGCACAGAGACCAAGGGCTGTCAACATGCCTGCACCTTTACATGATTTACCTGAAAATCCTGGAAAATGGCTTCCAAAGTTCAGTCCAGAGCTTAACATTCAAGCTAAAGAACACATCAATAACTTTATGCTGGCTGTAAATTTGAATGGAGTCGTAGAAGAAGATGTTGTAGTCAGACTATTCCCTTATACTCTTCAAGGGGCAGCAGGATCTTGGTACTTTTCATTACCTTCAGGATCCATAACAAGTTGGGCCATTTTTGCAGATCATTTTTTAACCAAATTTGGAGATGACAGATCAATAGCTACTTTAATCAACGATCTCTCAAATTTGAAGACAGAACCTAAGGAGCCCATTAAATATTTCAACGCTAGATTCAACAAACTCTTGAACAAAATCCACACAGATTCAAGGCCTAGTGAACAAGTCAGAAGTGAATGGTACATAACTGCTTTGCCCTCAAACATAGCAATTTTTGTAGATAGAGCCGCAAAACCTACGTTAGCCGAGAATATGAAAGAGGCTATTGCAGTAGAGAAACGAATTATTTCTCTAGAAAAGAAAAATGCTATTGAGGAAAGGAAATCCAAAAAATTCAGCTTCAAAGATGATTCGAGGAAAAAGGACAAAGACCCATACGACATGGAAGGTTTACAGAAAGTTCTTAAAACCATGTCAAATGAAATGGTTGAAATAAAAAAACAAGTAGCTGAAACTTCTACCAAAAAACCATTCCGAAATTTCAAAAGAAATCAACTTGAATCTAAACCTCCCAATTCAATCTCTAATGCAGAATCATAAGAGGAAGAAGAAGAAGATACTCCTCCAGTATCAGAGGAGGAAGATGAGAATGAAGAAATAGCTGAATTGCATGGAATGTGGGATTTTATTCTTCCTAATTCTGATAGTGAGGTAGAACAAGAAGCTATGCCTGTAAGTACCAGGAGTAAATCTACATCGGAACCTGTACAAACAGTTCCTAAAAAGAAAATTACAACTCCAAATACCAAAGACAAATCCCCTGCAAAGAAAACTTCTCCGTTACCTACTCAAAATCAGCCATCTTCTTCTAATCCTCCTACATCGACAACAAAGACTTTAGTGGTGTCAGATCCTATGGAGTATAACATTGTTGAAGACATGAAAAATATTAAAGCCAACATTTCCTTACATGAACTCAGCAAACTAAAACACCAGTAGAAGTTGCTATTAAAAGAATTAAATGCTACACCAATTGCTCCTTTACCAAGTGGTGTAGTTGCAAAAGCAGCTAAAGGAACTGGTAAGCCACCAGACAAAGTAGATGCTACTGATACTGTCCTCATTGGAGAAAGATCAAATTCTCAGACTCCTCATTTTCTTTTGACTTATGAAATTTACAATAAAAATATGCATAATTGTCTAATCGATTCTGGAGCATCCTCTAATATAATGCCTACTTCTGTTTGTGCCAAATTGAATATTGAACCACAGAAATCGGCAGTTCATATTATTCAATTGGATCGCTCTAAAGTTCAAGTTGTAGGAGAAATCAATTCAGTTACTATCAGACTAGCTTCCGATCCTAAGATTGTCCAAAGAATTGATATTTTGATTGCAGATATTCTTGAATTCTATGGATTAGTCTTAAGCAGAGACTGGTCTGTGAAACTTAATGGTTATATCGCAACTGATTATTCACATATGTGGCTTCCCTATAAAGGAAAACCAAATCAAATCAAAGTTGAACGAGAAAAACATATGATGCACACTGTCACTGAATTTGAACAATCTAATGAGCCTGTGGCATTCAACAACAATATTCTTGGAGGTTATTCTGCTGATTCATTTCTTGGAAACTTCAAAGCACCACAATCCAGACGGAGAGAAAACCATGCTATCATGTAGGTTATAATTTGAGTGCACAAACAATACTACAGAATATGAAGCCTTGATTCAAGGAATTTATAAAGCTATAGGGTTAGATGTTAAATACTTGAAAGTATTTGGTGATTCCGAAATTGTCATAAAACAAGTTAGGAATACTATCCATTGCCTTTCAGGACATCTTAAACACTATCAAACCCTAGTGCAAGATCTTACTACTCATTTTTTAGCATTCAATATTTCTCCTATTCCTAGGAATCAAAATACATCAGCTGACTTGTTAGCTAATGTTGCATCCAAACTCCTTCCTGCTGAAGATTGCAGTCCTGATAGATTTTCAGTGGAATTTATTTTTCGTCCATCTGTCCCAGATAATGTCACAAATTGGAAAGTATTCTATCATGATCAAGATATTTTAAATTTCATGACTTCAGAGAAATCATATGATGAACAAATTATTGATGAGGATGATCATGATTTACAAATTGCCTCAAAAGGTAATGAAAATCCCATTCCAAAATCTGTTGTTAAATTAGAGGACTTATATGATATTAAAGACAGATTCAAGAAAGTTACTAATGCTAAACTTCAAAGTTTCACTTTGAAGTTTGAATTAGTAAATCTTGGTTCTGACTCTAATCCTCAAAATGTTAATTTAGGACTCAATTTAACTCCAGAGGAAAGGAATGCTTTCATTAAACTTCTGAACAAATATAAAATTGTTTTTGCTTGGAATTATGATGATTTAAAATGATGATAATGCAAGCATCTGAACAATACAATTCATGTTTCTATATTAAACTGCTCAAATGGTAAGTTAAGAAATATTCATCCAAATTTTATTATCACCCACCCAACTTAAAATTTTAAAAGCCAGTAAATCATTTTTTCCGTAAGGCACTTAAATTGGGTTTCCAATATAAAATTCTATGTAAAGAAGAACGACATTGAAGAATCGTATTTACTTTAGAAATTTAAAACAAAGCGTGTTAAAAGATAATTCTCTCATTTCTAACCACAGAGTGAACAAGAGAGATTTCAAAAAGGAAATGTCTCCGAACTCATGTCCTTTCGATGGATTTTCAGCTATAATCAAGTTTTAGTTCATCCAGATGAGATATTGAAAAACAACTTTCTAACCAAATGGGGAACTTACGTTTACTTTAAAATGCCTTTTGGTCTAATAAATGCAGGAGTAAACTTTCCAAAGAGCCATGGATATAGCATTTAAAGGTCTAATCAATAGATCAATTTTTATTTATCTTGATGACATAACGGTATTTTCAAAAAAGAGAGCCAATCATCTACATGATCTAAAGAAAATATTTGAAAGATGTAGAAGGCTTGGTATTTCATTAAATCCAAAGAAATCTTTCTTTGCTGATGAAGAAAATCCTTAGGATTTGTTGTGTCAAAAGATGGTACATATATTGATCCAGATATAGCAGGTGAAATTTCCAATATTTCTTTACCTCATAACAAAAATCCATGCAATCATTTCGGGGACAGATCAATTTTAAAAAGATCTGTCTCTCGATTTTTCTCAAATTCACGCATCAGTGAAAATATGATCAAGAAGAATTCAGTATTCAAATAGGGGCATAAAGAGAAAGAAGCCTTTGGAGCCATCAAACAAGCGATCATTAATGCACCATCATTGAATACCCCTGATTTTTCTAAAGATTTTATTTTGTATACTTTGGCCACCGAAACATCTTATGCTGTTGTTTTAACACAGCTCAATGATCAGAAAATTGAAGCACCAATTTCTTTCTTTAGCTCAATTCCATGAGCCGTAGCGCTAATTATTCCAATGTTGGCAAATGTTCTGCTGTAGTTAACCAATCAAACATTTCAGACCTTTTCTCTTGAAAACTCATACAAAAATCATTGTCCCATTCTCTACAGTGAGGCAATTATTAATTCAGAGAGAAGTAGGAGAAAAACGAGCTAACTGGGTAACAGCTTTGCAATAATATGATGTTGATATTAAACCAGCTAAAATTGTTAGAGGACAAGGTTTTTGTAGATTATTGGCAGGAGCCCATAACATACCAGAAAATCAAGATTCAAATCAAGATATTCAAGTAAGTCAGATAAGTGTTACAGATTCTGAATCTCAGTATGCTGATCTCATCTATTACTTGAAAAATGGGTATGCTCCTTCTAATCTCAGTTATAAGAGAAAACATGCTTTAAGGTTAAAGGCTATTAAATATGAGATCATTGATAATGTGTTATTCAGAAAGAATTATGATTCAATCTTATTAAGATGTCTTGAAAAGACTGAAGCTGAAAAGGTGTTGCAGGAATTGCATGATGGACCAGCAGGAGGTCATTTTGGAGGTGATACCACAGCTCACAAAATAATTCATGCTGGTTATTACTGGCCTACCATTTTTAAAGATACGCATGATTATGTAAGGAAGTGAAAAGTTTGTCAAACTACTAGTGGAAGACAAAAGAAACCAGCTTTTCCTTTGCAACCGGTAAATATTGAGCAACCATTTGAACAATGGGGGCTTGACATTATTAGTGAGATAGTACCTCATTCTTCCAAACAGCACAAATACATCCCTACAGCAACAGATTACTTTACAAAATGGGTAGAAGCAATCCCTTTGAAGGTAGGCAATTCTAATACAATTATTGATTTCATAGATCAATTCATCATAACCAGGTTTGGTGTACCTAACGCTCTTGTCTTTGATAATGCATCTTATTTTTCTAGAAAGAGTATAATGGAATTTGCAGTCAAAAGAGGTTGTAAATTGAAATGTTCAGCAAATTATTATCCACAAGGTAATGGTTTGGCTGAATTCACTAACAAAAATCTTATCAAAATCATTAAAAGGACCATTGATCAAAATCAAAAGAATTGGCACAAGTCTTTAATCTTTGCATTATGGGCTGATCGTATCACTGAAAAAGCTTCAATAGGAACTTCACCTTTCAATTTAGTTTATGGAAAAGAAGATGTGATACCATCAAATTTAGCTCTTCCATCATTAGCCCTAGTGAAATTTATTGAAGAAAATCCTTCTTCATCCATTCAATTGAGGTATGATCAAATCCTTAAACTTGAAGAAGATAGAGATAAAGCAAAAATTATTCATGAAAAACATCAACAACTTGTAAAATCTTCTTTTGATGCAAGTTCTACTGGCTTAAAAATTTTGTCAATTGGTGATCTTGTTCTGAAATGGGATAAAGCACACGAAGAAAAAGGTAAACATACCAAGTTTTAGAAAATGTGGCTTGGACCATTTCAGATCGTTGAAAAGATAGGCTCAAATACATTCATACTCCAAGATCTAACAGGTAAGAGAGAATCTCTTCGTGTAAATGGGCTTATCCTGAAGAAATTCTTTTCATAAGGAGGTAACCCCTTCTTAAATTGTACATATTCCTTTCTGCAAAGTTTTTAATTGTTTTCGCAAATAAAGGTTGTTAATAAGTCTCTAATTGACTGTTTACTATTTAGAAAAATTTCTTAAGGAAAAATATTATAAATATTTATTTTGTGTAAATAAGAATTTTTAAAGAGATGATCACAGTTTTTGGATAGTTTAAAATAAGATGTTAAACTTTGAAATATTATTCCAATCATTTGCATGATATTTTGAAAACTTGAGGAGAATGTAAATCATTATAAGTTTATTAAGCAGAGAAAGGTTATCTATAAAAGTAAAGATTTTTCAAAGTCTTGGTACTCAAAAAACTCTATAAATTGTCATCCATTGACTCTTAAGGATAAAACTATTTCACCCCATCCATTTAAGTTGTGATTTTTTAGAATGTAATTCTAAGAAATTTTATGAAAATTTAAGAGATAAGAGGTCTCATTATGAGCCGACTTACCATGTTCATAAGAAGTAATCAAACTGACATTACCAACACTGCATATCAAAACAGGGTAATGGCTTATAAATATAAGAAAAGGGGTTTCATCACGAGCCAGCTTGTTCAGTTTAATTACAACTAGTGAATGGAATTGTTATTAACTGGCTACCAAACCAGAACAATGGCTCTTAAAAATAAAAAAAATAAGTAAAAGACAAAAACATGAGATAATATGTCTTATGAATTTATCTTTTAAAAAGTCATAATTTTAGTTGGATGGGACAATGAATGGTTAATGGTTTAAAGGTAACCCTGTCGAGACTATGAACGTTTGCAGGCAGCAGAGGCAATACCTATGACAATAGAGTATATTATAAAACCAAACTTGGAGAAATCCACTTACTTCATTATTAACATCGATCAAAGCTTGAGATAACCCAAAAGTGTTTTTGTTCTTAAGGAATTAGAAAGAAATTGTGAATGATTTTTATTTCTTTTTCATAGTTAGATTTTATTTGAAATATCCTAAGATAGTTTTCATTATCTTTAAAAATCTTTACTTACTAGAAATATAGTATTCATTTTATTTTTTCAGAGATAACTGTTTCTTTCAGTGAATCGCCAATTGTTGTGGCCAGCAACAACCCCCCTTTTTATTAGTAATCATACTAAATAAATGGGGACCCTTAGTTAAAAAATCCAAAAAAATCAATTAGTATTTGTTTCCCTTTTCAAATAAAACTTTCTATCATAACTTAGGAAAATTCCGTAGAAAATCCTTAAGAAACACTTAAGTTTATGATAAATTACAATAAAACCTTTCTTTGAGCGAAATAGCGCATCCATCACAAATGATAGATATCTTTTGTAAAACTGAATATTTTAAACCGCGATTTTGCGATATTGCGATAACGCGATCCCAAAAAGCCTATACATTAAAATACTGGTCGCAAATTGCATATTGCAAAAAAATGTTAAATGAATACTTTTTATATGTGATATTTGCGATTTGTGATTTTCGATTTGCGATATTTGCGATTTGCGATATGCGATATTTGAGAAAATTGCGATTTGCGATTTGCAATATTTGGGATTTGCGATTTTGCGATTTGCGATTTGCGATATTGCGATATTGCGATATCACGCAGCAAATCGCAGATCGCAATATCACAGATTCTTAAAAGCTCGTTGTCCAATGTAAATCTTTTCATAAATCAATATCCATTATGTACTTTAAATGATTGAATTAATGAATGGATTGTCAAATATCAATAAAAAGGATTTTGTTTTGATTGAAAGGTTGTTTCTGTTAGAATAATATATTTCATCCGCCGTTTGCATTTAAAACTATCTCATCACCCTTCTCACGTCATTACTCTCAGTTAACTCGTAAAACCGCAGGCACGAAAGAGCAGAAGACTATATAAGGCGTTCACAGAGCATTATGGGTAATAAGGAGAAGATTTCAAATTCTAAAAACAAAGAAATGGCTTCATTGTATGCGAATACTGCTTGCAATAAGGATGGCGGTATCACCACCTGGGAAGGAATGTATAATTTGCTCGAAGAAGAAAATCCCAGGGTAATGCAAGTCACGGCTACTGCAGGCTCAAGTAATTCATCTGAGGCAACCCTTAAAGACCTGGCTTGTTCATTTCTGCACCGGATAGCGGCAAGACCAAGAATTCTTCCGTATTCAGACATGGTAAAATGGGTGTTGGACAGCACCGATATTTCAAACAGGCAATTTAGAACTCTAGATCAAGAGCTCATCGATTCGTTCACTACGGAATATTTGAGGCTGATGTATCATTTGCCGGAACCTCAAGCGACTTATAATAAACAATTTATGGATAATGTTGCCAAAGCACATGCAAATTTGGCGGAATGCATGCAGGAATGGAGCAAAAGAGCTGAACCATTGAAGAATAACAAACACGGTATTGTTTTGCTGCTGCTATGTTATGCAGGCTTTTTGGAAAGCCTGACATAAACATGATCTTGCATGAATGGCTCCCTTTGTTGAATGCTGTTGTTAACGCTACAATTGTAGACTGGGCCAAAATCTTGTCTGATAATTTGGCCACTGCTATTTTTCATTACCGGTCTAAAAGAATTGTTTCTCAGAGGATTTATCCTCCTTTTTATCTATCTGCTTATGTTATGGACGCTATCTGCTTTGTTTCTAAATTCCCTTTGATGGGTTGGCAATGGACGATTCAAGATCCTTTGCCTATCATGTGTATCACAAGGAATTGTGGGAATCCAAGTTTATTCCTCATTTTTACAAGATTTTCCACGGCATAATGTTGCCTCTGCACAAAACATTGTATAATAAAGATGCTCCAAGGTTTTCCCCGGAAGCACAAGTCGACATTCTCCCTGTCGCACGATGGTTTGGGGAAGAGTGGTTTACCTATGTAAGAGTTTTTGGAAGCTCTACTTCCCCTCATTTTTTACCCTTATATGTTTCTGATAAAACTATAGCTCGGGAAATTGCATACCAAACCTGTGGTGAAGGAGGTTTGACAAAGGAATTAAAGGATAAGAAGAAGGCCATTCTGCCACAATTTCCCGTAGCTTGTGGAACATTTTCATTATTTGATGTTGGACATGCATTTAAGGAAGTAAGAAGTATTACATGCTTACAATTGTTTAAATTTGCAAAAAGGTTATTCGACCCTAATGAAGTTGCTAAAAATTTCACCACTGCAATCAAAGTAAGGATATTTTCCGAAGAAGAGGACCCTTTCGATGATATATTCGTAGGAAAATCTACACTGAAAGAAATTCTACATTCAGTGCAGATGCAGTTATCTCCAGAACAATTTCAAGAATTTAAAGTTTACAGAGAAAGAAGACTGACCACCATCCCTTTGGAAAATTTGTGTTTGGAACCCGCAAGGGAACCAACTCCTAGTGTCAGTCTCAACGGCAGTTCAGGTACAGATAAGTCTAAGTCAAAACCTGAAAGAGAGACTTCTGAACATTCTGATAAGTCTAATGAAAAGCAGGATAGAAATGAATAATTAGTGAAAGATACTGCTCAATCGAAAGAACTTTCACAACAGCAAATTTTGACTTCTCAGCAGATAAATCCTCCTCCTACCAATGTACAGCAACAGTCAGTCACAATTGAATTAGACAAAGAATGGGAAAGCTTTAATGAAATACTTAATGTTGAAACACAGATTACATAGACCCCTGTACAAACAACAAAAGTTTTAAGCACAGGAATAAGCGGTAATGTGAAAAATACAGAGCATATACATGTCACTCCCTCTTCTGAAATTGTACTTAATGTAGAGGACATTCCTCTTCTATATGTATTCTACAGCCCGAAGTATAAAGCAGTAATGAAGAAGTAAAGGAAAAAGAGAAAATTAGAAGGTGCAATTGCTACTAAAGCAGAACAATTAGATGTCTTGTGGAAAGATCCTACCACAGAGCCTACTGATAATCTTGCTAATTTATCTCAGATTATGGGGGCTTATGCTTCCGCAAATATTGACAAAGCATTTGAGATACAACTCTTATTAAATGAAAAAGAAGAACAGAGACAAGTTCTGCAACAGCAATTGCAACAGGTACAGGCCAATAATGAAGCATAGATGAAACTTGAAAAGTTACAACAACAACTTCAAGAAATGCAAATTGGATATCAAAAAAGTTTAGCTGATAAAGAGAAACAAATACAAATTATCCAAGATCAGCACAGAGATGATCCTAAGCTTCCAAAGTTTATTTCAGAAACTATTTCTTTAAACAATCAACTACTGCAACAAGAAGAAGTATTATGCCAAAAAATATTGCAATGGAACTTTTTTTGTCAAGAAAGTGATCAGATCACTAATCATGTTGTAGATTTACTAAATGATTATGATTTAATTAATGAAAAAGTTACTGATTATTTGGTATGGAAATAGACAGAGGAAGGAAGAAAAGCTGGTGCACCAATTATTAATGAAAACCATAAAGAAATACTTTTCAATGACTGGGATGCACAAATCAGAGGGGCAGAGAAAGCAGCAGAAGAGTCAGCTACAACAGCAAGCAGTCTTACTGATTGTGTAAATGTGAATTTACACAAAGCAAATTTGATTTCAGAAACTGTTCCGGGATATCTTCCATAGGCGCATCAATTGCAAACAGAATGGAGACAAAAGGAAGAAGAAAAATCAAAATCAATCCAAGGATTGACAAGATTAAACTTGGATTCTTACTGGACATATTTAGTGAAACCACACAGTCAACACAATGCGCTTAATTGCATCATTAGTTCTGCTGAGAAGATTGCGCCTACACTTGCCGATTCTGTCTTTTCAGGACAGTTGAAATCTGAAGTCGGCCAACCACCTCTTCTCAAAACAATGCTGGATGCTTGCAAGTTTAAAGATCAAGTTCATAAGTAGTTACTTAATAGTCTTTATTTTTAGATTTAGTTTTAGTTTTACTGTATTTTTGCCTAGGAAAAGGACGATCATTTAAACCGAATCCTTAATTTTTGTAATAAAATATTTTTAGATTTAGCTAGTAGTATTTAGACCCTTCTCATGCATTTAGAGAGGGGTCCTGAATTATAATATTTTTGACTTGGAGATTACATTTCTGTACTCCACTGACTCTTATATTTTATAAAGGATCACGTCTGGTGATCTTATGCAGAATTATCTTTAAAGTGTTGCATTTTTGTACCTTGGATTTGATTTTGCATCAGAATTACTGGATTAGAGTATCAGATTTCATTTGAAAGCTTTCAAGATGGATAAGGTATTTTTATCTGTTCACTATTGATTTCTTTTGTCTTATGATATTCGCTTTAAAATTTGCTATCATTTATATACATTTGGTTTTAACAACGTTTCTTTATATATCATTTTTTAGTATAATTGAAATGTTATCTTTCATAAGTGTATGTAGATGATATACAATGATGAATACAATATGCTAATATAACTCTGTTTAATTTCTTAAACAGAGTTATCTTTATTTGTTACTACACATTTCAATTAAACTTTAATACATTTTTATGGTTATTGTTAAATTGGAATAATTTTAAGCTGTATTCACATATGATACCCGGGTTAGTCTTAGAATTTCTTTATCAATATTTAGTTTAAATTAGATAGTTTTATTTTAGTTATTTAGTCCCATTTTCACTCATCCAAATCAACCCATCACCAACCCATTAGTTATAAGGAAACTGGTCCTTTCAATCCAGTCGGAGCCACCATACCAAACGGATAAGGAGCTGTCCTAAGGTCCCGACCGGGTGGTTTTCCCCAATGTTTGAAGCAGAGATCTTCTAGGCTTCAACACACACTTATGACCTTTAGTGTATTTTCTATCACAGCTGTAGCAAAGCCCTTTTGGTATTTTTTCGTCCAATTGCTATGGTGTCAAGCTTGTAGGTTGTGGAAGTTTAGGAGTAGAGACACTTCCATATTTATAGA